>CM050524.1:51953289-52353289 GCA_027563665.1 Antrozous pallidus | reverse complement strand
ATTACGGGGTGATCAGGCTGGCAGGCAGAAGTGGTTAGGGGCAATCAGGGAGGTAGGCTGGTGAGCAGTTTGGAGCCAGCAGTCCTGGATTGTGAGAAGGATGTCCGACTGCCCGTTTAGGCTGCAATTGGGATCAGGCCTAAATGGGCAGTTGGACATCCCTCGAGGGGTCCCAGATTGGAGAGGGTACAGGCTGGGCTAAGGGCCTCCCCCCCCATGCACGAATTTTGTGAACCGGGCCTCTAGTTTTATATAATGTAATTTAAGTATTTCAAACAATACTAGGTAGACATTTCTTATCCTTACAATTCATACTCAGCCTCAAAAGAAAACAACAGGATGAATGAACATCAAAGGAAGCTACATCAATAATCTATACCAGTGGTCGGCAAACTGCAGCTCGAAAGCCACACGAGGCTCTTTGGCCCCTTGAGTGTGGCTCTTCCACAAAATACCACGGCTGGGCGCGTACGTGCAGTGAGATTGGAACTTCGTGGCCCACGCGCAGAAGTCGGTTTACGGCTCTCGAAAGAAATTTCAGTCGTTGTGCTGTTGATATTTGGCTCTGTTGACTAATGAGTTTGCCGACCACTGACCAATATCAATGCAACGAGGTGGGCCATGCTTTGCTTCTACTACATGGTCTTTGCAGTGAACATATGCTTCCTCCTGTTTTCAGATTCTGATGGGTGAGGTGTGCTCATACCATCGTGAGCCCTGTAACGGACTCAGTTTTCTGCACCATGAAACTCACAGCTGCATCCTTTGGCTTCTAAGTAAAAATGATTTCCTGAGAAGATAGTTCACCTCGGCTCTGTTCCACTAACAATGGAAACAGCAGCACCTGACACAGCCTCCTAGTCCCGTCCTAACAAATGCAAAACAAAGGCAGGCCTGGCATCTGGTTGGATGATCATCTTTCCGACGAGCCGGCATCCGCTTGTATCATGTGTTTTGGGTTATCACGAAAACGAAGACACGTACAAACCGCTCACAAGCCCTGGGGAGCACTTCAGACCCTCACCAGCGCTGCCCCGGGAGACCCACCAGGTGAAATCCCTTTGTGTTAATGGCTTTCGAGAGGAGCAAGCCAGACTCTTCTCAGGCCGGGCAGCAGGTGGTGCTGCTGACACTCGGAATCACAGTAGCGCCGGCCGGAAGTAGCAGGTACGTGGGTCAGCTTTGGATGTAATTTGCTGGTGTTGCATTGCAATGTGTTTACTGGTTTTTAATTTTTTGAAAACACCCCCTCTGCAATGACCTCATCTGGGCCGAGTCGGCCAAGGTTAGCCCAGTGGAGCCCAGGCAGGGGACTGGGCTGAGGTTTGGTCCCAGGTTCTGTTTTGCTCCTCCAGGCCTGCAGGCCCCAGCCTGGCAGCTTCCGGTTTGCTGGGAGATTTCTGTGCCCTCCTCCCCTTGATGCAGGCAGTGGCCTCTCCAGAGGGCACCAGTCCAAGACCCAGCTGAGAGCTCACTGGGTCTGGAGAGATGGCGTTGGTTCGCTCCTGGCCTCACGCCTGCAGGCTGGCGGGTACATTCCAGTACTTCGACCGGGTGTGAGACCTTCCTGCTCTGGCCCTTGACCGCTCAGTCTAAGGCAGGGGTCGGCAAACCGTGGCTCCCGAGTCACATGCGGCTCTTTGGCCCCTTGAGTGTGGCTCTTCCACAAAATCAGGAGGACCCTAATTAAGTTAATAACAACGTATCTACCTATATAGTTTAAGCTTAAAAAAATTGGCTCTCAAAAGAAATTTCAATCGTTGTACTGTTGATATTTGGCTCTGGTGACTAATGAGTTTGCTGACCGCTGGTCTAAGGCAAGCATGCCAAAACTCAATGGCTAACACGGGCAAATAAACAAAGTTGATGTGGCCTCAAACAATAACAACAACAACAAACAAAACCGCAAAAGCTTCGATTTTTATAGAAACGCAGGTTTATTTAGAAAAGCGTAGTATAAAAAAAGAACAAGAGCAATGAGAAAGCCATGTTTCTCTTCCTGACACTCGGCATCTCTTCTCTGCTAACTCTCTTTCCTGCTTTGGGGGGACTCTTGTTCGCAGTGATTGCTTTCCAAACGGACCCAGGGCGAGTGTCGGTGAGCCTGGATCTGCCAGGAGACTTGCTTCCTTTCGTGGCTGGATAGCCGCAAACATGTTCATGGCGGGCCACAGGTGGCCCGCCGTCCGCGAGTTTGACGTGCTTGGTCTGAGACAGCGGTCGGCAAACTCGTCAGTCCACAGAGCCAACTATCAACAGGACGACGATCGGAATTTCTTTTGAGAGCCACATTTTAAAACGTAACCTATATAGGTAGGGACATTGTTCTTCACTTAATTAGGGTCCATACTCCTTCCATCGCACTTGGTTGTTTTGTGGAAGAGCCGCACTCAAGGGGCCCAGGAGCTGCCTGTGGCTCGCGAGCTGCGGTTTGCAGACCGCTGGTCTAAGGCGTCTCCCGAAGGGCAGCTGGGGCGATCGACCCCCTCGGCCCCCGGGAGAGGCAGCGGGCGTTCCTGTTCGACGGCTGGAGTCGTCAGGCCGCGCCTGTTCAGTCCGCCGCGGCCTGCACGGCGCCCGGCCTGGGTGTGCTGGGTGGCGGCTGGGGCAGGGGGCGCCTTCAGGCCTGGGTGTGCTGGGTGGCGGCTGGGGCAGTGGGGCGCCTTCGGCTGGCGGCGCCCAGCAGGCCTTGCTCACAGGGCTCACCGTGACCGGGGCCCGGCGCTTCCGGTCCCCAGACACAGCACTGACCACACACTGCCGGGCGCTGCGATCGCCTTGGCCGTCTTACCCCTTTCGCCGTCGAACACCTCCCGTCCGGGGAGGAAGCACAGTGGGTTTTTTCTCCCCCAGTGCAGGGAGGACAGACACCCTGCTGGATGCTCCCCACTCGGCCAGTTCTGCCCGTGTCGGGGGCTGCTCCCCAGCCCGTCTCGCCCAGGGGATTCCTGGCGTTGGGAATGTTTGAGTCCGTACTCTAGACCGAGAATCTTATACTATCTATCCGGTCTTCGTTCACCTAACCCAGGGGTCGGCAAACTCACGAGTCAGCAGGGCCAAATAGTAACAGCACGACGATCGACATTTCTTTGGAGAGCCGCATTTTTTAAACGTAAACTTCTTCTAACGCCACTTCTTCAACATAGACTCGCCCAGGCCGTGGTGTTTTGCGGAAGAGCCACGCTCACGGGGCCAAAGAGCCGCAGGTGGCTCGAGAGCCGCAGTTGGTCGACCGCTGCTGACCTAACCCAAATCTGGGTGTCCCAAAGCGTGGAAGTATCCCTTCTTACAGGTTGAAGCTGTCTTTGATGATATATCTATTAGTCTGTGTCCCCAGGTTTTATGAACACCCATAGCAATTGCTTTTTTATTTTTTTTTTTTGTTAAGCAGAGGGCTATTTAACATACAATGAATGCACTGATCTTCAGTGTTCAGCTTGATGAGTTTTGACAATCAAGTAATTGCTTTTTGAGAACAAAACTGACTCTAGATGGAAGTCTGAAGGGGGCTGGAGTAACGTAATTTGTGTCCGAGGGAAAGAACACCTCTCTGTGAAGGCCTGTCTGGAGAGGGAGGAAGACCGCGTCTCAGAGACCCTGTCGGTTCTCCTGGGTGGGGCTGCTACCCGTCTGGTTTCTTGGTTTGTTCTCTGGCCGAGGGAGAAATGTGCTTCCTCCTCCCCCCACAAGTCACTGGACTTCCTGAACCTGTGGGGGAGGACCCTCAGGCCATTTTTACTGAGATTTCAAAAGACAGGAGCTAGCCAGTTTGGCTCAGTGGATAGAGTGTCGACCTGCGGACCAAAGGGTCCTGGGTTCGATTCCGGTCAAGGGCATGTACTTTGGTTGCAGGCTGCTCCCCAGCCCAGGCCCTGGTGAGGGCTCCTGTAGGAGGAAACCAATCGACGGGTTCCTCTCACATCGACGTTTCCGTCTTTCCATCTCTCCCTAAAAATCAGAGGGAAAATGTCCTTGGGTGAGGATTAGCAGAAGACAGGAGCTATAGTCGTGAATCACGGGCTCTGATTGGTGCTTCCGGGGGGTCCTCACTAATCGGGAGCCACATTACAGCAATGTGGTCAAACACCAGGCCTGTGCATGGCCACTGCGGGGCCTAGGTGTGGCTCTGGGCTTTCAATGGATGAGTTTTAATTCCTTCCTTCTGGGTCTTTGTCTTCAGTCTCCATTTCACAGTTCCTCCTGGGACCCTCTAATTTGAGTGGCAGGCTTCTGCAAAGTCCGCTCCTGCCCATTCGGTTGGGGTGCTGCGAATCTGAGACTCATCCAGGGGGTGTAGGCCGGAGCCTCCCCCCCTGTTTTCTGATGCTGCAGCCTCCTTCTGTGTGTGGTGCTGATGGGAAACTTCCCCTCAGTTATTGTGGGCATTTTTGTACCCTGGGGCTGTGCCAAGGTCCTGAGGTCATTCCAGAGATTATCACCAGTCATGTGTTCCCTCTGGTTAATGCTGAGACACGCCTCTTGTCCCAGTTTAAGGGGCCCCTTCAGTTCAGCCTGGAGCAGCAGGATTTCTCATGAGTCTGGGAGCTCTAGGCCAGTGGTTGGCAAACTCATTGGCCAACAGAGCCAAATCTCAACAGTACAACGATTGAAATTTCTTTTGAGAGCCAAATTTTTAAAACTTCTTCTAATGCCACTTCTTCAAAATAGACTCGCCCAGGCCATGGTATTTTGTGGAAGAGCCACACTTAAGGGTCCAAAGAGCCGCATATGGCTCGTGAGCCACAGTTTGCAGACCACTGCTGTAGGCCATTCGGTCCAGCCTCCTGACCCTTGCATCTCCTTGAGGTCTTGTGACCCCTCTGGAGTGCTGTCTCTCTGACTCATGGTCTCACGGTCATTCCCAACATCACAGTCACGGGACTACAGGTACTCCTGACCCTGCACACTCTCCTCTCTCCTCCCCACCCCTGAGACACCTCCTATTTCCTCATTAGGGAGCCATGACAGAGGGCAGAAGAAGGACAAGCTTCAAACTTTGAGTCACTTCTGCATCCTGGTCTGCAACATATACCCCAAATCGAAGAATTGCACAGGCAACTTGCATGAAACCTGAGGGGATAAAAATAGCACCCACAAACCATACATCTATTAAAAAAAATATTCTGCCAGAAGTTTACAATCTCCCATTGGCCGGTTTTGCTTAGGATGCTTCAGAGTTCTCTCTCTTGCTCACTTTTCCAGAATGTCCTGTGTCCCCTTTGTCCGCGGTGACTTCTCTGGCACCATCAGGATGATCATAGCAGGGGCTCTAGTGACTATTTGTACCTGGAAATAGTCACTTTGTGGATTGGTTTGAGCTGAAAGGAGACCCCCACAGCAACCTGAGTCATATCTGAAGCATCTACATTGAGGGGCATTATTGTTTAGTAACCTCACCCTCTTGTTTGCAGTAAGATTTTGGGGGCCAGCTTGGTATTGTCTTTAAACACCGAGATGCAGCATTAATTGAAGAGAGGTTTGGAAAAGGTCAAAAGAGGCTCTTGTTTGTGTCACTGTCTCCGGAATAAGGTGGCAGTAGTAGATTCTCATTCTGGGCTGAGGACAGCAAGGTAAGGTGACTTCCCTGTCTCAGGGGCAGCCAGGTCAGGCATTCTCTGTCCTCATTTCCTGCCTTTTCCAAGCCATTGAGGGGGAGGACATGGGACAACCAGAGACAGGGCTGCATTCTACCATGGCTGGCATATCCCAACCCTGCTTCGGGCTGATTCAGGGTCCAATGCACCCCAGCGTTGCTTTATTCCAAACTGAATTTTCCTCACCATGCTCATTGTGGGGACCAGACTAATCTTGGCAATGAAGCAAGAGTGAGCAGGTGGGAGAAAGAATGAAAAGCAAAGCAAAACGTTGGCTTTTCTCACCCTCATTGTGTGGGTGCTTGAAGAGGTTCCTCGGACTGGCACAGCCTCAAGGCACCACCAGAGGGCGCTGTTAGCAACATAATGTAAGGCCTCTCCCAGGTGAGGCCCAGGTTATCAGGAAATCAGTCCTTGTCTGCAGGGCACTGTGGTCCCGTCCTGGGGAGCTTAGCTTTTTGATCAGGGAGTGACCCGTTTCACCAGGCCTGGCTCCTGCTTCCTGATCTTGTACCTGCGGGATCTGAGCTGTATTGGCTTCTGATAAATGCTTTCCGCCACAATCTGGGTTTGGGATCTTTCTCATTTTCTGCCCTGCTAGGTTCAGTCTGCAACATATATACCCCAAAATGGGATATTGCTGTCCGACAAGATAAGGGTTGTGTCACTGTAGCGAGATGTTCTTGCTCGTGGCAGTGAAAAAGCTTTCCGGATAAGTTCTGAAGTGTGCAGTCCTGCCCCTGACCGCTCACCTGGTCTGCCTGGCTTTGTTTCAACCCATCCCAGAGGCAGGAAGTGGCCCATTGTCTTCACCGGCAGAGAGGTGTGGACCAGGAACGAGGAAGGCTGATGACCCTTGAGCTCTGGCAAAGGACAGGGCTGTGTACCCACTGTTTAGTCCACACAGTGGTAGCTGAAGCAGCTTCCCTCGAAGACAGTCGTGTAAATCCTTACTGATAAGACAGTCTGCCTGTTCCTGGAAATTGCCTGCCTAAGGGCTATCGGTGTATCCCAAGTTGAAGAAAAGGATGGCAAGGCCGGAGCCCACCTGGTCCCCCAATATTTCCAAATTATTATTCTTGTCTCATCTCTTTCATTTGCATGTGGCCCCTCTTCCAGAGCCGGAACCCTGAACCCCGCAGGACGTGGGACTTCACACCCGGAGGTCAGGGGAGAAACCTCTCCTGTGGCCAGACCGGGCCCAGTGATGGGCTGGGTCTTGGACAAAAGATGGGGACAGGGATGAGCTGAGGCTGTTAGTAGTCAGAGGATGAGTCCTTAAAGGGAAAAGGCTCAGGTGCCAAGAGATGTTGAAGGATAGGAAAAGGCTGTGGCTTACCCGTTGCATGTTTGCAATGGGTAAAAGAAGTACTTTTGCCGAAACCTGTTTGGCTCAATGGATAGAGCGTCAGCCTGTGGACTGAAAGGTCCCAGGTTCGATTCCAGTCAAGGGCATGTACCTTGGTTGCAGACACATCCCCAGTAGGAGGTGTGCAGGAGGCAGCTGGTCAATGTTTCTCTCTTCCTTCCTCTCTGTAAAAAATCAATAAAATATATATATATTTTAAAAAAGAAGTACTTTTACACTTTGCTATTGATGCTATAAAAGGCTGAAAACAATGTCAGAAAGGTTATAAAAGCCTCATCATGTTGCTGCCTGAAATGTCCTGATTCATCTGATGGGTGGCTCCGGCACGGGGGGCATGTCTGCCAGGATGAACCGGGACACAAGCTGAGCAGCACTGGCTGGGCCAGAATCTCTGAGGACCAGGGGGCTGGGACATAGGGTCCACTGGGGGCTGTGGACACACGTGAAGGTGAGAAAGTCTGGGTTCATTTCTGCCTGAATTTTGTCCGTGAGAAAGATTATTAGAATTTGAATGTCAGTTCTGGGGACAACGAACTGGTTCTCCCTCTACAGCTAACAGCTCTAATTCCTGGTTTAGGGGAGCAATACATGTGTAGAGTTGCTTAGCCCAAGCTTGCCTGGCTGGGACCAGCTGTCATGAAGAGGAGATAAGATCTCAGACTGAAATGTTCAAATTGTACAAACTTTTTGCCCCCTAATAACAGAGCTGCTGACAGCTGTGAGGCCTATACCACTCTAACCTTTTAAAGTTATTAAGGTCAGCCAACATCTTAAAGTTAGAGAATTGAATTGTGTTATTTATGCCCATGACACATTATTGGTTATGGCTTTAGAGATGTGAGTTTTCATATGTTGAGGAAGATCAGTTTGTTCTAAAAAGAAATTCTCTTTTTATGGTGGGAATATCTTTATCTCTGCACATTGCAAAACCCTAGAAATATATAGCTTTCGAGGGTATGTGTGCGTGTGCGTGTATAAGCCTAAAGTATTGGGGCATTTAGTGTTTATTTTCCTAGAGCAGTTTGCTTGCCAACTCTCCTGAATTCTTTTGGGGAGAGAAGTATGGCGAGTGTATCAGTCAGCTATTGCTATGTAACAAACAAGCACACACACACACAAAATCTCAGTGGCAGACAGAAAAAGCACTTATTTAGCTCAGACATCTCCAGGTCAGATATATGCCTCTGCTGATCTCAGGTGGACTGTTCTGTTCCTGCATTAGCAGTTGGCTGGAGACAGACTGATCTAAGTGGGGCCTGACTGAATGGTTCTGCTTTGATGGCAATGTCTGGTACATTCCATTTCTCGCTGCAAGTGTGTCTCATCTTTCCTGGGCCGGCAACCCCCCCAGGGCGTGTCTATGTCATGACATAGAAGAGGTCCCAGAGGGAAGGTTCCACTGCAAAAGCCAGATTTGTGTCACATCTGCCAGGATCCCTTTGGCTAGAGCAAGTTCATAGCTGACCCTGAAGTGAAGGGAGGGGAGTTACGTGGGAGGATTGCAAAGCCACATGGGGAAGGATGGAATAAAGAACCCTCCCCAAAATGTAATCCACCGCAATGTGTAGGAGACGCATCTCTGCGTTGTTCAGAAAGCATCAGTGGCCCCGCCTTACCTCCAGGCCTTCACTCAGTTTCTCTGTAACGTCTAATAGCCCACCCTTACCTACTCCCCCAGCCAAACACATACTCAAACATGCCCACCTTGGCCTGGGTAGCCCTCTAGAGTTTCTGTCACCTGTTCAGAGTATTATCAGGAAGAAGTCCTCCCGCCACTATGACCTTCATCCTTAATCCACAGATGATTAACCGGGAGGTTTCCTTCCCCTTTTCCACGCTGAGCTCTTAGTATCTAGTGACCCCTTGTTACAGCCGACGCTTTAGCGCTGGGCCATCTCCCATGTCCAGCGGGTATAGACCAGCCAAATAGTTCCAGTCAGAAAACTGCCTGTGCAGCCGCCTCTTGGTACCTGCAAGATTAGTTCCAGGAGCCCGTGTGGATTGCAAAGCCTGAGGATGCTCAAGTCCCTTAGCCAGCCCTCCGCGTCCACGGGTCCCTTATTCCTGGTTTCACCCACCTGTGGATGGATTGGTGGGTTGAATCCTAAGGAACAGGTAGATACGAAGGATCAACTGTACTCCAGTGAAAAAGGCTAGGGCACTCCAAAGCGGTAGAAAGGGCAGAAGCGAAGTGAGTGGATTATTATTAATATGATTGTAAATAATTAGCAGATTTTACTTTTTTTAGTACAGACTAGATTTACTGAATAATTGAGGAGACAGAACAGAGAGTTCCATATACACATTCTTCGGCACCTCACTCCCCATCCCACGCACACCGTTTCCCTGCTGTCATCATCTTGCTTTAGTGTGGTACATTTGTTACAATCGATGAATCAATATCGATCCATTGCTATGAATGATAACCTATAATTTGCACTAGGGTTTACTCTTTCGTGTTGCACTATGGGTTTTGACAAATGCACAGAGGCATACACCCACCATTATGGTTTCATATAGGATAGTTTCATCACAGCTAAACATCTGTGTTTCACCCACTTATGCCTCCCACTCCCCTCTCCACCTCCCCTTGTTCTGTTTGGAGTAGGAAAAGCAGGACAATAGTCTTTGACCCTGGACTATGAACTACAATGGCTTTGTCTCTTGATTTGTTTCCTCAGGAAGGTCCCCTCTACTGCAGCGTCCTGCAGGGTTACCGGGAAAGTCATCCCAAAGGAGACAGAGTGCTCACAGTGCCCAGGACGAGGTAGGAGGCTCCATCCAGGTTATCCAACTTCCCTGCCTCCTGCAGAGGCATGGCTGTCAGAGAAAAGTGGGAGGCAGTCCTGGACATCCAGGCGATTGCATTTTCTCGAAATAACTCTCTTCCGTGCCTGCACCCCAAGGGGATAAGCAACAGGCTTCTCTGGTTCCAGTCATAGGAGAGATCTGGTAGAAAATTTAATTTTCTTTGTGAGTTTAAGGAAATCAGAGGCCAAGACTTTCATTAATCACCACGAGAGTCCTCTGCAGCCCCATTGCTGTGGGCATCACCTGTCTTGACCCATGTCTTCTTGAGGCCGGCCATTCAGAGCCCCCCAAATGAACCCCTTGCAATCAGTTCTGACCCACCCTGAACACCTGCTGAAGGCTGGCTCCCTCCCCTGCCAGCCACCCTGTCCTCCGCTGACGTTGGAATACTTTCTCCTTGAGGCAGACTCAGTCCTCTGCGGCAGGATTTCACAACAGACATTCCTCCTTAGCACAAGCTTTCATAGTGCTCATTGGAAGTGATGGGAGAGATTAATTAGGAAGCTTGGTCTAGCTTGGTGCTTGCTCCTTGAACATAGGGAAACATTTGCTCACAGCTCTGATTCTTTGTTGGAGTGGCTCTGTGCTCGGCCACTCCTAACAGGGGTGGGTCAGTCAGGGTCTTGCAGAAAACATGGCCGGCGCCAATATATAATTTTGGAGAGCTTAATGAGGAGGTGTTTACAGAGGTGTAGCGAGGATGAAAGGCACCAATGAGGATGGTGAGGCACGATAGTAGCCAAATTGGCGGGCAAGGGATGGGAATGGTAACGGGAACTTGGCAAGAGCAGCTGGCAGTGAGGGTCTGTCTGGATGGAGCTGTGACCTTGGGTGGCAAAACACAGACACTGCCTTACTCGCATGGCTCAGTGGTTGAGCATTAACATACGTACCAGGAGGTCGCTGGTTTGATTCCAGGTCAGGGACATGCCCAGGTTGCTGGCTCCATTCCCACTGGGGGGTTCGTAGAGGACAGCCAATCTCTCATCATTGATGCTTCTCTCTCTCTCTCTCTCTCTCTCTCTCTCTCTCTCTCTCTCTCTCCCCCTTCCTCTCTGAAATCAATAAAAATATATATTAAAAAAAAAACCCTGTCACTGTCTAAGTGTTGTGTAGCAGGGAGGGATCCAGAAAATACACACATAGCTTTTTGCCCCTTCCCTTCACTTGTTTAATGGCACCTCCATTTGCCAAATCCAACCAGAAGCCAGAGGGCCGATGAGGCTGGGTGATGCGTTCCAGCAAGGGGCGCTTTCTGGGCTCCGGGGCAGGGCAGTGTGGACACAGCTGAGAAGAGGACCCGGTGCACATGGATTATAAGTAGGATAGAGGTGATAGGATTGTGTGAAGCAACCAGGGCTAATACATGTGCTGGCGGCGAAAGGAAGACCTGATATTAATGCTGCCCAACAGCCATGTGAAATAAAACCCGACATGTGCTCCATGGTATCTGACTTTGCAACTGCTGGATGACCTCTCCAGAAAACCTCTTGGTACAATATCTACAGGAAAAAGAACTCACAAATCTGTAATTCTAGAAGCCCTACTACCTCTTTACCACCTGTATTACCATGGCCACCAACATAGTCATTTTATATTCTGACTAGTCAAGCGGTCATTCTGGTCGTTCCACTGTTAGGGTCAGTTTGCATACTACCCTTTTATTATATAGGATTGTGCTAAAAACAGATAACATAAAGTTACCCCATTAACAACTTAACAGTCCATGACAGTAATGCTAACCATGTACACGTTGTTGTATCATAAATCTTTAGAACTGCATCTTGCACAATTAAAACTGTATAGTCATTGAACACCAGCTCCCCATTTCCCCCTCCCCCTAACCCTTGGCAATGACCCGTCTACAAATTTGTGAATTTATTTGTCCTAGGTGCCTCATGTAAGTGGAATCAGTTAGTATTTGTCTTTTTGTGATTGGCTTGTATCACTTAGCATAATGTCCTCAAGGCACATCTCTGTTATAGCATATAATTTTACCTCTTCCATTTTGACCTTTCATTTTTTTTTCTTACTGAATTGCTCTATCTAGGATTTCCAGTATTATGTTGAGTAAAAGGGGAAAGAGTAGGCAGCTGAGTACTAGACTTATGGGGTGATCACTTTGTAAGTTATATTAATGTCTAACCACTATGTTGTACACTTGAAACTAATATATTATATGTCAACTGTCGTCGAAAAAATAAATTTAAAAAAGGAATGTGTTGTTTAATTTCCACATATATGTGAAATTAACAGTTGTCCTAATGCTATTGATTTCTAGTTTCATTCCATTATGGTTAGAATGATTTCAACTTCCTTAAATTTGTTAAGACTTGTTTTGTGGTCTAACATGATCTATCTGGAGAATGTTCTATGTGTGCCTGAAAAGAATGTGTATCCCGTTAACCAGTGGGAAGACCCAGGGGATCTGAGCAGATGTCCCCGTAGGCTCACATATTGAGAGTGCCTGGTGGTTAGAGGCAGCGACAGCCACATGTAACTTTGAAATAGCTTTCCCACTTTCATTTCTCTGTCCTTATCTGAGCTTGGGCACGTAGCCCCTCTCCTCCCCATACTTGCTGTAGAAAAGGCACATTTATAATATTTTGCATGCTTCCTCTGGCAAGAGACCATAAATCTACTTCTTCCTTTTACTTACAAGATCTTAGGGCTGCTCACATCACCTCTCACTGTGTCAGAGCCCAAGGTTGGAGCAGATGAGCATATTTATTATTCTAATAAATATATATTTACCGGAAGCATATACAAAACATATTTGTGAAGAATATATTTTACCAGAGGGTTTAATGTTGTGTTCTGACCATCCATGCAGTTTGAGACCATTTTCCTTTTAATGTCACATCTATCAGGGGACTGGGAGGTAAAAAGAGAGAAGTTAAAACTCAAATGGACCTAAAAACTACATTGAACTTGGTTAGTAAGGGACTCCTTATTATTATATGTTGAACCCTTCTACATAGTGTTTGCATTATGTGACTCATTTAAATGGGACACATTTCCCTAAAAGTAGCCATAATTTGCAGTGATGTCATTGGTGAGTGGTCTTAATTGATTTTGGATGATGAGAGCAAGGGCATAGTATCAATCAGTTCTGGAAGCTAAAATTAGTAGCTGAAGGCAGTGGATGCCTGACCTCTTCTGTCTGGAGCGAGGGTAAGGGGAGGCAGGACCTCAGGTGTTCTTCATTTCCCCCTCCATCTGCTGTCCTTGCGCGTGGACAGGACATTGACAGAGGTAGCTGGGCTGATCCATCCATCCCACGGTCTCCTCCTGCCCAACAGGGTCCATGTAAAGGGTGCATTGGTAGCTGCTGCCTTGTGGGGTTACAGCTCATGGATCCCCACCATTCTGGCTGTTTCAGGTGTCCTGCAGCAGCCAAAGCAAAAGCAGATAGACATCTGTGGATGCTCTCCTAGCATAATTAAAGTGCAAAGAGGGATGGCTTTTCTCAAGGACGTGTCTGGGACAACATGGGTCAGTTTAAGAGTGTTTTGTGGGCTACTTTAAGAAATCAGACTTCATTCCGAAACTTGGCCAGTTAAGAAATTCACAAAGGGCAGTTTGAGTGAGTGTCTGTTGAGAATGGCTAAACCTCTCTGCTCCCTTGAAGATAAGGTGTGCAATGCTATGATATTGTAATCTGTGTTAAGTGACGATCAAATCCAGTTAAAATTCTCTACATTTACTACTATACTAACTAGGAATGATTGTTATGGGGCGACTTCCACGACCAGTTGCAAATGACCACAGAGACAGTTAAGTTGGTAATAAGCAAGCAAAAATTTATTGACTGGCCAGGATGATCTCGAGGCACCACGCCAGTGGAGACCAAACACCCACGACCATGCTGTCCCGGATGTAGGCAGTCCTTTTAAAGGGTCTTAATCATAAATTTTCTGAGAACCGCTGTCAAGGTTGTATCTGGGGTAGGGAGTTGCCAGTGGACTATGATTGACCCTGTTGCCTGCTCCTTATCTCCAACCATACCTCCTGCTGGACATGGGAATGCTTAACCCCTGGCACTACTGAGTCAACAGGAATCAATCTTTCAAAATTCAAACAGCAGTTTTTACCCTAGATGAATGCTACCATATTTCATGATTGTAAACAGATATATACAGAGACATCATTCATGCAGGATTGAGGGGTTCCCTAAGACATGGGACTTTCAAGTGCTAACACCAGAAAGTCCCCAGACAAATGCGGACCAGTTGGCCAACCTGGGCCACTCAACACACTGACGCACAGTGCAAGTCAGGCACGAACCCTAACCCTGAAAAGCGGGTTTCTGAGCTCATTCCGACTCCACTGCTGCAGCCCTTTGGGCAACTCCATTCTTCTCCCACTGCCCTCTGTTCAAACTGCTGTGAAATCTTCGCGTGGGAGGGTCCCAAGTTCATTCACACCACCTTCAGATGTGGAAACCAACGCCAACTTCTTTATTTCTCTCACCACGGTGTCAGCGTGGCTCCGGGGCCTGCTCACAGGCTAAGCCTGCGTCTTCCGGAGCTGCCAGGGCTGCTCCCTTCTCTGTTGTTGGGCACGGGCGCCCTCCGCCACGCCCCCCTCTCGGCAGAAACAGCACGTTCCCTCCACTCTTTCCAGTCCCAAAACACTGGGTGCAGGCAGAGGACCTGGCTTTCTGATAAGGGGATATAAGCTAGGAAATATTTCGAAAGTTTAATTCATTATATTCTTTCAACGGACCATGATACACATTTGTTCTTTGCTTGCCGCAGATTCAAATAGGACAATGTGGTATAAAGACATCGATTGCTTGTGTTTTATAACTGGCTAGCTCTTGTAGAGGGAAGTTAAGACCAAGGAAGATTAGAATGAAGGTTTAGGAAGATTCTGTAATCTCACAGCGGCAGCTGTCTGCCTTGCGAGCTAGCAAACAACCTATTGGTACTAGGTTTCCGGATCTGGGAAGCTGGCCCAGGACCCCTTCTTTGAGCTGCCCTTTGGAAAAGCTTCTTGATTTTCGCGGCACACCTGTTATTATCGATACAGAACCCTCACCTCTGGTGATCCGTGAACGGGTCATGTGCGAGTGGGTTTAAATTCCCCTCTGATGGAATGGATGCATCAAGTTTCACATTTTCCAGGAGGTAATTTCCCAGAGCCATTTCTGTAAGAGGCACATTTTTACAGTTAGTTGAACTTATTATCCCAATAGTGACAGTTAAAAGTCATTTTTGGGAGAGATTCACCTTTCTATCTGCCATTCTCTGCCCCACTGGCAAAGCTGAGCATTTACAACTGGCATCTCCTTTTTCGGGATTTTACCTATCGAGCTTTCTCTTTTCAGCAAGCACCTTTCAGAGGAGATGGTGTGTGAGGTTGGATGTAGGCATGACAAGATCAATACTCCTAAGGACTCCTGTTTTTCAAATGCAGATGTGGTATACCGAAAAAAACCCCTTTTTTTCGTCCTCTTTGATGCCAGAAGCATTTAAAGCTCTTATTCCTCTCTCAAAAGTTTGACATTTGTAACTGTAAGAATCGGAGAGGGGTGATCATTAACTACAAATGCTGTTAAAAAGCAATGGTGTTTTCTCAACCGATAACCCCTCCCCAAGCCCATTGCAGGATGTTCAGTGTGCCTGTGTCCATGTTCAGTCACTTAATTACTAGGAGAAACAAAATCTTTTAGAAAATCTGTTCCTGGGTCTTGTTCTTTTTGTATGACTATCCTTATTTTATTTTAAAAAATCTATTGTATTGCTTTTTTTACAGAGAGGAAGGAAGAGGGATAGAGAGTTAGAAATACTGATCAGCTGCCTCCTGCACACCCTCAACTAGGGATGTGCCCACAACCACGGTACATGGCCTTCACCGGAATTGAGCCTGGGACCCTTCAGTCCACAGGTCGACGCTCTATCCACTGAGCCAAACCGCTTAGGATGAATATCCTTATTTTAAATCCAAGACTGGTGTATTGGTTTACTATTACTGCATAACCAATTGCCACTAATGTAGATGTTTAAAACAATATCTGCTTATTAGCTCATAGTTCTGTAGGTCAGTAGTTCAGTAAGACATGACTAGATTCTCTACTAAGAGTCTCAAAAGCACATTCTTATGTGATCAGCAAACCGAGGCTCACAAACCACATGCGGCTCTTTGGCCCCTTGAGTGTGGCTCTTCCACAAAATACCACGGCCTGGGCGAGTCTATTTTGAAGAAGTGGCATTAGAAGAAGTTTAAGTTTAAAAAAGTGACTCTCAAAAGAAATTCCAATCATTGTACTGTTAATATTTGGCTCTGTGGACTAATGAGTTTGCCGACCACTGCTCTGGGGGAAGCATATTTAAGCTGTTGGTAGAATTCAGTTCCTTGTGGTTGTAGGACTGAGGTCTTGTTTTCTTGCTGGCTGTCCAGTTGGGTGTCATTCTCAGCAATTAGAGGTTGCTCTTAGGTTCATTTTAGATGGCCTCCCTCATCTTCAAGTCAGCAGTGACATGTTGAATCCTTTTCATGTATGAATCTCTACCTTCTCCTTCTGCTATCAGTCAGAGAAAACTCTGCTTTTAAAGAACTCATGTGACTAAGTTAGGTCCATCTGGATCAGCTCTTTCTTAAAGTCAACTGTGCCATATAACATAACCTAGTTATTAGAGTAATTTCTTTTCATATTCATAGGCTTTACCCACTCACATAGCGTTAGACTTAACCAGGGGCAAATGTCATTCATGGGTCGTCGTAGAATTGTGCCAATGACAACTGGGGATAATTTAATGATAACATAGTGATCACTTTCTCCGTGCATTGAGAAGATGTCTTGAGTTTTGAATATTATGTTCAGCTATACAGAAGACAATAGAAACAAACACGTTTAATTTTTATAAAATGGAAAAGTTATAGCACAATCATCTTCTTTCCATAGGGAAAAAAAAAAGAGTGAGTGAAAGAAAGGCAAGATGGAAGAAAGAAAAAAAAGAAAATGCTGAAGGAGCGATAAAGTTCAAAACTCAGACACAGACAACAGTATGGAGGTGCCTGTGAGGGAAAGAAGGGTGTGGGGAGGTAGGAGAGAGTAAAGGGAATCAAATATATGGCAGGAGAGCTGACTCCAGGGTGGTAAATACACAATGGAATATATAGATGATGTATTATAGAATTAGATACTGGACACCTATATAATTTTATTAACCAGTGTCACCCAATAAATTTAATAGTAAAAATCCACCTGCCCCCAAAAAACAAAACCCCCAAATGTTATATTCTTCTATCTTAATTTATGCTTTTGGATTGTAACAAAAATGAAGCATATCTGCTTTGTACGCTTTATGCTTGTCGCTTTGAGGTGAAAGAAAGTTGGAAGTCTCTTTGCTCCCACTTCTAACTATGTGACTCTGGAAGGTCACCACACAGAATTCCCCTTGAATGAAGAGTGGGAGAGGAGGTGGGCTTCGCTTTCTCTTCTCTCAGCCACCTTGAAGTTAGCAACTTGCATGTACCATTGGATGCTGCCATTAAAATGGTCAGTATGAATACATCCATGATGTTCAGCTGATGGTTTTTAAAACTGATCTTTGAAGAAATAGGGTCAACATTTTCTAGACTACTGTTGCATCCCAAATTGAGATGGGAGGCAGAGGGTCCTATGTTAACATGTGCATTTCAGTTGAAGAATAATGTTAGATTCTTTGGATAGAAATTGAGCTCTGACTGGCATTGTCATTAGGTTACATGCAAACAGTTATCATAACTTATCTGCTCCTCCAAGTTTAATTATAAACTAAAAGCATCCCGCTTCCACCAAAAATATATTGCTTTAGCATAGATGAGTTACAACTAGCCATGTTATATTTTCCCATTCTTTCTTCAAAGTTTCCTAATGGTTATTGCTGAAGGGCACCTTGCAATCAAAATTCAAACACAAGGCCTGTCCATTTGTAACTTTGGTTTGAAGAGGAGATGTCTGTGTCTCCCCCTCCCCCAGGCATTTCTAGCTGGTAGCATTAATATTCATAGACTAAGAGCAGCTCAGAACAGACTGCTATGATGTCACTAGGTGATAAAAAATTTTCAACTCTATTATAATCTTACCAGACCCCCATGGTATATGCATCCATCTTTGACAGAATTATTGTTAATCGACACATGGCTGTGAATATAAAACTACTAAATATCTATATTTTTGCCCCGTAATCTACTAACAGTAACACAAAACCAACAATTCTTGTGAAATTTGGTAAGAATCCAGGGAGATAGCTTAATTTACCTAAGGACAGGGACATTGAGACTATTTTATAACTGCATGCTATGTCCAGTTTTATCATTTTCCCCATTTCTGAAAGTAGGTGAGACCACCTCTATTTAGAAAACTCCCCAAGACTGTGGAAAGGGGGGCTTTTGTGTAGGCAAAGGCCACAGCCTGCTTGGCATCCGGAATAACTCTGGTTCCGTAAGCCTGGATATATTGTGGAATGGGATGGAAGATGTATACTAAAAGTTTAAAGATATCACACAGGACTTCTAAGAAATATTAAACAGTCAGATCCAACAGCCACACCATTAGAATCTCTGGGTGTTGAGTTTGCCATTCTCTGCCTTTGGGGAGTCTTCAATAAAATGTTTGAGAAACCTGCTCCAAAAATAATACCTGTTTGAGGTGGCCCTTGTAATGGGGAGAGAAAGAACCCCATGAAATAAGGTCATAAGAACATTTATCTAGGGTAAAACTGCTGTTCTGAAACTTTGGCCACTGTTCACCGCTGCTTGCTTAAAACAAAAGAATTATTGCTTTAGTTTCCAGCTTGAGACCTTGAAGGCTAGAGAAAAACCCTTTGAAGACTAGAACCAGAGGAGTAACTGGTTGGCGCCAATTATGTAGCTACACCACCTGTTTTTACAAGATAGGACCACTTTCCCATGTCTAGCATAATACATAGTTAGAAGATAAGGAGCGAGCAATAGGGTCATTCATAGTCTATTGGTACCCCTTCCCCAGATGTGACCTTGGGGGCTGTTCACCAAACATAAGGCAATAACATTTATGGTTCAGACCCCTTTAAAAGGACTGCCTGCACTCTGGGTGGGGCGGCTGTGGGTGTTAGGTCTTTGAGTGGTGCCCTGCGATAGTCCTGGCCAGTTTTCAATAAATCCTTGCTTGCTTATTACCAACTTAACTGCCTCCGTGGTCATTTGCAACTGGTCATGGAAGTCGCTCCACGACACCCAGGCCTGCATTTCCTATCTTGCAGGTGTGGCCCTTGGCATGTGTGGTCCGGCTGTGGGCCCATTGGCCCAGGCCATTCAGGACAAAGTATGGAGGGGAGTTCTCAGAGTTTGCAGAAGTCCTGGAGGGCTTTCTTCTTGGCTGACATTCAACAGGGAACGTTCTTTTGCTTGGGTTACAAGGAGGTCGATATCTCATTAACAGTGATGACAGATGGTAGGGGCTGTAAGACAGCTTCAGGCCAAATGTGAAACAACCAATATGTTTATGAAATCATTGAATCCATAATCACAACACGTAATGAAAGGGGCTGGTGGCTGGGCATTGGCATTTACAAGGCTGACAGCATGAAATGCTTCTGAGAATTACAGATTCAGCCAACTGTGTAATTTATAAGTCCTGGGGGTTGGGGGGCAGGGAACCTGATCCATTTAGGGCAGATATCGAAGCTTGTTCGGGCGGGTGATGTCTTTAATCAACCTGCATATAAAAACCACACTTAGTTGAGTTAACGTACTAGCCTGTGCAATGTTGTGCTTCCCTGGTCCTTAGCATTTTCTGAGGGATTTGGGAAGCAGAGGGGATATAACTTTCAGTTTGCTGATTATAAAATTTTTATTTTCCAAAGATGCCCCAGATGAGCTACAATTACTTTTCTGTTACCATTCAGGGGCAACAGAGCCGTGACTTTCACTGCACTTCTTGTATTGACCTTGAAAAATTACTTGAGTTTCCTTTCATCAGATAAATCAAGAGCCGTAATTTGGCCCTATACGAGGCTGCAGACAGAGCATCTGTGAGACTTCTGGGGACTCTGGGGATTCTCATCATTTTCTGTAGCAGAATGCAGCCCCCCTCTGAACTCCGGCCGCCCTGATCTCTATTTCAACGGGTCATTAACTGTGTTCACAGCCATTTATCCCTTTACGGCTCTTTTAGAAAGGGCCCATATATCAGCCTCCTCAATCGTATAGTTGTGCTGTGTCTGGGATTGCGGGTCAGATTTAAGATGTATCCAACAAATCCATGCCTACCATGACCTTTTGTGTCTTTATCTGGAAGGTGATGCTAATGATATTAATGTCTGTGGTGGTCAGGAGGACAAAATGGTCAGCAAGTATGAAGCACCAGCACACGGTTGCTCAATTAATGTCAGTTTAGTGCCTTCCCCCATGAATATACTTATCCACCAGCTTCTCCCAGGGTGGGGAAAGGGTGCTCGGGCGTAACTGTATGCTCTCTTGGACTTTATGGTTGTGGGATGATGCCAGAGCTAATCAAGCCGAGGGTGTAAGCTCATAGGAAGAACCTCAAAAGAAGCTGACAAGTGTCAGCTGTGAGTCTTTGTTGGGTGGATAACATGTACCCTGCTATTCCATACTAGAGACCTGTTGCGGGAAGATTCCTGCAAGAATAGGGCTTCCTGCGGCCTGAGAAAAGCTTTCTCTGCTGCCTCACTCTCTCCCATCTCTGCTGCCTTGCTCCCTCCCATCTCCTCTGCCTCGCTTCCTGCCATTTCCCCTGCCTCACTCCTTCCTGTCTCTTCTGCCTCACTTCCTCCTTTCTCCCCCACCCCGCCTGCTTCCCTCCCTTCTTCCCTGTCCCACTTGCTTGCTTGCTTCTCTGCAGCTTTGGTCCCTTCTGCAGTGCTTGGCTTCCTTCTATGCCATTTTCTGTGCCAGGATATGCAAATTAACTGCCATCTTGGTTGGGTTAATTTGCATACATGCTCTGATTGGCTGGTGGGCATGGCATATGGGTCTAGCGGAGCTGTGGTCAATTTGCATATCACTCTTTTATTAGATAGGATTCTTTAAAACCACATTTCAGCTGCTCTTATGGGCCTCAATTGCCTTGCTGTCTCCAGTAGCATTTATCTGTACAATCCTGTGGGATTTGAGAGTTAAAGGTAAGATATGTGCACTGGAATTACCTATCTCCATGGGTAATAGAGATAGGGGTAATGGGTGTGGCAATGGAATCCAGTTCCAGGTTTTCACTATGCTTTCTCCTCCCCACTTTAGTTATTTATTATATTTAGGATGCTTGAACAATTTGGGCAGACCCTGGACTTATCTGGTTTTAGGGGGAGGCATCAAGAATGGCACTAGGGCTCTGGCCAGTGTGACTCAGTTGGTTGAACATTGTACTGTGCTTCCTCTCTTTCTAAAAAAAATACACACACACACACACACACACACACACACACACACACACACACACACACATAATGGCACTAGGACTGAGACCCCAGACAAATGCTGTGTGCAGGGGCTGAGGGTCAGCAGGAAGGGGACAAAGAGGAAAGGAGATTAAATACTTAAAGCAAGAGCATCATCTCAAAGGCAGAGGAGTTTGAGAGTATTCACTAGCCAAGGAGTAAGGAAGGATTACTCAGAAGTGACTGCATTTCTGGCAGCGTGTGTTGTCAAAGGGAAGTGGGAGGTTGGCTGTGTGTTCAGTGTAGTTTCAACTTGGGGATAATGAGGCAACATTTGGTTAAGACTCAGAATGTTCAGGCATAAATTCACTGCGAATGAGTCACACACAGATGATCAACTTGAGGGTGAAAAGGGCTTCAGGATTTCCCAGAGCTTCATAATTCATTAGCATGGCTCGGTCTCCCATGGAGACAGGTAATTCCTAATTTTTCACGAGGAGAGCAATACATGTTTGTTTTTACACAGGGGGCCTGGTTCCCTTCCTATGTATTTCTTATGGAACTTAGTTAGACAGCGAGTGGTCAGAGAAAAATGGGATGCATGAGATAGGTCGGTAGAGGTTGAGGAATTGATGACTTTCTGAAATTTCTTTGACGTCACATGATTGCCTGTGTTAATTTTAAGTGATAAAACTGACTACACAAAATAACTCTTTTTGGATGCTAAGTAACTATTCAAGAGTTATGTCGAATACTATGTGAAAAGGACTATATTTGGCACTTAACATTCCTCTTAGGTGGAAGAAGAGGAATCTGCAAAAGGAAATAGGAAGGGATTGTCTAGAGAGGAAAGAGGAACATTAGCAAAGTATGGAGTGCTGAGAAGAAGGGGGGGAATGTAACAAGGAGAGGATATTTTAAAGGATTATGAGAAGTCAAGTAACAGGAGAAGAGAACAATGTCCACTGGGTTGTTTAGCATAGAGCTCTCCCATGACTATGGCAACAGCAGCTTCATGGGAGGGGTGTGGGTTGAAAAAAAACAAAAAAACTATTCAGTGAATGTTGGCTACAAAGGACACAGAGGATTTACCTGTCTTGTTGCCAGGTACTTCTCTGGTTTGGTACTTGATGTCCTTGGACTTGATACAACAGAACTGGGGATGCTTCTTCTCTTTGGCTGTGAGATGTTTCCAGTGCTAAGCATGGGACAACATGTGAGCTTCTCAGTCCAAGAAATGAAGCCCTTGACTTTATTTTTTTTATTTTTATTTTTTAAAATATATTTTATTGTTTTTTTACAGAGAGGAAGGGAGAGGGATAGAAAGTCAGAAACATCGATGTGAGAGAAACATCGATCGGCTGCCTCCTGCACACCTCCTACTGGGGATGTGCCCGCAACCAAGGTACATGCCCTTGACAGGAATCGAACCTGGGACCCTTCAGTCCACAGGCTGATGCTCTATCTACTGAGCCAAACCAGTTTCGGCCCTTGAATTTATTTTTAATAATAAAATGGCTGCCTGGGGCCAGGTTGGCAAGGATGGGGCAGTGACTTAGCTCTGTGCTGTGGGCGTGTCCAATTCTGGCGGAAGGCCTTTGAGCTTGGCCATGAAGATGAACCTGGGAACACTGGACGTCTCACACACAAAGCTATGCCCCCCAACTCTTAGCTGTTGTTTAGCACCATGTTTTTCTTTTTAAAAAATATTTTATTGATTTTTTTACAGAGAGGAAGAGAGAGAGATAGAGAGTTAGAAACATAGATGAGAGAAAGACATCGATCAGCTGCTTCATGCGTACCCTCTGCTAGGGATGTGCTCGCAACCAAGGTACGTGCCCTTGACCGGAATCGAACCTGGTACCCTTCAGTCTGCAGGCTGCCGCTCTGTCCACTGAGCCAAACCGGTTTCGGCTGCACCGTGTTTTTCAAGCTCATTCCTATTGTCCCGTAAGGAGCTTTTTAGATGTTGTTTTCCTACTTGCTTCTCCCCCATGAAATGTCCCAAACCACAGACATGCTGTGTGTCTGTTTATGTACTATCTGTTTCTCTTTGTTTATACATAAAATGAGTGCAGTTTGTCCACTCCCATAAAAATCTTTTTTTTTTTTTTAATGGTGAAATCACTCCTGGGAAAATGCATGATAATTTTGCATGATAATTTTTTAAATCTATAATGGGGCTTGGCAATTCTTTTCTGTAAAGGGTTAGATAGTAAATATTCTAGGCTTTGCAGGCCACATATGGTCTCTGGTGTCTGTCACCTATTCTTTTCTTTATTTAAAAAATTACTCTTTAAAGATATAAAATTATTCCTTTGCTGGCTTTGTATAAAAACAGGCTGTGGGCCAGATTTGACTCACACGCCAATTCTCTGATTTGTAACAATAGTAAAAGCTTAAATTTCAGCATTTAAATGCATTTTTTTTGCAGGTTTATGGCTTGGCAGTTTGAAATAGATGATTGTGTTATAGATTAAAAAGCCCACACAGAATTCATTCATTTATATACTAAATAATGATTGACAATTTCTTGTGTACAAAGAGGTATGAGTAATTTTTTATTACCGTGAGTCAACCAATCAAGTAACTAAGTATTAAAATGAGTCAAAGCAACCAGAAGTGTGCGGAACATGCTGTGGGCGAGATTGGGGAAAGCCTGGAGTCTCGCTCCCAGACTAGGATCAGATAGACTTGGGTTTGTGTCTGTACTTATCTTGGTCTTCCTGCATGACCGTGGACAAGTCACTTATCCTCGTAGAGTCTCAGTGTCTCTCAGTGGCAATGCAGGTGATAATACAGCTACCATGACGGGATTGTTGGGAAGATTAACTGCAGTCAGAATACAAAGTGCCTTGTGCCCCATAGCAGCTCTGGGGTGATAACTTCCATTTTCTTTCCTTTGCTCTTAACATGATGGTACTGAAGAAGTTCATATGAACATTGTTATAAATTATAGCAGGAAAGCACGTATATATCCATTTCAGAGATAGAGACATATGAGCATTGTTATAAATTACTAGAGGCCCAGTGCATGAAATTGATGCATGGGTAGGGTCCCTAGACTGGCCTTCAGATCAGGGCTGTTTGGGGGCCTTCCTTCCTTCCGGCTGCTAGCCAGGGCCTTCATTCATTCCGTGCTGCCCCCTGGTGTTCAGCACATATCATAGCAAGCAGTCAGTCTTCTGGTTGAGCTCCCATAGGACAACTTGCATATTGGACTTTTATATATATATATAGATGTCACATATGTACCCATTTCAGACATGAAGACAATAGAGGCAAGCTGTTTGCATAGTGAGGATTCGAATGGAATTTAGGACGTATGTACAGAGCACCTTAAGGAAAAGAACCACCTGGGCAGCCTGGTTTGGGAGGTTTCAGGGGCACCTGGGGAATGTTCATTTTTAGAGCATGCAAGTGATTCTGATGGAAGTGGTACATGAGCTGCACTTTGAGTGACACCGCCCTGTTATTAAATAGAAAAGCTTGGTTGTGGTTTCAAAACCCCAGAAACATGCAGTTTCTCTATCAGTTTTTCTGTGACGTCAGAAGCAGTAAAAGGGGGTGGGGTGGAGAATGTCAGGGCCTCACTCCTCTAGGCAGGGGATATCCATTTTTTCGGGGAGAGTCACTCTCAGAGACTCTGATTATTTGGATTGTGGTGAAAGTTGAGAATCTCCATTTTAAAGCATTACTTCGTCCTTCCCCAGGATCTCCGTCTACCTCTGGTGTCCTCCCACTTTCCTGGGAGGTAGGAAGAGAGATGACTGGAGCAGGGTTATCACCTTTATGAGTCTGGATATTTGGCGGTACACTTGGAGGGATCATAGGAATCAGTCAGGCACAAGCAAGCCATTCAGCACTCCAACATAACCCCCAACTGCTGCATAACAAGGTCTCATGCTGCTGTAAAGCATCCGTCACCCGACTAGGCTCTGGTTTGCCCTCAGAGTCATGCTTCTGTTTGAGCTCACCTTTTCCTACTCTGGACACTCTTGCATGTACCCAGGGGGAAAACTGCTCCCATTCCTCCTTTGACTCTTTGTTTAACTTTAAAAAAATTTTTATTGTTCATATTTTTACAGATGTTCCTCTTTTTTCCCTCATAGCTACCCTCCACCTGATTCCCCTCCCTCACCCCATGCCCGTACCCCACACCACTGTCTTCATCCATTGGTGTAAGATTTTTTGTCCAGTCTCTTCCTGCACCCCTCACACCTCCTCTCCCCTGAGAATGGTCAGTCCACTCCCTTTCTATGTCCCTGATTCTATTCTATTCATCAGTCCATTCTGTTCCTCAGATTTTTTATTCACTTGATTTTTAGATTCACTTGTTGATAGGTATGTATTTGTTGTCACTTTGTTGTTCATAATTTTTATATTTACCTTTTTCTTCTTCTTCCTCTTATTAAGGAATACCCTTCAGCATTTCATATAATTCTAGTTTGGTAGTGATGAACTCCTTTAACTTTTTCTTGTCTATGAAGCTCTTTATCTGACCTTAAATTCTAAATGATAGCTTTGCTGGATAGAGTAATCTTGGTTGTAGATTCTTGCTGTTCATCACTTTGAATATTTCTTGCCACTCCTGTCTGGCCTGCATAGTTTCTGTTGAGAAATCAGCTGACAGCTGTATAGGTGCTCCCTTATAGGTAACCAACTGTTTCTCTCTTGCTGCTTTCAAGACTATCTCTTTGTCTTTTGCCCTTGGCATTTTAATTATAATGTGTTTTGATGTGGTCATCTTTGGATTCCTCTTGTTTGGGGTTCTCTGTGTTTCCTGGACTTGTAAGTCTATTTCTTTCACCAGGTAGGGAAAGTTTTCTGTCATTATTTCTTCCAATAGGTTTTCAATATTTTGCTCTCTCTCTTCTTCTGGCATCCCCATAATTTGGATCTTGGTATGCTTAAAGTTGTCCCAGAGTCTCCTTACACTATTTCATATTTTTGGATTCTTTTTTCTTTTTGTTTTTCTGGTTGGGTGTTTTTTGTTTCTTCATATTTCAAATCTTTGGTTTGATTCTTGGGGTCCTTTGGTTTACTGTTGAATTTCTGTATATATATTTTTTTATTTCAGACAGTGTATGCTTAATTTCTGACTGGTCCTTTTCTATTTTTTGGCATTCTCATTAAGATCCTTAAAGGTCTCACTAAGTTCCTCGTAGATTTCTAGAAGATGCTTGAGTAACCTTATAATTGTGGTTTTGAACTTTATGACCAGTAGTTTGCTTTCCTCCATTTCTTTCATTCATGACATATTTCTTTGTCTCCGCATTTTGGATGCTTTCCTGTATTGATGGAGTGGCTTTGTGTAGTAGGTGACCTATGGGGCCCAGTGGTTCAGCTCCCCAATCACCTGAGATGGATACTCTTGGTGCACCCCTTTGTGGGCTGAGTGCACAGTCTTATTGTTGTTAAGCTTTGATTGCTGTTGGCATCACTGGTAGGAATTTACCTTCAGGCCAATTGGCTGTGAGGACCCGCCGTGTCTATAATGGAAGAACTGCTGTGCTGGAGACATCCTTATGGGGCAGGACTTGTTTCAGTGGGGCTTTGGTGCTCACTGAGTCTGCTTCTTGAGTGTGTCACTTATAGATGTGAGGAGTTGAACTCTGGTGTTGTTTCACACTGACGACTAGGTACACTGGCTCCTGGATCTCCAAGGAGGTGCAGGTCAGCTACTGTCTGAGGCCACCCAGCAGGAGTTATAGTGAGATCTGCAGATTTCTCCTCTTTGCTTGGGGTTTGAAAGTTTTGGAGCTGTCTAATCGAGCTGCAGTTTGTTAGGTTAAGCTATGATAGGACAGGCCGTTCATAAGCAAAAGCCGCTGCACACAGTTTGGGTGGGTTTGTAAATTGGGTGGGGCAGGATCTCAGGAATCACTAGGGAATCACTAGGGTGTGGCAAACAGCAGTGGCTGCCAGTCAGCTCTCTCTGCTTCTCTGCATTTCCACATCTCTGTGTTTCCGTGTCCTGTGCCCCAGTACAGTAAACAATGATTCCTGCATGCACCTCTGCAAAAAAGCCACCCTCACTTTCTGACCCAATGGCAGACAGTCCAGTTTCTCTCAGTAGAAGTAAGGGTCCCCAGAGTCTCACCAGAAACTGGAGTTCAGGCAGCCAGGAGCTTGTGTCTCCCTTTGGATTGAAAAAAACAGCGCACCCAGTCAGCAATCACCAGTCGCCAGCAGCCAGCTGCCAGCCACTAGTTGCAAGCCTGATTCGTGAGCCTCTATACCTTTGTTTTCCCGCACTTGTGCACGTCCTACTTAATCTCAATGCTCCTTTCTCTTTCCTTCTCATTGTAGAACCTTTACTCGGCCAGCTTTCCCATGGTTCTAGGTGATAGACGTTTTGTGTTTTAGTTATAGTTTTGCTGTGGTTGTTAGAGGCAGCCCATACAGTTGTTTACCTTATGCCGCCATCTTGGTTTCTCCTCTTTGTTTGACTTTTTGCTGTGTCTCCTACCTCTTATTCCCAGCAAATTGTGTCCCCCTCTAAGTTGTCCTGCGTAGCACAGTGTCAGCCGATGGACCCAAATGTATCCCCAATTGTAGGAAGAGTGGGTCTTCCCCAATGATCAACAGTTGGAGACATACCTTTGTGGCTATGGTTTTCAGGGGCACAGAGATTGAGAGCCATTGGCATAGAGTGATGGGGGAGAGAGACATTCAGAGCCCCAAAGTTGGAGGTGAGCTGGACAGAGACAGATGGTGTACCATTCAGTGCTGTGAGAGAGCAAAATATTACCACGAAAGCCCTTTTTCATAGGAGTCAATGGTTGCAAACAATTTCCAAGCCAAGTTAAGGTGTACATTTCTTGCTTCCTATATGCCTTATGGGGGCAGGAGGACATGTCCCATGTATGGGCTGACTCCATACACCCATTGGTTAGCTCAGTTGTCATAACAACGCGAGGGCTTTCTGCCAATGGGTCTGGTTTCAGCAGTGAGGGCATGAATTAAAATGAGCCTTTAGAATTCATTTCTGTCTTCCATCTGGGGTACCAGAGTTTATCCTCATGATTTCTCTTTCTTTTGTTCGCTGGTGAAAGCCCAATGTGTTCATGTTAATAGGATTTGTCTGGCTGAAACTGTTTTCTGCTGTCATTATGAATGTGAAATGACAATTATTATTTACAGGCATTTCAAACAAAAACATACTCCTTACAAATGAATGTCAAGTTAATGTTGTAGGCAATGGCATAATTTTAAAGCTGAAGACACAAATGTCTGTGAGCTTGTTTGCAATCTGCAGGGTTTTGGAGGCATTAAACGGTTAAATGCATGGCTCCAAATACGCTAATTTTTCACAGGCCATTGAGTGGCTCTCCAGTGTTTAAAAGAGGCCATTGGCTATCAGCCTCGGGTTTTTGCAGAATAAAGTTCAGAGATGCCCAGTTTTCAGGCCCTGTAGGGTCAGTGTTACCCCAGTGTTGTGAGGGCTGTGCTAGTTGGCCATCTGCTTACGACTGGCCCACGAGGAGATAGGTGTGCAACGGAGAGGATGTGTTTCGAATTTTGATAGCAATTTCACATTCCTGCCACTTCCAAGCGGTGATCAAGTCCTCTGTCTCTGCATGAAAGATAGACCAGTTCTGGTGACAAACTGCATGGTGAGTCCCATGTGTCAGGACCTGCACAGTGGACGTGCCAGTTAGGGCCATGTGAGGCATTAGGAAAGGATATCTTGAGCTTGCTGAAATGGCTTTAAACTCTCTTTTTCCATTTCTGTCAGCATACCTCTGTGCGAATGGTTTATCTACCACAAGTCTATGAGTGTGATTAAAACAAAACACTGAAATCATTTCGTTATTCTGTCTGGTTATTCCCTGTGAGTAGCATTGTCGATCCAATCTAGCATATCTTGTTTCATGAAACCCTTTAAACGCTGATATACATATTCTCATGGATATCAGCGTTTGAGCAAACTTCTGGTGTTTGCTCAAAATGTACATGTAGGTGCTCAATGTGGGGACTTGCTAACTCCATACTTTTTCGTTTAGTTCTGAGTGTGACATGACAAAAAGTTATGACTATAATAATGATTATACTCATTGTGTCTATGAACACTTTCAATGAATAATATATACAGATTTTTTCCTTGTATCATATATGTTCAGATTGTATTTAGTGATGAGTTGATATGTAATTTTATACCTGCTGAATCTAATAATAAAAACTTATATTTGTATATAGATTTTTGTTTTATTTTTATAGTAATTCATTTTTGTTATGTTTCATAAAAGTAAAGTCTGTGATGGATTGGAACATAAAGAAAAAGTGGTTCTTTACCACCCGAATGTAGAGAAGCAATTGTATTTCTCAAAATGAAGTCTATGGAAACACATATCTAAATAACTTTGGGGGATTTATACAGAATCTCTGGGCACAAGCTGAAAAATCAGCATTTAAACAAGCTGCCCAGGGTATGCTGAGTCTTACTTAAATTTGAGAAAGACCTGGCTATAACACTAGCATTTACTATGTGATAAGCACTGCATTAGGTGCTTTTGTACTTTAGGATTCATAGAAGGTCTGCATAGAAAGCAAAGTGGAAATAGCTCATGAAGTACTCCATCCACACCTCAAACTCCAGACAAGAACAGGATCCATTGTCCCAAACCATCATCCTTCATTTATTTCTGTGACTATGGACCATTCTAGATGCCCATCACAAGGGCCTGTTGTCAGGCTGATTGACAATTAATAAATGAAAATGCACATGATGGTGTTTTGTAGTTGCTAATTTGTCTTGATGATCTCAAGAACTGAGTGAAATAAACACTGTGGCCCTCTTGTGGCTTTTGTACATTTTTCTGACAGTTAACTGTTGAGAAATATGAAAGTATGTCTGAAACAATAGAATCATATTCTCTTCCCACCCCAAACTGGTTCGTTTGCTTAATTTTCTAATTTTTATATTGAAAAGCCATGATGGCATCCTTGGATCCGTATAGCAGCCTCTGATTTCAGTAGTTTTCAAAATTTTATTTTAGGAGTGAACATCAAAATACGTTTAATCCAAGAGTGGCTTAATATTCCATAATTATCTCTTAGTGGCAGTCAGTTTTGGTAAATTATACTCTACTAGGAAACTATACATTTCATCCAGTTTTGCATAGTCTTGAGTAATGTAGTTTAGTGTTAATCTTTAAATTTTATATTTTTGGAAAAATATTTTTACTGATTTCAGAGAAGAAGGTAGAGGGAGAGAGAGATAGAAACATCAGTGATGAGAGAGAATCATTGATCGGCTGCCTCCTGCACGCTCTCTATTGGGGATTGAGTCTATAACCTGGGCATATGCCCTGACTGGCTATCGAACCATGACTTCCTGATTCATAAGTTGATGCTCAACCACTGAGCAACACTGGCTGGGCAAAATTTCTCTTTTTAAAAATTTATTTACCCCTAACATCTTCATATATGTTTTTTAAATAAAAATATTTTTATAATGAAGTTTAAAAAAAAGTTTTTAAAAATAATGTTTAAAAAGTTTTATTTTTTTTCTTGAGAGTACAAGTTCAGTATATATTAGTAAGGCCTTATTCTTTTAAAAAATATATTTTATTAATTTTTTTACAGAGAGGAAGGGAGAGAGGGATAGAAAGTAAGAAACATCGATGAGAGAGAAATATCGGTCAGCTGCCTCCTGCACATCCCCTACTGGAGGTGTGCCTGCAACCAAGGTACACACCCTTGACCGGAATCGAACCTGGGACCTTTCAGTCTGCAGGCCGATGCTCTATCCACTGAGCCACACTGGTTTTGGTGGTAAGGCCTTCTCTTGCTCTATTTGCCTTTGGTCCAACAGACTTCTGGTGGGTGACATGACTACAGAAGGACCTGAGCAGGGTCTTCCATAGTTTGTGGTCTACATTAGGTTCCACTCTTGCCTGGGTCTAGGATACCCTATTGTTAGACATACATCAGAAGAGTTAGTGTTAAAAACACTGATAATACCAAGTATAGGTGAGCAGTAGGGCTTCTGCTTCTCTTGATCATTGCTGGTAGTTAATTGTGTATACATTAATATAAATATTTTGGGAAATGGTTTGGCAGCATTTGCTAAAATCTGTGATGGAAATTCTAGGTATTTACCCAATAGAAATGTGCACATACATATACCAAAAATGAGTACAAAATATTTCTAACGTGATTGTTCGTAGTAACTACAAGTTGCAAACAACTTAAAAGACCTCAGCATTAGAATGGATACCTAAATTGTGGGGGTATTCATTCATTCAATGGAATACTATCCAGAAATGAAAATGATTTATCTACACACAATGATATGGATAATTCTCACAAACAATGTTGAGCTAAAGAAACCAAAGCCCAAAGAGTATATTCAGTGTAATTTCATTTATATAACATTCAAACACAGGCAAACTCATGTCTGAGGACAGAAATCATGATATTGGCTGCTTTTGAGGGGAAAGAAGGGTTTCTGATTGGGGCACATGAGAGTGGCTTCTGGCTTGCTGGTAATGTTCTATTTCTGAATCTGGGGACTCCTTTGATGAGCCATCAACCTGTACATGCATAATTTTGAAGTGTATATACCTGCTATATTTCAATTGAAAATATAATTAAAAAATAATTGGAGGTCATATCTGTTGCCATTTTCCTGACCTGGGATAATCTGATTTCTTTGTCAATGCTTCTGACTCTTATCCTTTTGTGTTTTCTTGCTTAAGGAACTGAGGAAGTGGAGGGATCTCTGTCCATACTCCAAAGTAGTTGAGAATGGATGCCATGCTCACATCCTATCTGATAAAGAGGAAATATGCTAATTGACCATTACACCATCACACCATCACAAGATGGTGGCACCACAGCAAATAAAGAGGGAATATGCTAATTGACTGCCACACCCTCACACAGATGGTGGTGCCCACAGCCTCAAGAGGGCAGTGTCTAGTTCCCTTAGACCCGCCTCATCCAACCAGAGTCCCCCTGTCCCCTCAGCCCTGCAGGGGAAGGAAGTTGGGGATGATCATGCCGGCAGGGTAGCAGTTAAGCATCAATCAGGCTGTCAGGGGAACGATTATGGGGCAATCAGGCAGGCAGGTGAGTGGTTAGGAGCCAGCAGTTCCACGATTGCGCCTAAACCAGCAGTTGGACATTCCCCATGGGGTCCCAGATTGGCGAGGGTGCAGGCTGGGCTGAGGGATACCCCCCTCTTGTGCACAAATTTTATGCACTGGGCCTTTAGTATAAAATAAGCTGCCACATATCTCCTTCTGGGAGGTCTGGGAGGACCAGATAATCCAGGCAGAGAGGGTCAGGTTGTGATTGGTGACCTCACTGAAAATTGAATGGACCTACAGAGCAAGTATAAGCCTTTGTCCCAGGAAGAACAACAAAGTCCAAATGAGAGTAGCTGAAGGTCTAGGAGGTGAGCACTAATCTGGAAATGGGAGATAGGCCAGCAAGTCAGAAGCCAGGCAGAGCACGGATGAAGCTGGGCAAGGATGGAGGTGATGCATGAGGTAGCGAGTGCTGCCTCCTTGTAGGTGTATGGTTCTACTAATGGAATCAGGCAGGCAGGTGAGTGGTTAGGAGCCAGCAGTTCCAGGATTGCGCCTAAATCAGCAGTTGGACATTCCCCATGGGGTCCCAGATTGGAGAGGGTGCAGGCTGGGCTGAGGGACACCCCCCTCTTGTGCACAAATTTCGTGCACTGGGCCTCTAGTATAAAATAAACTGCCACATATTTTATACTAGATTTATATTTTATGCTGGGGATGGGAGCAGGGGAAAAGGACCTGATCCAGTAATATCTTTCACATTTTAATTCTGCAAATGGCCTTAACAATATTTGTTCCAAGTTCAGGCTTCTAAATGGGTAAAAACAAGTGCACAAGCATTGCAGCTTGCACAGTACCCGTTGAATGGAGCACCTGGAGGCTAGCTGTCTTCTTTAAGGAGTGAAAATAAAGCTTTTTCTGGTAAGGTTGCTTATACCAATTGCTACCTGTGGTGTAGTTAGAGCTTAAAATAGTACAAGGCACTATAGGAGGCAGGAGGGAGTGTTGTATTGACATTTATTTTTATTTTTTTGAATTACTGTTAGGGCCACAATAAAACACGAGAGAATGTTTTGCAAAACCCAGGAAGTTATAAAGTATTTTTATTTCCGAACAATTCAGTTGTGCTAAAATGTCAATTAAATCAGCAGATGGTTAGCTATTCTTCTTTACAAGTTAAATGTATAATTTCAGAATTAAAAAGACTGACATATCCTATATACATTCATTTTATTTCTTCATTTAAAGATATGAGACATGTCTTTCAAGTTAATTTTATAAACATTTCCCTACTCCCTCTCCCCCAGAAGCCTGACAATGAAATAGCCATGGGGTTCAGGGTCCTGGTGTGACTTCATATACGAAGTGTCCCTAACATGTATACACACCGTAACAGCTGATAGCTCGATTTTGAAAATGAAATGTATTTTAATAAACACTGCCTTTATAATTATTCAAAGTGTGTGTATACATTTTTGGGGACACCCTATAGTTTCTTTTGGTTCATCTAGATTATCATCTCAGCTTTTTCGAACTGACACATGCTGTGTTTTTTAAGAGCATTAAGAAGGAAAGATGTGAGAACCATAAACTTGCCTAAAGACACTCAGGTAGGTATAGGCAGAGCTAGAACTGAGATTCAGGCATTCTGGTAGCCACTGGGGGCCTATTCACTGGATAGGATAGACAACGGGGTCTTGTTCAAATACACTTACTTAGCGCTTAAATCATAAAACCACAGAAAATCATTTAATAGTCACTGGGCAAGTCAGATAATGACAGGGCGCACTGACAGGAGCCAGTGTGACTTCTTTATTGGGGTTTAGACCTAATCTGGAGACAGCAAGAAAGCAATAGGAGCTTTTATTTCTGGCAAAGGCAGGGCAGGGCAGGCCAACGAATTATGATAGAGATAGAAACCACCAGGGGCACTGGTCTGTCTGGTTCTCTTTGTATTTATTCTCGACAAATGTGATTTATGAATCCTGCTTCTTTTGTCCCATTATACAGCGAAGCAATTGGCTTTGTGCCCTGACACCATAATTTTGTTCTAAGCGGTTCTGTCTATCCATATGCATTTCCTGGCCACATTTGTGCACCTGCTTGTCAGTTCCATAAATCATTATAGATAAGCAAATCCTTCTCTTAACCTTTTGGAAACATAACGTGACCAATATTTTCTGAATGTGTTTGTGCTGAGCTTGCTTTGGGGAGATAAATTGAGCCCGCCTTGACAGAGCATCATTGAACAATAGCATGATTTATGAGGGGGAGTGGGGCTTGTTTGTTGTAATTTACCCAAAAAGACTTTTCAAATGCCTTCTTCTTGGAAGAACCATGGTGAGTTGTAAGAAGACAGAGTAAAGATTTTTGAGAAAAAAATTGATTTCTGTAGCATTTTCTATATACCAAGGCAAAGCCCAATCACTTGAATTACCTAGATATTCTTTTTTTTTGAAGGATGTGAACCTTCCTTGTATTTTTGTGGATGTTTACATAGGTTACACTAAGGAAGTCTCAACCAAGAAGTCCCCTCGCAGCTCCCTATGGCACATCTATGCAGTCTGCCTTTCGGATGAAGGGAATTTACTCATAAGATACAGAGAGGAAGTGGAATGCATATGCCCAGGAGAAACAAATAAAGTCCCAACCTCATTCTGCCCACTCTGAAGTATATAATCTGGGCCATTCTGTAGATTCTGGAGATCGAACTAAATATAAAAGCCAGCCCTGGAAGCTGAAGCTCAGCCCCCCAGCTCATGGGCAGTGGGTCAAAGGATTTGAACACCATGAGGCAGACTCCTCCAATTTTCCTCTCGAGAGGGTGTGTGTTGGGAGCAGGAATAAGGATTGGCAATGGGAAATAAAAGGGACAATAAGTAAAGTAATAAAGGAGAGACTATGCAGGAAGTATGGATAATCATGTTCTATACACTGAGGAGTAGGTGTGATCATTTCAATCCTCTATACCAGTGGTCGGCAAACTGCGACTCGTGAGCCACATGCGGCTCTTTGGCCCCTTGAGTGTGGCTCTTCCACAAAATACCACGGCCCTGGGCAAGTTTATTTTGAAGAAGTGGCATTAGAAGAAGTTTAAGTTTAAAAATTTGGCTCTCAAAAGAAATTTCAATCGTTGTGCTGTTGATATTTGGCTCTGTTGACTAATGAGTTTGCCAACCACTGCTCTATACCGAAGGGGAAATAAAAGCTTCATTGAAAATGAATAAAAACGTCTCTTTAAGTCTTTACAACCACTCTGAGGTACCTATACTCCTCATTTTACAAGGGAGCAAAACAGGTGCACCAATATACTGTGCCCAAGTTCACACCATTGACAAACAGGGTTTCAAACCTACCCCTGCTTAATTCGACAGCCTGAGTCAATCACGACACAGTCTCCTTCTATGATGTTTATGCTGGGCATGGTTTTCTATTGATATGTCCTTCCTTTAGATGTGAAATATCATGGTTATGCTATAGTAAAAGGCTCTTTCTCATCGCAACTAAAAACACAGTGTAGGACTGTTTTATCCTTAAAGCCCAACACCCTCATGTTTATTCTGGAATCTCCCTGTGAACCATTGGAGTACTGTCTTGGAGGTCACGGCACTGCTCATTGCGATTGGACTCTTTACATTGAAAAAAAAAATTGAACGTGAAGCCCAGGCTGGCTCTAAGAAGCTGCTATTGGAGGTGGAAAAGTCTGTTCTTTTTTTTCTTTCTTTCTAAGATTTTTATTTATTTCAGAGAGGAAGGAAGAGGGAGAGAGAATCATTGATTGGCTGCCTCCTGCACACTCCCACGAGGGATTGAGCCCATAACCCAGGAATTTGCCCCTGACCAGAATCAAACCCGGGACCCTTCAGTTCACATGCTGTCGCTCTGTCCAATGAGCAAAACCAGCTAGGGTGAAAAAAATCTCTTGTCACACTCCTGGGATGACTTGTCAGAAACTTGGTATCCCAAGTCTGCCTGATGGTCCTCCTCCCAACCCTGAGGATCAATCAGCTTCCCCCAGGTCTCTGGATTCTGCCTTTAGACTTCGCTTCAGCACATGGACGAATGTGAATGGCTTCTCCAAGACTTTGGTCAAGACTATATTTGATCTGAAAGACTTGGCTCCAAACCACTTTAGGTCTAATCTGTTTGGTCTGGATCTTTCTCTTCAAGCTGCTGTCTACTAGCCACCAAACGGCTCACGGTAAATCCTTCCTGTCTGATCAGGGGACCTCTGTCTTTCCTGTCTCTCTGTGTGTGGTCATCCTGGCCTCACCCCTCCTTGTCAGGAATTTTTTTCCTGTGTATGAACATTTAGTGATACAAACAAGCAACCTCTCACTCTTCTCTGTGTTATCATGCTGTTCTCCCACTGGAGATGGGGTCAGATCCCACCTGTGAGTCAATAATTGGTGGCCAGGGGAGTCCATAGTTACAAACATGGCAATAGCCAGTGGAATCATGGGTACAGAGTGGTGGGTGGTGGATGATGGGAGAGAGGGAGTTTGATGAAGAAGGGGTGGTCCTTAATTTGTCAGCCCTTATTGGTATTACAGTAGGGATACTTAGTTAGGTAAAAGAACAAATGCTAGCAAGGTATTAGTCAGCTTTAGCTGTAGTAATAACCCAATTCTCTACAAAATAAAACCAAACACTTATTTTCTTCTGATATTAAATGAAGGCTGATTGGCTTGTGATTCTGGAGGGCTTTTCTGGGTTTAAGGTATCTTTTCATTCCAGGACTCAAGCTGAAGGAAACGTCTCTATTTTCCATACTGTTCTCAGGGAAGAAAGCAAAAATGCAAGAGGCCACAATGAAGGGAGTGAGCACATTTAAAGTTTCTGCTCACAAGTGGAAAATACACGTATCCACATTTTACTAATTCATTTCAGACATCTGGTCAGCAGGTCAGTGGGGTAGCCTGGGACACACTCAAAGTCTCATGGCAAAGACTGCTGATGGGAGACTCTCACTACTTACTGTGGGGGAGGGAGCAAGGAAGTAAGAGTGAATGGGAGTGAGGGCGGGACCACACATGCAGATTTCTCTGTCAAGGAGCTTGGCATTTAAGGAAATGGAGGTGTGGTAAATTGTAAGCATGAGTGGAAGATCGTGTTTTTCTTTCTTTCTCTACCCTCCCCCCCCCATCCCCTTCTTCTTTAATGGAGTAAGTAAACTTTACTGCATTGAAGCCAAAGAGAAAATACAGGGAGAATATGATGAAATGATTTAATACTTTAAGCCTGCATTCTTTGAGAGATTATTCTGTGTGGCCAGTTCACATTTATCATCTTATCAGTCTTCAACAATTAATGAGTCAGGTACTAGTCATTATCTTTTTTTTTTTTTTTTTAACCAATGAGGCAGTGAGGCTGATGTTATATAACTTGCTTAGTCACAGAAAAAACGGAGTTGCTACTTCAGCCAGGTATAGGGACTACAAAGTGCTGGCTGATTCTTATTTAATAAATGGACATGAAAGAAGCACTAACTCCCCTTCCCTGGCACCATCCAAGAAATCCAATATGCATGTAGATGATTCTTTTCTTGTCTTGGAGCAGATGGCAAACGTTTGAGGTCACTGAGGGGTGCAAAGTGAGATTGTTCTGCTCATATGAACATGTCACCCTCCTACCTGACTCCAGGTGGGTCGTACGCATTGGGCAACTTCACAGTGAAAACACTGGGTCTTTGGTAAGGCTTTCCGTCTCTCTGCTAGATGTGCCAAAGCAAGACAGAGCTCTTGGCGATTGTATCCAGATGTTGTCTTTAGCTGGAAAACAATCTACCTCAGCCTCCTTCTGGATCCAACAGAAGACATTTTCAGTTTAGTGTCCTTCTTGGTGGATTTGCTAACACATTTCTTTTTCTCTAGGGCCAAATGCTCAGAAAGCAGAGCCTGCATTGTGTTTGCCAAACATGCATGAGAACACAAACAAAATTCATGTTCACAAGCTCAAGTAAGTGCTTCTAATGCCTTAAAGTGCCGTTTGGAAACCATCCAGTGCCCAGTATGCAAGCTTTCTAAACAATTCTCCAGAATTGTGTATGCAAGGGATGTATATTCACAATTGGGTGAATGTCTTTAATTGCCTTTGATTACAAAGCACGCTCTGTTCTACCCTCTTGCAATGACGTTTCTTTATATACCAATGGTTTTCTAAATTTGATATAGGTTCCTGTGGAGTGGCATTTTGTACAGTGAGGATTTCTAATTGGAGCTAAGGTGAAAAGAGAGGGAGGAGAAATGGAAGGGGACACCAAATTCTGAACAAATAAAAGAAAAATCGGAGTGTAAATTGTTACATCCCACTGCTTTTCTAAAAAACAAAACAAAACAAAACAAACAAACAAACAAAAAAAACCAACCCTCTGTAGGCAGAATAGCATTGGCACTTAGCCATGCTCCCCTGGGTGGTGGGTAGCCATAAACAACATCTGGTGCTTCTTAGAGTCTTATTGGGTAAATATAAAGTTCAGAAGGGCCATCCATAGGCAAGACAGAAGACTGTGTGGGGGAAGCGTATTTTATACTTTCCAATCATGCCCCCATTCTCCCCAGTATTCATCTATGGTGGAGATGAGGGTGAAGAAGATTTACGAGGAACTCAGTTCTCAGACGGTGATTGTCCACATGGGATTATTTGGAGGGAGGCTGGAGAGAATCTTCAGGATCAGACAAGCGTCAGTCTACATTAGATGACAAGGAGGTGGGTTGGCTGTTGGCAATTTGTAGTCCTTATCAGGAGATAATGAAAAGGACAACTTAGTACCTTTTTGGTTTATTCAAAACTCTTTATTCAATGCTGGTATTACAAGGCTGATTCTCCATTTCACCCTTTCTATTCCATCAGGATTGGTCCTTTCACTGCTTTCTCCAGTGCTTGGTGTCTTTTATTTTAATATTTTAAAAATTTCAATTACAGTTTAAATTTGTTTCAGATGTACAACGCAGTAATTAGATATTTATTTAATGTTCAGAGTAGTCACCCCAATAAATCTAGTACCTATATGACACCATACATAGTTATTACGATATTATTGACTATATTCCACGTGCTGTACTTTACATTTCTGTGATGATTCTGTAACTAACAACTTGTACTTCTTACTCCCTTCACCTTTTCCACCCATCCCCCCACCCATCTGGCAACCATCAAAATATTCTTTGTATGTATTAGTCTGTTTCTGTTCTGCTTGTCTGTTTATTTATTTTTGTTTTTAGATTCCACAGTAAGTGAAGTCATATGACATTTGTCTTTCTCTGTCTGACTTATTTCACTTGGCACAATACCCTCTAGGTCCACCCATATTTTTGCAAATGGCAAAATTTCATTCTTTTTTTTTATGGCTGGGTCATATTCCATTATATATATATACACCACTTCTTCTTTATCCATTCATATATTGGTGGACACTTAGGTTGCTTCCATATCTTGGCTTTGGTAAATAACACTGCAATGAACGTAAGTATGCATATGTCTTTTCAAAATGGGGTTTTGGAGGCTAGTTCCAGAGGAGCTGTTTCCAAAGGGTCTTACAGAAGTCTAAAGGTGCTAGAGTAAGGTTTGTCTGCATTGCCACTTACAGAGTTTGCCTAGCAAAAATAAGGCTAAGTAGGACAATACTCCACAAAGGGACTGTAGCACTCCACCAAGATCCCCTGTATCAGGCTGGTGCACCCTTCTTCACAGTTTCTGTGAATGTTAGCTGCTACTGTTTCACAGCTGGAAAACTGTCCTTGGCTGAGGGAAGCTACTTGGCCTGAAGAACTATGGAAGTGACTAATATCCTATATAATAACAATGTAATATGCAAATGGTCATTATGCCGTGAAGCATAACGACTGACCGTGTAAGACTGGATCATGGATCAGCAGGAGGGTGGGGCAGTGAGCTACAAGTGGGCAGTGGAGAGCTACAGGAGAGTGCAGGGCAGCAAGCTATGGGGAGGGTGGGGAGAGCTACCAGGAGGGTAGAGCAGTGGGCAGAGAGCTACTGGCACGTGGATTCGTGCACAGGGCTACTAGTGGGAATATAAGCTCCTAAGTCCTCCAGGGTGTGGTCTTAACTCTATACCATTGGCTTTGCTTCAAGGGACATTGACCTAAATAGATTGCTTACTTGTTTGGTCCATTCTGAGCACAGAATTTTGAATGCAATACCCCAGCAAGGTCTATCTTAGTCAACTGGCCATCTATAATTATATCTGAAGGGGCCATTTAATGAATTTTAGAAAATATTATAAAGATTATTTGAGCACAATTGAAACCACTATGGAATAACAACCATATAAACTTTTCAAAGAAATTAATTTATACATAAGCCCATACAACAACACTGGATACTTTGTAAATGGGCTCATATACTAATTTCTTACTCTATTTTCACTTAAAGTTTGGTTAGAATCCTTGACTAGGTAGATTTTCTTAAAGACAAATAGCATATGACCTCATTTACATGTGGAATCTAAAAACACAAAAGGGAATATTCTCTCTTGTCATCCGGTCTGGACTCCCTTTTCTTTCTTTGTCCACGTTCTGCCGAGTGTTAATTACTGCTCTCAGCCCACACCATTTTTGCCTTTTGCAGGTATGTAGGAGGAGCAGTTTCTTCGTATAGACTTGTTTGGAGTTTACTTAAAATATTGTCAAATGGCGGGAAACATGCTTTAGTGCTACATCCTTATGGTTGGGGAAATGTTTCTTTCTCTGCTTTGGAGGCCTTTGCTGTCTGTCTGGAGCCTGCAGCCAGTTTGTTCTGCATTATACAAGTCTTTTTTTTTCTTCTTAAAAATGATCCTGATTGGAGTCTGAGCTGAAAACCAATCTGCTTTGGGGTTGAATCAGGGCACCAGGAACATTCCTGTGTGACATCACTAAACATCATTCTTGATGCAGATCAGAGGGCCCAACTGGTGACTACTTCATGTCTGATATACTTAAAATCATTTCAGCTGGTATATATATATATATATATATATTTTTTCTTTTAGCATTTTATTTTTTTTAAATTTTTTTATTGATTTTTTGCAGTATAATAGTAGTACATGTTTTCCTTTCCCCCTCCCCTGGTGTATATATATTTTTGAATTTTGCAGGTTTCTGAGAATGTGGTCCTTTTATGTTTTAAGTCATTCCCCTCCACCCCCTCTGGATGCTTCTTTTGGATTCCTAAAATCCTTGAAGAAGGAGAAGAAAGGAAGACAGGAAATGAATATCTCTATGTTTTCTATCTAACTTTTGTGATATAGCAAAGCAATCCCTGAGGTTGGCCATGAATTGGTAAATTTTTTCTTCTTAAATCTATTTTGATTGATTTCAGAGAAGAAGGGAGAAGGGAGAGAGAGAAAGAAACATCAGTGATGAGAAAGAATTATTGATCGGCTACTTCCTGCATGCCCCACACAGGGGATCAAGCCTGCAATCTGGGCGTGTGCTTTGTCTGGGAATCCAACTATGACCTCCTAGTTCATAGATTGATGCTCAACCACTGAGCCACGCTGGCTGGGTGGTAAAGTTTTTGTTCTAATATGCAAGGTATTTTCATCATCCCAAACCCTCTGAGCCAATTCCCACTGATGTGCCTTTGTTCCCACCAGTCCCTCTGATTGAATGCTTTAAGCTCTTCTTCCCACTAAGCTGCCTGTCATCCATTTTTCAAGCTCACATCTCACTCTCCTCAAGAAGTCTTCTCTAAGCATTCCATTCTTATATCATCCCACCCTCTTTTAAATCCCCTGGCCGCTATCTATATAAAAATGTCGCACAGATGTCATTACATACACCTATTCTGACCGATCGGCATGGATCCCAGGTCTACTATGTTGAGAAGATGCTGAAATGAGGCTCACTAGGAGTAGGAGTATATTGACCATGTCAACCAAAGAGCTCAGTGATGGGAGTGGCCCTATGTGTACCACACTTGTTCTATACCAGGAATAGGACAATTTCATACTTCCTACTTTGTTTTTTAATTACCTTTTAGAAACATTATCTTTCTTCCAGTTCTTACGTTCACAAGAAGATGACTATGTACCACCTGTCTGTAGCCACAGAGTTTGGCTTCTGGCACATAGAAGGTTCTAATTATAATGAGCCATTAATAATCTGTGCCAGATAAGTAATATCTAGGCTCCTAAGGCTTCACTATTCTCTACTCTTAGAACTTCTTTTAGCTATTTAAGCCACACAAGCAGGAAGTCTCAATTCAAGACATGAAACAGGCATGAAACATGGTTTTCCAAAGTTGAGAGAAAGAAGGTAAGATTTCAACTGACCAGAAACATTAGACACATACTCATTGGCCAGTGGAGATGTGAAAAAAAATTTTCCATTGTCAATGATGATTTTTTAAAAATGAACTTTAAATTAAAACTGAGATCCTTTAGTGGAAAATCAATTATGAATTACATCTTTATTAAATACATGTCCACAAAGACTTACCAGATGAGGAACATAATGGGCAACATTTAATATGTAAATCCTAGGAGAGATTGCATCATTGCTTCACTGGAAAGACACAGAATATGTTCAAAATCCAAACTTATTAAATAATATAGGACAAAGGTCAATAGCTGAATGAACAGTTTTCTTATTTGATATTTTAATTCCTGAAGTTTATGATGTAGCATATGGGGGGTATTTTTTGAGGGAGTGAATAAGTAGAGTAGATCATCACCACCAAGACTTGGACATTAAAGCTTGGTTTGATCATCTAAGCTTAATTTCTAAAGTATAGAAATTATCAGGATCATTTTCAAAATCAGAAGTCAAGACGCTCAAGAAATCACACTGGTTGGTGTGGCTCAGAGGTTGAGCATCAACCTATGAACCAGGAGGTCATGATTTGATTCCCGGTCAGGGCATATGCGCAGGGCATATGCCCCAGGGTGGGGTATGCAGGAAGCAGCTGATCAATAATTCTCTCTCATCATTAATGTTTCTCTCTCTATCCCTCTCTAAAATCCATAAAAATATGTTTTTAAGTAAAAAAAAAAAGAAATGGTAAGTTTTTAGAATGACACCCTCCATGAAGGAACTAACACTAAAGTAAAAGGCACACATGTTAGGTATCTAATGTTGTCAGTCATCTCATTCCTTACAAAGATGAATCAATGCAAAGTAATTAGAAAGGGAATGTATTTCACACTTATATAATTATGGATGCGCAGCTGTCACTGTAATGACTAATTTTAGGAGTCTAAGGAGGTTGCTAACCTTTCCTGAGCTTTAGCTTCATCATCAAATGATGCCGTCTTTAAGTGCTGTTGTGTGAACTAGGTGAGATGAGATGATGTAGATATGAAGATAATTGAGAGAGAAAGAGAAGCTGCCTGAATAAGCCTTGGATGGGAAGCTGTTCACTGTGGGAAGCTAAAGGACTGTAAGTTATGGTATGGATATTCTTCTTGATATTAGTCAGGAATCTTCAGGGAAAACAAACCAATGGGAGATCTATCTATCTATCTATCTATCTATCTATCTATCTATCTATCTAATCTATCAATCATCAATCATCTATCATCTACCTGTCTCATATGCCAGGACCCTATCTAATAAAAGGGTAATATGCAAATTGACTGCACCTTTGCTACACCCACAAAGCCATGCCCACCAGCCACACCCCTGGTCAATCAGGAGCAATATGCAAATTAACACCCAACCAAGATGGCTGCTGCCCAAGGCTGGAAAAAGCCTCAGCCAGAGGCCCCATTGCAGGGCAATCACTGGGTGTCAAAGGCCGGAAAAAGCCTCACCAAAACCTTACTTATGGATAGTTTGTTAATGGTAGAATTGAAAAGAGAACTTGATCTTTCTGTCCTTTCCTCCTAATCATCTCCTTCTTCCCCCACAACCCAGGCTGTTCTCACTTTTGGCTTCGATATTCTATAATCTTAGCTCCAAGTTGAAGCAAAATTTAAAATGATGTTATATTTCTGTTTGTAGTAATATGAAAAAAGAAGTAACTTCTACTTTAGAGGTCCATCTGAAGGCGAACACATACACATAGGATCAGCAGAATGAACTTACATAGATGGAGAAAGCTCTTTTAGAGACAGGAAGAGGGAAATTGTCGGTTATGGCATAGAAAATGTTCTTAAATTGTACATTACAGCTTTTAGGAAAGAAAACAGAAATGTGATCTGTTTACTGGATCTCAATTTCTGTATAGCTTTAAACTGCTTTGGAAAAATAAACTTCCAAAGCTAATAGCAGGGAAGACATTTTTCGGCATTTACTACCTAGGTTGTTATATGATTATACCTTTTGGAACAAACAGACTATATTACAATGTGGGCGAGTTTTACCTGAATTGCTGAAAATTGGCATAAAGCTTTATTTTGAAAATACCCATTTAACCTTTTTCTGAATACATATAATGTTCCATATTAATCACTGACAAGATGCTTATAGAAGACTAATTTTAATGATTAATAATTATAATGTATTATATGCACTGATCTTATACTCTGTCTTATATTTTTAGAGCATTTTTGGGAGGATCCACATGAATTAAAAGAGTTAAGTGTTATGCATTCTCATGTTAGGAATTCATACTTTTCCTTCATTAGCTACATTAGTTATGAAATACAGGAAATCAGCCTGTTTTTCTAAGCATCTGGCATATGTTGTAATTTATCCAAAGGAGCAGGTACTTGATATTTTTTCAAGAGGATTTAAGGATATTTCAGAAATGTAAGAAGGAAATAAGGAAAAACCCCTAAAATTTTTGAATTTTCATCTTCACTGGTGGTCAAACACCCCTGCATACGTCCATGATGATGAAGTCATTCATGGTGTGGGTGCCTACTGATCAAATGGTGTCTTTAGACCAGACCGTGAGTTATGAGATACTTATTTTCTCTATTACCTATTATTTTTCATAATGATTGATTAATTCTTAATGAAATTATGGGTCAATCAGATTGAGAAATAGGATTTGGGATGAGGACAAAAATAATGCCTTGGACCCTGGCCAGTGTTGCTTAGTTGATTGGAGCAGCATCCTGCACACCAAAAAAGTGTGGGTTCGATTCCTGGTCAGGACACATACCCAGGTTTTGGGTTTCATCCCCAGTTGGGGCACATGCAACAGGCAACCTATTGATGTATTTCTCACATCAATGTTTCTCTCTCTCTCTCTTTCTCTCTCTCTCTCTCTCTCTCTCCCCCTTCCTCTCTCTAATATCAATTAAAAATAATTAAAAAATAATCCCTTAGTTGTCACCACTTATATTTATACATAGTTGACAGAGGCAGTCAAAGAAGAGTCTATACACAACCCTAGAAGGCTGTGATCCTCTGAGGGACCGAAGTAAGACAATAGGGTGTGCTTGCAATGAGCCATCCACAAGAGTAAGCATAAACGCTGGCCTATCTACCACTGTTAACAGATTTAAAGGGACAATAGGGTGCAGAAGAGTGTCTGTAAGGTCTGGAAAGGGGGTCAGAAGCACCAGTGGGCTAGTCCTCTTGGCTGCCACATTACTCTTAGGGGAGAGGAGCATCAGGCATTGTGATCTGCCACAAACTCCCCTTTTCCCTGCTTTTCTGTGCTTTATGCACCTTAAGATTATAATCTATATCACCATGTGAACTTGCCTGTGTGGGAAAGCATGTCTACCTGTGAATATGAGTATTTATAGAATACTGCCATTGCGCCAGTTTTATGTCCAGCACTTAATACACACTATCCTAATTTATCACACATTAGCCTTACAAGGTATTTAAAAATATATTGCTTATTGTTGGTAGTATTACAGATATCTCCAATTTTCCTTTCCTATACCCCCCTCTTTCCAGCCCTTACCCCCGACTCCAGGTCAGTATATAAGTTCTTTGGTAAGTATTTTTACTGCCCCCGTTTCACAGATGAAGACATCAAGGTTAGGGGAGTTAAATCACTGCTCAGGATCACACTTTTGTTAGGGGTAGAGCTGAGAGTTGAAATCCTACACAGAGGCGGGGTTGGCAGGCAAGGAAGAAAATCATCAAGGAAGGCGGATTGGTAGCTCCCCTGGAGTCAGTAGCAAGTGGTTTAAGGGAAGTTTTGTGGGGGGGAAAAGTTATTTGTCCTCAAATCCACAAAAGCTCCAAGTTCATAGTGAAACTATTTACTTTTAGAGATTTGGCAATCTACATCCCAAAAAATACGTGTGTGTGTGTATGTGTGTGTGTGTGTGTGTGTGTGTGTGTGTGTGTGTGTGTGATGTCAAGGCATGTCCTTGAGAGAAGTTCCTGATGTCTCTGTGTTTGATATGTATAAATATAAGTGGTTTATTTTGAGCCAGTAGAGCACTGGTCAAAGGTTTGGGATTGTCAGCCTTTAAAATGCCCTGTTTAGCTGCATGGGAATTTGAATGGCCCCTCCTCTGTCTGGACCACGCTGCCTCTGTTCTTAGGACAGGACTTTCTGGGAGCCTGGGCATCTGTCTGTCCTGCCTTGCTCTTTACCAAGTATTGTGCCCTTGATGGTGAATAATCAGCTCATCCTGTTGCTTTGTCTAAGGCTAAATCACTTTTCTTTTCACTGAGCAGTATTTGGCACACAGAGGCTACCCAAGAAATACGACTTGAAAGAATCAAGGAACCAGAAGTTTCAGAGAAAGTGGTGGGAGAGGAAATAATATAAAAAAAAAAAAATAAAAGTAAACATTTGACTCAAGAAAGGCACACGTTTCGGACTATAATTTCCTACGTGGTGCTAAGGAAGATTAATTTAATGTAGTCAGAGTCTGGTAAAATTTTAAACCTTTAAGGGCAAAAAGAAAATTCTGATACCTTTGGGGGAGAAAAAATACTTCAAAAGGAATTTAAAAAATTAGGCTGACATCAGGCTTTGTACTAAGTGCTAAAAGGCACATTGCTATAAAAGCCATTATTGTGACAAGGAGAGAAATTTAAATCAGAGCTGATGGCTAGATAATAGGATTATGTCACTGTTAAATGTCTCAGTGCTTATGTAAACACGTGGCCAAGTGGCCTTGTTTTCAGGAAGTCCATATGGAAATATTTAGGGTGAAGAAATATCTTGTCTATAATTTAGTCTCGAATAAAAAATAGAGATAAAATAAATAAACAAATACAGAAAAATATGAATTAGTGAATATGCATAAAGCATACAAGTATATAGGAGTTTTTTTGTATCAATATTACAACATTTTGGAAGTTTAAAATGTCAAAATTAAAAATTAAATTATGAATAAAAGTAGTTTGAATTCAAAATACTATAATAAAAAACTAATGTTAATGAACTGTGAGAAAAAATTAAGATAGTGTTGCATTTTCAAAAAGAAATAATAACATTTTTCATCCTCTATGAAATACTTAGTGAAATAAAAAAGATATTTTAGAGGCTTGAAAACTACACAACACTGGTGAAAGAAATCAAAGATGATCTAAATAAATGGAGAGACATACCAAGTTCCTGGATTGGAAAAAAAAAGTCAGCATAACAAAAATGTTAATTCTCTTGATAGGTAGTTTTAATGAAATTCTTATCAAAATCCTAGAAAGAATTTTTGTAAATATAAATAAGAATAATCTTAAAATTTATATAGATAAAAACTAGAACAGTTAAACAATTTTGAAAAGGCAGAATAAAGTAAGAAGAATCAGTCTACCTAATTCTATGTTTACTGAATAGCTACAAAATTCCAGACAGTGCAACGTTAGCTGAGGTATAGACACATAAATCCAATGGAACAGAATAAAGAAGTCAGAACTAGAACACAGAAATATGCCCAACTGTTTTTGACAAAGGTATAGAAACAATTCAATGGAGGTAAGATAATCTCCCCCCAAAATAAGGCTGGGGCATTCATATATGTATAGGTAAGAACAAACAAACAAACGAAAGGAACCGCAACTTGTCTTACATCTTCTATAAATGTTAACTGAAAATGAAAATTATAAAACTAAAAAATCGTAAAAGATAAGTCTTCGGGATCTAGGGCTGGACAAAGAGTTCTTAGCCTTGATACATCAAAAGCATAATCTAGAAAAGGAAAAATGGACAAATTGGGCACCATTGAAATAAAAATCATTGTTTTCACTCTTGTCTCTTTTTCGTATACCTTCATAAAGTTTCTTGTCAGTTGAATTTTCCTCTGCAAAGTTTACCAAATATACTGAGGCCAAAAAGTTGAGTTTTACTTCTGTATCTGGTTTGAATTTTGATTGTTTACTTCTCGGTGTTTATGACTGGCATGTATGTGGAAAAATAGACACAAGAACTTATCTCATTCTTGGAAAATTGCAGGTTCCTATTCCCAGGAGAACATGGGGGGTGGAGGGGGAGATTTTTTAGTAAAAGGAAGATCCCTGGATCAGTCACCCTGGATTCTAGTCTCAGGAGTTGTTGAGGTCATTCACAGATACAGTTCATGCTTCTTGACGTAGCAAAGGGTCAAAGAATTTAGCAAGTCCTTCCTGGGTGACCACGTCTCTCGAGTTCACAGGTCCAGATGCTGCATCTATCCCTTGAATTTCGGGCTCTGCCCAGCTCCAGATGCTGGTTTCAGGATGAGCATCATCATCTCCTTTCTTAGTCCCGTATCTGTCATTAGCTTCATATTAAACTTCTTGTTGCTCAATGCAGTCTACCGACAATCCTGCTGTGGTCCTTCTGACTCCTCTTCTCTGGGAAATCTCTATTCATTCTCCTGTCTCCATCATTTATAACCTATCTCCACCCCCCATTTTTCTTTTCTTTCTTTCTTTCTTTTTTAAATAAAAGCATCCTGGACTTTTTTTTCCCCCTTGTGGGAGTTTATTTATGTCTTAGAAAATTTCACCAGGTTCTGACCTGTTCCCCTGGTAACTCGCCTTTGGCTGATTTTTTCAGTTTCCCCTTCTCTGTCTCTTTCTCCTCTGGTCTCTGGCCTCCTGTGTGCTTTATATTTGATTGCTTCTATTTTACTACTAGAGGTAGCAGGTGTAGGGTTCCAGCAGCCTCCAGAGGGAAATGGCAAGGTCTGGGTTATAAAAAGCGGTTGATGGACCAATGTTGGTTAGGCAGTTTGAAGAGATGAGCATGCAATTTGGAACCAGAGTGTATGGTCACATCTGTGTGTGTGCATATGCGTGTGTGCACGTGTGCGCATGTGTGCATGGTAGATACTAGAGAGAGGAGAGAGCTACTTAAGGAAACAGAAAAGAAAAAAATGAATAGTTAAAAGTCAGATATAAATTAAAATATAGGGGCTTCAGAGAGGTCCAGAAGAAGAAAGATGGAGGAAAGTTTTCTGAAGATGTTTTAGAAGTGTTGAAAATACTCTTTTTTCTTAAAACAAACAAAAAAAAGGTGGTTAGGACAGAAGCCAAACTAAATGGAATTAAGGGTGAAATAAGTAAAAAGTTGAAACTCAGGTTCTGGAATCAGATGATCTCTGTTTGAGTCCAAGCATCACCATCAAAGTGATGATTGTTTTACTTCTACATTTCAAGGCTCATGCAAACTTTATCTTGTGATCTGCCCTTAGTGGATCCATTTGAGGAAGAGAATTCTGGGAGATGTAGTTCCAGTTTAGCTATGCTGCCACAGTGCAAAGCCTGCAAAGCCAGCATGCCATGTGAAAGCCTGGGTGTAGAGTAAACGATAGTAGTTGTTAACTGATGGCATGGTTGAGATGCAGGTAGTTACTCTGCAAGGTGACAATCTGCTTCTTCCTCTCATGGTTGACCACACTGTCTCAAGCTGGTGCTCACAGCCCACCCTATGCATGAAGGCTCCCTTTCTTAGCCCCTCTAAAGCATTTTTTTCTTCCTGAAAAGAGGCCTACTATAACCACAGGAACTTAGCTTAAAATAAGAACTTTGTGCTTTTCATGACAGGTATTATAACCATGCAGCTTTGGAGTTCTAGCTCATCTGCTTGTGCCAACATCACTGACTCGGACTCTTTACCCAGTCGAGTCAACCCCATCCTTGGCACCCCTCCCTCATGTCCCACAGCCCTCCTAGCCGTGTGAAGAGAATGGTACACTTGCTTTCTCATGGGACCACAACCACGCTCTGTGGGGATCCCTTCTGACACTCCAGGCATTCCCACGAAACACTGGTCTTCATATATAAAATAGAAGTGTACATAAGAAGTTAAGAATCTGTAACAAGACTTCTGATTTATCCCCTTCACGCCTCAGTTTATTTTTATGAAAGATAACACTGTCAGCCACCTTCCTCAAAAGGATATTCTGAGGTTTCACATTGAAGTCTTGACATTTATTAACCAGGATAATCTGAAAGCCCTGATTTAATCTCCGGAAAAATGCTTTGAGTGTTTCAGACATAAGGACCATATAAGCATAAAGAATTTTGCCCATAGCTCTTGAAGGAGACTGTAGTCAACAGGGGTGGGGGCCAATCCTCGGTGTGTTCTGTGTACAGTTGTATCCAGACAAGTTGAAGTGGAGAAACAGAGGAGATCGGTATATAATACTCTGGTTTATTAACTATTAACTATTCATATATTGAACAAAGATATTCTGAAAATATTTACCATATAATAGAATAAAGTTTTAGTCAATAGATTACAATAAAGCAATAGCCTCTTGACATGATAATGCCATTTTTGGGGTCAACCACAAAAACTCTACAGCCAGTCACTACTCTATATCCTTTCATATAAATACCATATCTCCTTTAACTCTCTTAAAAATGATTCTGGTAGGTATTAATCTCTCTGAGGATCGTAAAAGTTAAGTAATTTGTTGAAGGCCACAAGCTAGTAAGAAACTAAATCAGGGTTTCCAACCTAGGTTGCTTTGATTTTTAAAAAAACACATGCTTTTCTCACTATATTAAAACAAACTAATAGTTGCTTCAATGAACATGGGATTGCAGATATTTGATAACCTGTTTTCATTTCATTTGGATATATATAGTTTATTTTTTGAGCTTCAGAGCTTCATACTGTTTTCCACAGTGGCTTCACCAACTTAAATGGAGGCTTTAGACTTTTCCATGAACTAGATAGGATTCTCAAATGACCCCCTCTAGATTTCAAGGGTTGAAAAGACCCCAGATGGTAACTCTGTTTTGGAGAAAATTTCAGTTTAATTCCCAAACCAGTAATTGAACATTCACAATTGGTGGAGAACTGTGTTGGCTACAAGGAAAACAGATTCACTAAATATTCCACCAATGTGTATAAAAAATTCAGTCCCTCCCATTAAGTTGTGTGTGTGTGTGTGTGTGTGTGTGTGTGTGTGTGAGAGAGAGAGAGAGAGAGAGAGAGAGAGAGAGCTCTATAAAGCAGGATGAATCCTGACTGGGCAGTCAGTTATAATGAGAAGTAGGTTCAGAGAAGTTATTCTTGCCACATGCATTATATATATATATATATATATATATATATGTGTGTGTGTGTGTGTGAGTGTGTGTGTGTGTGTGTGTGTGTTATCCTATCTAATAAAAGAGCAATATGCAAATTGACCATCACTCCAACATACAAGATGGCTGCCCCCATATGGTCAAAGATGGCTGTCCCCATGTGGACACAAGATGGCCACCAAAGATGGCCAACAGAGAAGGACAGTGGGAGGTTCCAGGTCTGCAAGGGAGGGCAGTTGGGGGTGATCAAGCCTACAGGGTAAGGTAGTTAGAGGAGGGAAGTTGGGACACTTGGGCCTGCAAGGAAGGGCAGTTGGGGGGGAACTAGGCCTGCAGGAGAGAGCAACTGGGGGGAACCAGGCCTGTAGGGGAGGGCAGTTAGGGGTGACCAGGCCAGCAGGGGAGAGCAGTTGTCGGGGGGGGGGAACCCGGCCTGCAAGGGAGCAGTTAGGGGTGACCAGGCCAGCAGGGGAGGGCAGTTAGGGGTAATCAGGCTGGGAGGGGAGCAGTTAGGTATCAATCAGGCTGGCAGGGGAGTGGTTAGGGGGTGATCAGGCTGGCAGGCAAAAGCAGTTATGTGCAATCAGGAAGGCAGTCAGGCGTGCAGTTGGGAGCCGGCAGTCCTGGATTGTGAGAGGAATGTCCGTCTGTCCGTTTAGGCCTGATCCTACCCTATCCTGGTAGGATCAGGCCTAAACGGGCAGTAGGACATCCCTTGAGGGGTCCCAGATTAGAGAGGGTGCAGGCTGGGCTGAGGGACACCCCTCCCCCATGCACAAATTTCATGCACCGGGCCTCTAGTATATGTATGTCTGTATGTGTATGTGTATGTATGTGTGTATGTGTGTATTTATTTATTTATTTATTTATTACTGGATATTTACTATATACCATAACTATGCTAAGATTTTTATTTAATTCTTTAAACAACTTCATGAGGTGGGCATTATTTACTTTATTTCATTTTTAAACAACTATGTAAAATTTTTAATTATAGTAGACATTTAATATTATATTAGTTTCAGGTATACAACATAATGGTTATGAGATGATTTCCTAATAAGTCTAGTGCCAGCATGACCCCATACACAGTTATTGCAATATTATTGACTGTATTTCCTAATGCTGTGTTTTATATCCGATGGCTATTTTGTAACTGCCGATATGTACTTTTTAATTCCTTTACCTTTTTCTTCTAGCCTCCAACTCTGCTCCCATTTGTCAGCATTATTTACAATAGCCAGGATGTGGAAGCAATCAAGGTGTCCATTGACAGATGGGTGGATAAAGAATATGTGGCACATGTATCCAGTGGAATATTAGTCATAAAAAAGAATGAAATCTTACCTTGTGCAACAACATACATGGACCTAGAGGGTATTATGCAAAGTAAAGTAAGTCAGACAGAGAATGACAAATACCACAGGATTTGTCCTATAATCCCACTTATATGTGGAAGTTAAAAAACAAAATGAATGAACAAACAAAACAGAGGTGGACTCAGATGAAGAGGATAAACTGATATTGGCATTTAGTTTATGGCCGAGGAAATGGGCTGTACGCTCACACAATGGGTGAGTGGTGAGCCAGACTGGAACCCTGCCAGTCTGAGTGCAGAGCTCCTCCCTGTCTCTACACTGCATGGGGACTGGGACAAGTGGTTGGAACAGCTGAGCAAAAGGCTCACAGTCCCTCCTTATGGATGCTAAGGCAAACTTACAGTGAAATTAAGACTCAGACTTGCTCAATACACATTACTTTTAACATCATTCATAACTTAAGACTTAAAATCATAAAATGCAAACAGTTCTTATTCACCACCCTGTCCCCCCCTCCCCCCCTATCTATCCTGAGCGGTCTCCAACAGCAATACAGATGGAGAGGGGTAGATGCACAAAGGGGCTTTGTGGAGGCAGCCCGGCCACCAAATGCCATTTAGGGTGTTTTTCTGGAGGTGGTGATGGATCTGTAACCTGAAACCCTCACCTTGTGACTGGGGCTGGACCTGCATTCCCTGCCGAGATCACTACGAAACCCAATCTCTAGTCCAGGTCTTAACCTTGACCACTGTCTCGGTGGGCTTTGCTGACTGATTGAACCTGCTATAGGCAGAGGTCGTGATCATCTGGTGGGAGCTGTTGGACCTGGCAGACAGGACTCAGAACTTTCCTGATGATGCCAATAGTCCGTGGTACTTTGAACTCCTCACAAAAGATGGTGATTTCTTTCTCCAAGGCAATGTAGCATTGTGGCCTCAAGGCGATTAGAGGCTATTCACGGTATTAAAATTTAAAAATTCCCTCCAGTCCAACATGGAGTCGTTGATGCCAATGGAGTGGTTGTGGTTGTGGCTGAGCAGTTTTCGAGCTGCTGGGCTTCATCTGTGCCACCGGAGAAGACCCCACAGCAGGGGCTGGCCTGGCTTCTGTATACCTGGGAGCTACTGAGGATTCTGAGCAGAGAACCAACAGGAAAAAATGATTCTTCAGAAATTCTGATTCTGGCTTTGAGGTGCTCCAAAGAACCACCACCAAAAAGGGCTTTGCAATGGTGGGGGAGCTGTGAGCACTCGGTGCCAGGATGCTGCTGCCAAGCAGACTTGCTGACCTTGCTGGGCTGCCTGGGTCCCTTGTCGTTCCCCTATATGGCTTTTGTCTCTGCCCTGAGGCATGGGCCTCCCTCATTTCTAGCCTTCTCACTCTTGTTCCTAAGAGTATCTAAAAGTGTTGGCTCTCCCAGTAAAGACTCTTTGTCCATCTGACCCTCTATAGATTATTGATTTCATGACATCCCATAAACCTCTTCTTGCCCACCCCCCCATTCTGAATCACTCCAAGCTTGTTATGTTCTCTTTACTTCCCATAATCCTTTCTTGATTAGACATCTCTTTCCTCCATGTTTTGGAATTTACTTATGCTGTGTAACCAATGGCTCTGTCTTGAAATATAAATAAGTGTATTTCAATGGTAAATTGCACCTGGGGTAGAAATATTCATCACCTAACCATCTCCTTATCATTTTGCACCAGAGCTCGTCTTTGATCCTGCTCCCTTATCATGCAAAAACAGAGTTCACTGGGACCAAAATTCACCCTTCCCCGCTAGATCTGTGGTTTGCAAACTGTGGCTCTCGAGCCATATGTGGTTCTTTGGCCCCTTGAGTGTGGTTCTTCCACAAAATACCACAGCCTGGGTGAGTCTATTTTGAAGAAGTAGCATTAGAACAAGTTTAAGTTTACAAAATTTGGCTCCCAAAAGAAATGTCAATCGTTGTACTGTTGATATTTGGCTCTGTTGACTAATGAGTTTACTGACCACTGCTTTATGAGAAACAGACATTGGGAGGAGGAAACATATTATTTACACGCATCTCTTGAGGCTATGAAATTGACAAGATATAAGTGTTATTTCCTTAAGGAGTCTGGGTTGTTTCTGTAGGAACTGTGTGGTGGTCTTGGGTGGTCTTGGGTGGTGGTGGTGGTGGGGTCAGTGGAGGAGGAAAGCATTAAAGAGAGGGGTCCCCTTCCAGAGGCCTAGGTAACAAGATTTTGCTTCTTGCATAAAAACAAGACAGGAATAGTTTTGAAATTCAAGACAAAAAAAAAAAACACCCTACTTAAATAAAAAAAAATACATTTTTATTGATTTCAGAGAGGAAAAGAGAGGGAGAGAGAGATAGGACCATGAGTTGTAAGAGAGAATCATTGATTGGCGGCCTCCTGCACACCCCTTACTGGAGAATGCAATCCACAACCTGGGCATGAGTCCTTGACTGGTATCAAACCCGGGACCCTTCAGTCTGAAGACTGACGCTCTAGCCACTGAGCCAAACCAGCTAGGACACTGCTTAAATCTTTATCAGGGCCCAGTATAAATTCCATATAAGAAAGTGTGTGTGTGTGTGTGTGTGTGTGTGTGTGTGTGTGTGTGTGTGTGTGTGTATGTGTATGCGTGCACACGTGCTTCCCTTACATGTGGTTCTACTGGCCAAACTCAGTGGTCTCTCCTCACTCTTCTCGTTCTGACAGTCTAGATCAGTCTATTATTTCCCAAGAAGAAATTATAGCTCTCCACACTGGTTACACATTACTGCTATGTTATGGGACTTTTTCCTTCTCTTAGCTTGGCTTTTTCTGAGTTTTGGGACCTGCTTCTTTGCTGCTAATCTGTATTTTCTGGCTTTTGTCCTCCTTGGCAATATACTTAAGGCACACCATGAGGCTCAGTTAGATTTTCCCCATCATCTCTCTATCTTCTCCGGTGGCAGTGTGACACTATGTTTTCTATTGGTGCTATTACAGATGACCCCAAACTCAGAGCCTCCAGCAATACAAATTTATTTTCTTATAGTGATGGAACTCAGAAGTCCTAAATGAATCTTGTTGCATTAGGGCTCAAGAGTTCTCTTCTAGGGTTCAAGGAGCCTCAGGTGGGGTCCAGGCTGCAGGCTCCATCATCAAAACTATAATACTGCAAGTAACAGGACTCATCTTCCCTACCAGTCGGGTTAGCATCAATCTGTTGTTATTTCAGCTGGTCCCGTGGGGGGTCTCACATTCCAAACCAAGGGATCTTACAGTATTTTGTTTTTCAGCAGACACCTCCCAAACAGTTCTGAGAAATACCGCCTGCTCAGTCTTGCTGTTGTGCTAGTGATTCTCTAGTGGCAAGTGCTGCTCTGTCCCCACCCCACGATGGCCAGGAATCTCATCTGAGCTCTGCTTTCTGTGGCTGCCCTCATGGCTGAGTCCTTGCACGCTCGCTGCCTCCTTCCCCACAAGATGACATGGAATTCCTCAGGTGGCTTTATTTCCTTGTGAGCACAAGTAACATTTCTTGGGCCTTAAAGTCTTCAGAGATTTTTATTTCCCGCACTAGCTCAAGATCTGCTTTGGTCTGCTTCATTGCATTGACTTTTACAGTTTTAGTATCACATGTCTGAAAGAGTTATGGATCTATAAAACTGATTGCTGCCTGGCCGGCCTGGCTCAGTGGTTGAGCATCGACCTGTGAACCTGAAGGTCACGGTTCGATTCCTGGTCAGGGCACATGCCTGGATTGCGGGCTCGAGCTCTAGTGTGGGGTGTGCAGGAGGCAGCTGATTAATGATTCTCTCTCATCATTGATGTTCCCTCTCTCTTCCTCTCTGAAGTCAATATATATATATGTATTAAAAACCTGATTCCTGAATATTTAAAATTTGAACTTTTTGTCTCTGATTGAAGGGGGAAAGCAATTTTTGCAGCAGTCAGGGGAAGCAGTTTCATGTCTCTGGCCTCTCTCTAGCAGAAAGGCTCTTGTGAAGTTCATCATGAGTATGACAGGAATCTGATGCAATCATGGGATGCCTATTCTCCCTGTTGTGAAGAAGTCTGTATGTTTGTTTCCATTTTGGTGACGTTTAACTTTTATTAGTCAATGAATTAATTTTTATTCTGGAGTCTAAAATGTCAGGATTGGTGTGGGATGAGTGAGGTCTTATCTAGATAACTCACTCTCCTTGTGCTGTTTTCCTGCAACTGAGGCATGAAGCTAGACCTTGTTTGGAATGAAATATAGCATAAAGACGTAAGCAACATCTTCCTTCTACCCCTGCGATCTCAGCCAGCACCACCCTCTCCTCATCTCCTCTATTCCCCTCCCAATCTTCTAGTAATAACTACTAACATTGCTCAAATATTCAGCAAATACGAAGGGAGCACACTGTTCGAAACATCTATACTAAAGAAATAAAAAGAATTGCCTTACCTCCACAAATCTAACTCCACATCATCTCCACAAAATATCCTCCTTCATCATCCAAAAATTCTAGTGAAACTCCAGTGCTAAGAGTATTAGGGAAATTACAAAAGAGAGCTGAAAAGCTTCCTGATCATTTCTAGCCTAATATTGCCTTTTTGGAAAGTGAGAATACTTTTGGCATGACCTGTGATAGACCTTGTTCCTAATGAGACCAAATCCAGTTCTAATCCTTGTAGTTCACTGTTCCTCCTACATTATAGCACTAATCATACATTTTCAGTATTACTGGTTTGATTCATCTGTCCCAGTAAGTACCACAAATACTCGATAATTTCACTGCAAACATAATAACCTTCATGATGACCAAAGGAAAATGGAAACCAGCAGCTTGAGATGCATCATGTCCAGATTTAGATTCTTGGGTGTGAATACATTTGAATCAATTCATTGTGTGATTTTTCTCCCTTACTACTTTGATAGTACGCACTGGAGCTGTGATCCCTTATTTAAACGCGTAGTTTCTCTGTAAAAGCTCCTCTGCCCAATATGGAAGTTTTCCAATAATATTTTTGGATTCTCTTAAGAAGTGGTTTCTTTAGAGTTTTCTCTAGGGAATTAAAAGATAATGTTTATTTAGAAGAATATCCTTAGTGATTCGTCCTAAATGTGGAAGGGGAAGCTGTGGTGTAGAGCACTGGCTGGCATTACTTTCCTCTAAGACAGTGGTTCTCAACCTTTCTAATGCCACGACCCTTTAATACCGTTCCTCATGTGGTGGTGACCCCCTACCATAAAATTATTTTCATTGCTACTTCGTAACTGTGATTTTGCTACTGTTATGAATCGTAATGTAAATATCTGTGTTTTCTGATGCTGCTGTAGAGCCTAAGACCATCAGAAAACACAGATATTTACATTATGATTCATTAACAGTAGCAAAATCACAGTTATGAAGTAGCAACGAAAATAATTTTATGGTTGGGGGTCACCACAACATGAGGAACAGTATTAAAGGGTTGAGGCATTAGAAAGGTTGAGAACCACTGCTCTAAGAACTGAAGCTAAATTAAAGAAGTGAATGGAGGTTCTGAGAGGGTGTCTTTCATTTCAGTTCCACTGCTGTTTGGTCTTGACTTCCTTATTTCTGAGAGAGCACGTAAGGAAGAATAAGTGAGAACATAGATTACCTGACTACTTTAAGCATTTATTTAGTAAATACATATTGAACTTTATACACTTGCTGGGCCAGCACAGGCAAGGGTTCAGTGAGCCTGAGGCAGGGCTGTGAAAGATTGAAGAAAAGACAAAGAGAATAAACCGGGTCTAGGTGGATCTCTTGTTCCTGGCTAAGGCCACAGAGAGAGATCCGGAGGGCAAGCTGAGCCTTTATTTTATAGGAAGAAGTAAACAAGGTAGTGGTCACCATAGTTACAAAGTTCTTGTGAGTTTCACTTGTTTTGGCAGCACTTGCTGCACCTCCCACAGCCCATTAGCTACCCAGATAAGATCTAAGGTGTGTCATAAAGTCAATCTTAATTATGCTAAGAGGGCTGTGCCCTCTAAGCTGGGACTTGTTTGTAACTTTGCCAACAGGTCAGTCCCAGGCTTAACCCTTATAACTGCTCCCTACGATACACTGCAGACATGACTTTTCTAGCAGCATCCAATGAACATTTATAAAGATTACTCATATATTGGAACACAAAATAGAAAATGGTAGTTAATTCCTCAAAGCAGAAACCAATATGAACCATAATTTCTGACCACAGCACATAATGATAATGATTGTAATCACACACACACACACACACACACACACACACACACACACACGCACACACTCTACATCCACACACGAAATAAAATCCCTAAGAGAAAAAAAATCAAAACTGTAATTATAGAGTATTTAGAACTAAATGAAAATGGGAACACTTTAATACGGTCAAAGCTGAACTCAGAGGAAAAGTCATAACCTTGAATGACATCTTTACCTTAACAAAGAATGAAAGTTAAATGGCAAATGAACTTAGCACATACTAGTAATCTTCAAAAGCTGGTTTGAAAGACAAAGATGGACAAAGAAAAATATTGCCATGCATAGAAAACGTTGGGGTCAGGCAAGTAACCTGAGCATCTGAGTAAATGAGGCCGGTGGAGGAATTCTAATGATGATCTCCCATTTTCCTTGGAAATAAGTATACTCTTCCAGGGTGTCTTTTCAGGTCTTCGGCACATCCTGATTTCCATGAAGACATGGAAGATGCTCAATAGTTTTTTTTTTTAATTGATGATCTGATGATAAAAATTTTTTCTCTTTTACATTTATAGAAAGAAACTATAAAGTAAATTGCTGTTATCTTGTAAAATGTCAAGGTACAGTTAAAAGTTTCTACTACACACAGAAAGATTGAGGACTATTTAAAACTCTCAGTAAGAAAGCTGAGAATAACAAAACAAAACATGTTCTAAGGGTCAAAAACACCAGGTGTTGTACAAAACACAGCAGAATGGCAACTTAGCAGAAGACAAGTGACCTTTACAGGATGTCATTAAGCTAGTTTTACTTTTTTGTTTGTATTGTTTATAAGTGTCTTGCTTTAGGATAAAACTGTGGACTACACCTGCTCACTCAGTTTCCTGAAGATTCTATTTTGAGCAATGCTGAGTTTTCTTTTATTCCCAGGTTTATATCAGCTCATATCATATTGGTCAGTACTTGCTAAAATTATCAGAGCCAGATATAGCTACTGGTCCTCCTGTGTTTTTCACACCTCTCGAGAAAACAGATCCCACTTTCTCATGCTCCATACACACTCAGATTCCAGGGTAGATTGTCCTTTAGCCTTCATTTGTACAATGATCGTACACTTTTGTGCTTTTCAACATTTCGCAGGTATCTTAGTGAGATGTAGGAAGGGAGGGAGTATTAGAAAGCATTGACACTTAAGAGAACAATATCATGTGATAATTCTCTACTGCAGCGTTTTCCAGGTTATGTTCCGTGGAATGTTATGACTGGTGTCGTTAGGTCTCCCATGGTTTTAAATTCCCCTTTGTAGACTCTCCATGAAAATGAGCAAAGGGAGGGCTCTGAGAAGTCCTGAGCGAAGAAGTCTAGTTCACTTGGTTTAAACTGAAGCTTCTATTGGAGCATATGGTGCTTTCTCACGGTGGCCTAGGCCTAGCTGTAGGCTGGGGCTGGCCAATAGGTTTCTTTCCTGACTCTCTTCTCCTTGGAACAGTCATGACCTAGACCCATTTTTGGACTTTCATGGTATTTCTTTTATTTTTGTTACTTTTAGCAGAACTTGGCACAAGGCTATATTTACATATGTTGTAACCTTTTCTCTCTCTTTAATAGCAAAGTGAATGAACTCTAATACATTCCTACTATGTACCATCCCACTAGCTGCTTTAAATGTGTAGCCCAGATGCTGGACTTTTCCTCTTGATGGAAGTGTGTGTGTGTGTGTGTGTGTGTGTGTGTGTGTGTGTGTGTGTGTGGTGTGGAGAGTTAGGCAGTTACAGTGCTCTGTGCAATCTACCCTACAGGTGGCTAGCTAGACACTTATCGGTGGGTTCTCTTTGCAGCCCCACTGCCTACACTAAGGAGGTCTCAGTCTGCTAGTGATGGGGTAAAAGAAGTTCAGTTCTTCACCTTCTGGAGGCCTGAGGAAAGTTCAACCAGTCCTTTATTCCAAATCCACCATGATTGAATGCACATCCTCCAGCATTAGTGGTGAAGTGCCAGGCACAGTTCCCCTGGGTGAGGTACATATGCAACATCCCTCAGCTGGAGGCAAGGCCAGGAGGTGAGAAAGTACAAGCCCGTTTCCTCACACTGTGAAGAATACTCCCCAGGACCTTTGTTCTTATTCATTTTAGCATTTTCATTTCCTTCCCTGACCCCTCCCTAGAGTTGTAATCCCAAGGCCCTCATTTCATCCTCCTTCTGAGACTGTGGCCCTTCTTCCAGCCTTTTGTTGGATCTTAGAAACCGTCAAGACTTTGGTAGGTCACAGCTATCTTTGTTCTAGCTATTTCTGCAGACAGGTAGGAGAAAAAATGCTGTGACTCCTAAAGCCTGCCTCTCTCTCTCTCTCTCTCTCTCTCTCTCTCTCTCTCTCTCTCTCTTTCTGTAAGCATCTGTGGCAGTCTGTGCTGTGAGGAACACTGCCTTTTTCTCTAATATCTGGGTGACCAGATCTCCAAGGCACACTAGACATCTTGCATTTGGAGGGTTACTTGATGTTTGCAAAAACTTTTGGACCTTATTTTGCAGAAAGTATGTCTTTTCCTTTCTAGCATTGGCTCAAATTACCAAGTCCCTATTCCAATGATGTGTTTCTGTATTTTAAAAAAATCACTAAAAAATTGAGCGACCTACTGTAGAAGTATGGTCTCTCCACTGGCCCCACCTGCATGGTGGCCTCAGAGTAGATAAACATACATGGCTGAGGGTTCCCAGGGTGAATGTTCCATGAGGTCCAGGCCAAAGCTGCAAGGACTTTTGGACCCAGCCCCACATGACCTGCAATATCACTTCTGCTGTGTTCTGTTGGTCACATAAGGCCAGCCCTGATTCAATGTGGCCATGGGCTACACAAAGGCAACACTATCAGGAGGCAGGGATCATTCATTGGGGGATCACTTTGGAGGCTGCCTATCACAGCCTTCTATTCACCTTCAAAAGACAAGCTGACTTTTTATTTTATTTTATTTTAAATATATTTTTATTGACTTCAAAGAGGAAGGGAGAGGGAGGGAGAGAGAAACACCAACGACGAGAGAGAATCATTGATCAACTGCCTCCTGCATGCCCCACACTGAGGATCGAGCCTGCCATCAGGGCGTATGCCCTGACTGGGAATCGAACCATGACCTCCTGGATCATAGGTCAATGCTCAACCACTGAGCCATGCTGGCTGGGCCGCACTGACTTTTACATGCAACTTTGCATGGGATGGGACACTACCTTACCAAAGGTCTTCAGTGGATATTCTTCCAGAAAGAAGAGATAAGACACATGTTTTCTATGCTCCTTCCAGCCAATGGGTTGTTTTTATTAAATGGAATATTGAATTAGGGGCAAAGAGCATTGGTACCTGGCATTCCATGTTACAGAATGGCAGTCATCTTATTCACCCTGGCTCTCAAAGAACCCATCCAACTCTATACACTGAGTTTTACATGTTGTATCAGAGAGGGAGGCTGGCTTGAAGACAAGAGTAAGGCATCCAAAGTACTGTGAAACCAGTAGCCATCCAATTTCAGCTCCCCACTTCATGCTGAGCAGTAACAAAAGATGTACATGAAGACAAATGACGCTTTGGTTTCCCAGTGATGCTTACATGCCCAGGATGCAGCCACTTATGTCTTTTAAAAACCAATTGTTCTAATGCTTTATTGCTCTGCACCAAAATAATCAAACTGACATTGATTCCAAGGTCATTGGGAAGCGAAGTTTAACCATATTAAAGAGGCATCAGATACACAATGGAATGAGGAGGAAGGCATCACAGTATATTACATTCTTGTAAACATTAGTACAAGTACAGAGTAACAGAGACTTCCCTCATTGATGCTAAATAGGCCCCACCTTCCTCTGCATCCAGAGGCTGAAGCACTGGGGATTCTTTTCCATTTGCCATCTGCTAGGGTAGAATATACTGCCCTAAAGAAGAATGGATTCCAATTTGGCTAATTTTCTCCTAAGATGCTATTGGATCCCTTCCAGGTTTCTGGTCCTTTGCAAGGTGGACTCAGCCCTCCAAGAGGGAGTTTTACAAAATGGCATAATGGGAAATGTTCCCTGAACACAGAAGACATAAAATGAAAGTGAAGCTCTGCATGGAGGGGTTTGCCACATTCTCTTCCCCAGCTCCATCTCCTTGGGGAAAGGACTTCATTACCGAAAGGGCTGTTGAATCTTCAATAAATAAGGGTCCCTTTCCCTACTTTATTCCCACTTTGCCCTTTGAGTTCAGGCCTCCTGTCCTGCTCTGTAACCTGTTGGTCCCTAAAGCAGCAGGGGAGACTGCCTGCCAGCCATCTTTGAGCAGGTCAGGTCTTTGTAGTTGGTGACACATCCACTTGGCTCTCACATGTAGCATACCACTAGGACTCAGAGGACAGAAGAGATAGCACAATCACAAAGTGAGGGGTTCTGGGGAACCCTGGAATGTTGGGAGCTAGGAAGTAGGACTTCCTGATGCTCTGTAGAGAGATTGCTTGGGGTCTCAACTGTGATGATGCTCATTGGTTGTTACTGAGGACAAAAGTCTGGAACCCAAATCATACTTGACTACATGGACCTGAACCTCACACTGGGGCCACACTGCAGACTGGCGTACACTTCAGTGGGTTAACTTATACCTCAAGGATAGGGAGGGAGTTGAGTCCTAGGGAACAGCTGTGGTTGCTGTCCTGCTACTGCCGCCAGGTAGGGACCTCAGCTCTGCCAGTGACTTTCTCAGCCTCATCCCCACCTTGGGCAGCCAGAATATGGTGTGCAATGGACCCTCTAGCTGATGGCTGATACTCCACAATCTCAGATCCTTGAGTCTGGTCTCACTGTTTCCTGGGTGGCTGGGGCATTGTGACAGCTCCTCTGGGTTGACACAGTGTGAGATGAGGCGTCGCAGCAGGGCTTGCCTACTGCAAAAGGAGGAGGGGCCCGCAATCAGACATTTTCTAGGACATCCAGGGGAACAAGGCCTCTCTTCTTTCCACTGAGGACTCTGATGAAGCCATCCTGTTCCTCTTCGGAAGTCAGGCAGATCTGAATGCCAAGGAAAGAAAAAAACAAATGTCAACAAGAAGGAAGCTAGAACCTATGCGGGAATCACTGCTGACTGAGGTCAGCGGAACATTGCATTGGAAAAGAGAGAGCAGTGCTAGGGTGGGAAGTTGTGGCTCTGTAACAAGAGGTTTGATGACAAATTAGGCAGCCCTGGCCAGGCAGCTCAGTTGGTTAGAGCATTGTTCTGATACGCCAAGGTTGCAGGTTCACATCCCTGGTCAGGGCATATGTAAGAATCAACCAATGAATGCATAAATAGGTGGAACAACAAATAGATGTTCTCTCTCTCTCATTGATTTTTCTCTCTCCCTTCCTCTCAAAACAATATATATATATATATACTTTTAAATTAGGCAGAACCCTGGGTTTGGAACTAGTCCAGGGATTGAATGTTTTCTGAGATTCAGCTTGATGAATGAGGATCAAGGAAAGCTTGAGAATCTACCATTTTAGGAAGCAGTGGCAGAGCTGGGAACATTTCTTTTCACTTAGAGGTGGAATGGAAAGACCAGCTCAGAAGATTAATTGTAAGTAGAAAAGTGGTGGGGAGGGGGGTGAAGCTGAGAGAGAACCAGAGAAGCTCCTTTGGGTTGAAGGGTCACAAATATGGTGACAAACTTTTTTTGGTTTGCCCAGGAGTTTCTCAATTTTAGCACTGGACCTTCCATATCCTGGGAAATTCCTTGGTCTCAGACAAGCGGGATTGCTTATTATCCTACCAAATATTTAACTCGGTTAGGCTACATCAGAGACACCTCAATTGTCTAAGGAACGCGTAATTCCCTGCTTTCTGCATTCATTCATTCATTCATTCATTCAATAAATTTTTATTGGGAACCTACTATTGCTAGATACTATTCCAGAAGCTTGGAAACTAGTGAAAACAGACAGACTCCTGCCCTCATATTGTTGATTGAGCAGAACTGGGAAGAAAGACATTTCATTGAGTAATTTCATGCATGTTGAGTGCAAGGACCATGCCTGTGTTGGTCACTGATCACCCAGTGAACAACATTTAGTAAAACTGACTGACAGCTTACGTAACTAATATTTTTGAATGATTAATGAGTAAAGAAAAAGGTGCTGATGTGAAAATATATGGCAATCTGATCTGACCTAGCGGGTAACTTTGTGTCACTTCGGAATGACTGGCTAGAACAATGCAGCCAGAGACGGAGGTGGTGAATGGTGTGAGATAAAGCCAGAAAGGCTGCCGGGGCCAGGAATGTGTGGATGTGTAGCCATGCTGAGCCTGCTAAGTCCCTTAGATGACCTTCTGACCAATCTTATTGACTGGACCTGGGTCACAAGACAACCACCAAAATAATCACCAGGAAGGAGAATAGGAACCATCCAATCAGTTCAGTTAGGATTTACCTGAGTCATAGAAGATGCAGATGGACAAGAAAACAAAAATCAGGACTCTGCAGCATGGGAAAAAGGCAAAAATGAGTGTTGGCATCAATCAACAGTTGGGTGTTAAAGGATTTTAAGTGGAGAAAGGAGAGGGTCAGATTTATTTAAGGCAGTTCTTTTTCCATTCCTCCCTTCCCCCTTCTTTTTCTTTCGCTACCTGTTATCATCCTTCTGTCTCTCCTTTTTCATTCTCTTCCTTCCTTCCTCTCTACGTCCCCCCTCTCTCTTTATAGCCCAAAAGACTTCCAAAGGCTGAACCAATTTTCTTCCCACTGCTGACCAATCCTGACCTGTCCACTCGGCTTGCTGACAGTGGTATAGAGTTGACCTTGATGCATCATGGGTAGCTGTGATAAGCTGGGCATCTCAATACCAAGGTGGGTGCAGCATATACAGAGCAGAGGCACCTCACATACTCAGTATACCATCTTCAGCCAGCCCAGTGCTTAGCTAACTATCAAGCCCAGCTAGAGCCAGCCCATAGCATCACCCGGAGACTTTGCCTTTCTAATATGAAACAGATACAAGTTATTATTTTCTATCTTAAAAGATTTATCTCATTTCTTCCCTGATCTCATGCCCCAGAGCCTAGACTCTTAGCTGGGTTGCAAACTCATCTTCATAGTTAATCTTTAACACTTAGCATTCAATCTTTGGTCTCTTAGTCTATGTTATTACTAATACTTCAACACCAGTCATCCATGTTTCTGCTCCAGTTTGTGCATCTGTAGCTTTATCACTCACCTGTTCTCCCTCCCCCTAGTTCTTAAAGACAATGGAGTGGGCTGGATTTTTCACACTCTTGTCTCAACTTGATACCTGCTTGCTGACTCACTCCCTGGCTCTCTGCTTCTTCTCTTCTGTTGCCTCAAATTCTGTTGCATAATGGTCAAGTGCCCCTATTGGCTCAGTCCCATTTGCCCTGTCTGGTTAAAATCCTGGTCTTAATACCATTTAAGGTTGTCCCCTGCGTGTCCTCCAAACTCATTAACACTAAAATGATTGCCACTCATAGATGAGCAATCATTTTATTTATAAGGATTTTTTTTTTTGCCTGGCACTCTCATATTGAGTCCTCTCTTCAAAATACCTATGAAGAGATACAGGGCTGGAGGTAGAGAAGAATAGTCATAACACTAAATGCCAAGACTGACGGCCATTCAGAAGCTGATTGGAATTTCCTTAAGACCTTTGCTGCTGAACTCAGTTGATGACTGAAGCAAGTTGTGCTGCTGTGTCAGGGATAAATCTACCAGCCCAAAAGAGATTTCATCCAACGCCTGTCTGAGGCTCAGAGAGTCAGCAGCTGCCCAGAGCTGAAAACGGGGCAGGCATTTCTCTATTATTAAGGGCTCTCCCCCTCCCAATCAGTGCTTTTCTTTCTACATTTGTTAGAAGATGTGGTCCTCCTAGAAAAGGAAATGACAGGAAGTAGGGCAAATTAGATAGAGGTGGCACAAGTGTCTCCTGAGTGTTGCAGTCCCAACAAATAAAACACAGGGGGTAGGAATAGGGACAGAAAGACTATGGGGGTTTCCATACAAAGCTTAAAGTGCTTTTTTATGTACTACAGGAGTTCAGAATGTTAGAGGGGGAAAGCTATGGCGAAAGAAGCAAATTCCAACTCAACCTAGCAGATCAACATTAGATAAATGCTTCTTCGCTGCCAGAAGTTAGTATGAGTGATGCATAATTAGCTGCTCCTCCAACTGAGTAGACCTGAATGTACCTGAGTGGACCCTGAGCTGGACTCACACTGATCCCCTCATCTTTTCCACTGGGCAACCTCCGCTCTGCACTGATCACTCCTTGTTCCAGGAGAAGTAAATGGCTTAAGGCTGTTGGTTGATATCCACAGTAATTTCTGCTATTTCCCCACACAGCAGAGTTCTGACTTCTGTCCTGTTGTCTTTATCTCTGCAGCATGGCTCAGGCAAATCCTAATTGGTGCAAGTCTGCTTCTATTCCCCTTGCTAGCGATTCTCTTAGTGGTTCCAGACAAGGAACTAGGGTGGAAAAGTGTGTTTTCCTCTTAAAAGAGATGGATTAGGAAGAAAAATCTCTCTCTCCTCATCTGGAAGGGATTCTTGGGATGGCTGCAGCCATCTATGGTCACGAGGGGAGGTGGCTAATATTGCAACCAGGGCAGAGCATAAAGGTAGAAAAATCTGAAGCCCTGACATGGAATCCAAGAACTTCCTTGAATCCAGATCTTTTATTATAGGAGTAAAATATACCTTCTGAGCTTGACTCGATTTGAGTTTTGGAACTTGAGATGTGTATTAGTTTGCTGTTGCTATAACAAATTACTACAAACTTAGTGGCTGTGGCACAATTTATTGTCTCACAGTTCTGCCGGTCACATGTCTGGTGAGCTTGGCTAGTTTTCTCTGCTCTGGGTTTCACAAGGCCAAAATCCAGAAGCCAATGGGGCCCTATTCTTTCCTTTCCTTTCTATTTCTCTAGGAAAGAGTCCAATTTCAGGCTCACTTAGGTTGTTGCTAAATTCAGTTCTGTGTGGTTGTAGGACTAAGGTGTCTGCTTTCTTGCTGTCAACTTCAAATGCCACCTGTATTCCCTAGCTTGTGGCTTAATCCTACATCTTCAAATCCAGTATGGATGGGTTGAGTCCTTTTTACACTTAATCTCCGATCTCATCTCTCTTTGGTCCTCTTTTTCAGTATCTCTGACTCTAGTCAATTACATTTCACTGCTGTTAAGGTGCAAGTGATTAGATTTGGCCAACCAAAACAATCTAAGATAACTCCCATCACAGGTCCATAACCTTAATCCATCTGCAAAGACCCCTTTTGCATTAGTCTCCTATGGCTGCTGCAATAAATTTGGTGACTTGATAGAACACAGATTTATTTTCTTACAGTTTTGGAGATCAGAAGTACTAAAATCAAGATGTCAATAGGGCTGTGTTTCTTTTGGAGGATGTAAGAAAGAATCTGTTTTCTTGCCCTCAGCTATTCGAGGCCACCCATATTCCTTGGCTCCTAGCCCCTTCTTCCATCTTCAAGGCCAGGAGCATAACTTCTTCCAATTTCTCTATCTGACCTCTGCTTCCATCGTCATGTCTACTTATCCGACTCTGACCTTCCTGTCCTCCTATCATAAGGGCTCCTGTGGTTACACTGGACTTATCTAGATAATACAGGATAATCTCCCAGCTCAAGATCCTAAGTTTTAACCACATCTGTAAGTCCTTCTTGCCATGCTAAGGCAACATGCTCAAAGTTTTCAAGACTAGGACATGAGGCTGTTCTGCTTACCACAAGATAAATGGATGTTACTATGAAACATAAAAAAATTGCAAAACTATGCATATGTCTGAAAGAATAAGTGGATAGAGTAGGTTAAAGGGAGATTTAGCCTCGATGTTTTGAGGAAAGACTCTCTTAAGGTTAAGTGTGATGTAATGAGATATAAAGAGAACATGTTGCAGAAGAAAGGGGGCTAATTGAGAAAGAAAACATTATAAGAAAATGATCATTAAATTAAAAACTGTGTGAGAAGCAATGAAGGACTGAAGTGAAACTTCAGAAAATTGAAGTGAAGCAGGTCTCTTGAAATGTTTTCTTAGGAAGAAGTGGAGAGTGATGCATAAAGTAGAAAGCGATACAGAGATTAACACTTGAAGGGAAACATGATAAAATGGAGATGGTTCAATCAAAGAATTACTATGTTTCTGAAGGGAGAAGCATTAAAATTCAAGGCCAAATCATGAATAAGAAAATGCTGGCCACATGTGATAAACCAGTTATAAATATTCTTAAAAGACAGGAAACTTCTTCAGTAGTGTAAGAAAATAGGTAAAGTACTCAAATTGATTATTTTATAAAAGAAATATAATGCCTAATACATACATGATAGCATTTCAACCTCCCTAACTATCCTGGAAATGCAGATTAACATGAAATATTATTTACCTACCAAGTGATATAAAAATATTAATGTTCAATTCTGGCAAGGATGTGGTGACCAGAATATTCTCATAAACAGTTGATGTGGGTATAAATCAGCCCAACCTTTCTAGAGGCGATTTTGTAGAATGTATCAAGAATTGTAAAAATCTTTTACATGTTTTCCTATAAGCTCTAAAGTCTATCTTTAGGATGTAGTCAGAGTTATGGAGAAAGATTTAGGTTTAAAGATGTTTATTGTAGTTATCAATAACAGTTAAACAAATAAAAACTCTAAATTTCCAACAATAGGGGAATACTTAAATGCTTGTACATCTGGATTAGGGGTCGGCTAACGTTTTCTATAAGGGACCAAATAGTAAATATTTTAGGCTTTTGAGGCCATATTGTCTCTGTTGCAATGACCCAATTCAACCAGTATGGTGCGAAAGCAGTAACAGGTTATATATGTGCACGAGTCTATGTTTTAATAAACTTTGTCCTAATAAACTTTATTTAAAAGCCAGGCCAGATTTGATCAATGGGTTTATCAACCTCTGATTTATATGACATGTTTGTTATACAACTGTAAAAAAAACTATGTTTGCATAAACATTTAATGACTAAGTTTAGAAAATTAGTTGGGAACTAAGCAGACTATAATAACAAAATATAAATTAGAAGAAAAGTTTGGTAGGATATATACCAAAGAGTTTATGTTAATAATAGTTGATGCGTGAATTATTTGTAATCTTTATTTTCTTCTTTATACATTTCCAAATTTTCTCCACAATAAATGCAGTCTAGTTGTATAATCTAAAATATTTTTTATTTATGTAAAACTTTATAGAACACAAAGAATCAATGAAAACAGTTTTATAGGGATGGCAGAACTGTGGAATGAACTCAAAATATTTTCATGGTGCTTAAGTTGATTTAATAAGGATACTTTTAAAATTTCAAACGTGAAGAAAGAGACTCATGGCACGGCAGACTCTAGCTGTGTTCACAACAAAAGGGTAACTTAATTCTATTTGGAAACAGAGGCTCTGTGAAAAAATAATATAATGACTGTGAGACAAATTTACCCTAGAGGCAGACATATGATTTAATCAGAGATGCATTTATTTTCTGAATCAAATTTCTATTTCTCTGCTAATGAGTTTTTGTCTCTTCATATTTTTAGGGTTATAAACATCATACTGGCTATTTCTGGATGCTTAGTAGGTAATTTTAGGTGGCATTATTCATTGCAGATGAATTCCCCATTTAGGCTTAACTCTGAGTGATGGTGGCAGCAAAGGAAATGACCTTACTAAGCTTCCATCCTGGCCAGGCGCTGTGCTGGAACTTTATACAGGTGATAACATTTAACCCTCACTGCAAGTCAAGAGGGAGATGCTACTATACCCATTTTACAGATGGGAATGTTGATAATCACAGGTGACTCTGCCAAAACCACATAGGATATGGATCCATTTCGGTGTGACACTGGAATCCATGTTTTTGTTTCTACATTGTACTCCCCTCCATTAACAAGCATGCTTTGAAATTTTTTATTTTTTGAATTTTGAGAGTTTTCATTTGAAGGTAAATCTTAATGTCATCAAAGTCACAAATATGCTAATCTAAATACCCAATTCTATTTATCTAAAACACACATTGCAAACATACAAATATCTATTCTCTCCACATGTCAGAGCCCACTCATTTCATGGTTTGGAAATGGGGAGAATAGATTCCCTTTAAACTGCAAGTCAGTAGGTGTTTCTTTACAGTTAACTTTAGCAAAATTCATACAAAATAGTGATTAACAATGATCTTCTTTACTTGTTCACTCACAAGGAAACACCTTCAAAACAGCATTTTGTTAAAGTTTCTGTACTAAAATGTAGAAAAACTGAACTACACAAATATTGAAAAGTTAAAAATTCCTTAATTTTTTATTCCTGGTACCACTACCACAATTTACAGGGCAATATACCTGATGCAATGAAAAGAAAAAGAAAAAGAGAAAGCTACAACAGATAAAAGACCTCAGGAATGTACATCTATTGACACTACATTGCATTAATCAGTAGCTGCACTTTTTGCAGACTGTGGCTATGACAGTCCTGAACAAGAAGGGTTTCCTGTTTAAGCTGCAGTAACTTTTCTGACTGTGGGTCATCGTTCCTCCTGTGGCAGAATTTTACAGTTCCTGATGCATTTGGGACGACTGTCTCAAAGTAACCTGCAGCTTTCCTGACAACTCCTCGCTCTCTCTCCTGCTAAGAACTGTAGCCCTTTTCTGTTGAGTTTTTAGAACCTTCTGCTACCATATCTACCACTTCCACCACCAGATCCATAACCACCACCATAGGGGCTCCCCGAGCTTCTTCCACCAAAACTGCCTCTCTTCATGGGTCCATAATTTGATTGCTGTTGTCCACTGTAATTTCCAAAATCATTATAGTTTCCACCTCCACCACAGTTACCACCCAAATTTCCCCCTTCATTGTAACCATCATATCCTCCACCACCATATCCACCACCTTGGTTTCTATGTCCTGGTCCACCACCACCACCATAGCTTCCTCTACTACTCTAACCAGGACCACCGCCATAGTTGCCACCATCACCTCCAAATCCATTATATCCACCATCACCTCCTCCATAACTACCTCTGCTGCCACCTCCACCACCAAGAAGCCTCCTCTTCCACCAAAGTTTCCACCACGGCCAGAGTTACCTCCACCACCTCCAAAGTTTCCTCCCCGACCCATGAAATTGCCAGATCCACCTCCACGGCCTCTTTGTGATCCAGCAGACTGCATTTCTTGTTTAGAAAGGGCCTTTTATACTTCACAATTATGCCCATTAATAGTGTGGTATTTCTGAACAACAATTTTATCAACTGTATCATGATCATCAAAAGTTACAAAAGCAAATCCTCTTTTCCCCCCCACTCTGCCTGTCCTCCATAACTTCTATGGTTTCAATCTGCCATACTTTTCAAAGTAGCCTCTCAAATTATATTCTTCTGTATCTTCTTTAATACCACCAACAGAAATTTTCTCCACTGTTAGACGGGCCCCAGGTTTTACAGAATCCTCTCTAGAAACAGCGCTCTTTGGTGCCACTGCATGCCCGTCAACCTTGTGTGGTCGAGCACACATTGCTGCATCCACCTCTACAACACAAGAATAAGTCACCAAACCAAAGCCCCGGGAACGTTTTGTTTGGGGGTCTCTCATCACCACACAATCTGTGAGTGTGCCCCATTTCTCAAAATGTTCTCTTCAACTGTCACCTGTAGTTTCAAAGCTAAGACCATCAATAAACAGTTTTCTCAACTGCTCTGGTTCCTTAGGATCATGGCCCTCAAGCACATGAAAAATGCAACTGTGGTTGCCATCCACTAAAATAAAAATCCCAAAACTATAACCGGAGCCATGGGGGGGAAATTTTTTAAAGTTCCTATTGTCTAATAGAGCTACGATATGTATAGTTTTAAGTACTTTGGCAAGAACAGATCAGGAAGTATTACATAGCAGCAAACTCTTTAAAAATTTATTTTCAACTGGATGCTGCGTAGAAAATAAGTTTTATTTTCTTTCCTAAGGCCTAGAAATGTGCCAGCCTAAGTTCAGAAAAAGCACTGCGCCCAAGCTTGGAGGCCATTTGCGGCATTTCTGCCGGGCCGCCTCCTCTCTCTCCCTTCCAATCTCGCGCTCTTTCCCGGCGGCGGCCATTGCGGGCCAGTGCGCCCTGAAATTTTATACCTAAAAAAAAATTAGGATAATAAAGTGGAGACAAATTTAAATTTTTTCTCAATAACAGATTTGTAAAATATGAATTTTTGTCCAGCAAATGTGGCTCAGTGGCTGAGTGTCAACCTAGGAACCAAGAGATTGCATTTCCATTCCCAGTCAGGGCACATATCCGGGCTGCTGGATCCATCCCTGGTAGAGGATGTGCAAGATGATGTTTCTCTTTCATGGGTGTTTCTAGTTCTCTCTTCCTCTCTCTCTCGAAATCAATAAAAACATATATTTTTTTAAAAAATGTAAATTTCCTTTCAAGTGGTTGACACTGAAATTGGTTGCCACATTGACAAAGATAGAAAATAGAGAATTTGTGTAGCGATAAGGAGACCTCAGTGGCTTTTATTGATCAATATGTCCTGGAAATAAAAATGCCTTCAATTCTCACAGAGCTAGAATAGGACTTAAAGTGAGGCAATGAAAATCAAGATCATTCTCAACCATTAACTTTGATCAGAACACGTGGGGAGTCTGTAAAAGACTGATTCTCTGCCTTTACTCTGAAAGGTTCTGCTTCAGGGGGTCTAGGGTGGAATCAGGAATTTTGCATAGACAGCAGGCTCCCAGGTGATTCTGATTCAGGTGGTCCAAAGACCACACCTTAAGAAATATCAAGCTGGGCACCTATCAGGGGGTATGTTACTTTCCTACAGAATTACAGGTTCAGGCTGAAAGCTGTGTTGTGTCTAAAACATTCTATCTAGTAATCCTATCTAATAAAGAGGCAATATGCTAATTGACCCTCACACCATCGCAAAGATGGCAGGGCCCACAGCCAATAAGGAGGGAATATGCTAATTGACTATCCTGCCTTCAAAAAGATGGTGGTGCCCACAGCCAATAAGGAGGGGATATGCTAATTGCCTGCCCTACCCTCAAAGATGGCATTGCCCACAGCCAATAAAGAGGGAATATGCTAACTGACTGCCACAGCCTCAAATATGGCAGCGCCCACAGCCACAAGATGGAGGCATCCAGTCCCCTCAGCCTTGCTGGGGTCACAGGCACATGGCAAGGTCTACCTGAGTCCCCCAGTCCCCTAAGCCCCTCAGCCTCCCAGGGCCAACCAAAGGTACAGGCAAACCTTGGAGAGTGGCTGCCCAGCTGCCCAGGACCGCCTGAGGCTCAGTTAACCAGGGCTAGTTGAGTCTTGTGCTGCTGGCAGTGGCAGCAGCAGAGATGTGATGGGGGCGTCGCCTTCCCCTGATCACTGGGTTGCCTCCCACCCCTGAGGGCTCCCAGACTGTGAGAGAGGGCAGGCTGGGCTGAGGGACCCCCCTTCTAGTCTGTAATAATAAAAGCATAATATGCTAATTAGACCAGACATCCTTCTGGACAATGTTCTGGATGAAGCCAGGGCTGCAAGGGAAGCTGGGTCCCGGGTGTTGGAGGGATACCAGTGCCAGCAGCTGGGGGAAGGAAGGCTTACTCTTACATGAATTTTGTGCATCAGGCCTCTAGTGTCTAAGTGAAGTGGTATGGTATGCCCTACCCAACCCTACAGATTGCCATTCAATAACCATGGAATGCTGCATTTCTATCAGCAACAACTACTGCAATTAGATGCAGAAATGGTGGGATGTGGTGGTGTGTTGTGTGAGTGTGTGTGTATGCCTGAGCATGTGCAAAACTGAGGCCCAGAAAAATCACAGCAACCCTGTGTACTTTTACATCATTAGATTCAAAAGGTAAGATTGAGTGTTTTTAACTTGGCTTCTTTTAAAATGTAGTTTTTAAAACTTTACACCATGAAAGTAATTTAAATGCAAACCCGCCCCCCCCAACCCTTAAACAAATCTTCCAATTTTTTCTCTTTTCCCTCATACTGGTATTACTTTTCACTACCATTGTATCGTTGATACTTCACTTATTCCTTTGCTGTTTATAAAACCATCATTTAAAATGGTGACACAGCCGAGACTGGTTTGGCTCAGTGGATAGAGCGTTGGACTGTGGACTGAATGGTCCCGGGTTCGATTCCGGCAAGGGCATGTACCTTGGCTGCGGGCACATCCCTGGTAGGGGGCGTGCAAGAGGAAGCTGATCGATGTCTCTCTCTCATCGATGTTTCTGACTTTCTATCCCTCTCCCTTCCGCTCTGTGAAAAATCAATAAAATATATTTATTAAATAAATAAATAAATAAATAAATAAAATGGTGACACAATATTTGAAGGTTTTCTGCAAAGGGAGAAGGTCCGATCAGAAATGCCCCAGGGGGTCTATCATCATCTATTCAGGCTTCTCCTTTCTGGTTCCTCTGGGAGGTCATCAGGCTATCTTGTTTCCTGTGCCAGTTTTCTGACACTCTTTCCCGACCCATCGTTCTCCTATGGGCCATCTGGTGCTGTGGGGTCCTCAGATTCAGACGGGCTTCTGAGGTAGTGATGGCAGTGGTGCAGAGGGCTTTCAGGCCCCAAAGTCCCCTCAGATTCACTGTTTCCAATAATCAAAACACAGCATCAGGCCTCATTTTCACCTCTCTCTTTGGGTTTACCTTGGGAGAGTGATGAGCGGGATCTGGGTCTGGATTCCAACGAGACGTTATTAAGAGAGAAAATAAATTTCTCATGTCTAATTTCTGAAAGTATCCCCAAATACATCAAGAGCAAACATGGAGGTCTGCACACATTATTTCAGTCTATAGTGAGGACACAGGCCATGACACAAGGGGAATTGCAGTCAGAGAAGAGGGGGCAGCAGGAAAGCCTCTCTCTGCTGGACAAAGGGCTCAGCTGTGCCTGTCTTGTCTCTTTGGTCTCTGTTGACATTCCAGGGGGGAATGGGCGAGCATGAAGCAAGGAAGTTGAAGTCATATACACTGAGTGGCCAGATTATTATGATCTCTGAACGCATAATAATCTGGCCACTCAGTGTGTGTGTGTGTGTGTGTGTGTGTGTGTGTGTGTGTGTGTTTAGAGGCCTAGTGCATGAATTCGTGCATGGGTGGGATCTGGCCAGCCTGGCCAGGGGGAAGGGACATGGGCAGCCTGCCTGCTGGTCAAACTCTTGGTTGAGGGGATAATTTTTATATTAGCCTTTTATTATATAGGATATACACTGAGTGGCCAGATTCTTATGCATTCAAAGATCATAATAATCTGGCCACTCAGTGTAGGTACAGGGGGTACCTGCCTCTCTTCTCAGGAAATCAGAGTCATCACAGCAAACCCCACATTCATCTCTATGTTAGCTGTAGGGAGATAGCCAGGGCCTGAGCCTGAGGCAGTCCCTGGTTAGGGAGTGTCATGGTTTCCAGGGAGCAGGCCGAAGCTTGGAATCTATACAAGGAGACTTACGAGGGGCCTTTGTGACTGAAAGAAAATGCAATGAACTGTGCAACACAGCAGCAAGTAATGGCACACTATCCTCAAGAGACCATGAAAAGTGAACCACACATTCATGGAGACCAGCACGGAGCCCAACCTGGAGTGGCTGCCCACACCCGAGACCAGTGATCCTCAGAGAAAAGGCGTCCTATTCCTGTTGCCATGACGTTATGTACATTTCCTCTTGTGGACAGACACCACCAAGTCAGCTTCCCAACATTTTGGTTTTGCACATTAAGATCCTATTGCGCTCATATGGTTGGAGCGAGGATATCTCTTCTCAAGGTGAAGACTTGGAATATGACCCTGCTCATTCATATTTGTAGATGGCTGTTACTCTGTTTTGGTCAGACTCAATATTACTCACCTGATTCTCTTTCAGTGTTATCTGCCCCTGTTCCTTACACCCAATGAAGGTTCTAACGCATCTAAAAATCTTCTCATTCTGCTGTACTCTCTGAACAAAGTTGGCTGGAAAGAAGCCAATCCTGTCTTGAATTTTCCCCTGAAAGGAAAAGGAGATATGCACCCACATTTGTTGTAATTATACCATTCATTGCAATGACAGTCACCAAATTATTCTTTTTTTTTTTTAAAGAAAGAGAAATACTTACTTTCCACCAGTCTTCATTGGAATCTTCTAGAAGAGTGATCATGTCTCCTGGTCTAGAATGAAAAGTAAATGAGCTGGGTGAGAAAGCAGAAGGGGATAAAACTCCCAACAACAAAAAAATGCTACTTAAAAGCTGAAAGCAACAGTTTTTCATTTATACAAATGATCCTAAAATACATACTAGTAGAAATAAAGTAGACATGACTTTTACCAGTTCTTTCCACTCATGAAAATGGCTTTGTTACATATTGAAAGCACGTAAAATTTGTACAGCTGTATTAAAAAATAATTCTTAGCTTTATTTTTATACAAAAACTCATATTTGCATTGTTAAAAACTCCAAAATTTGGATGTTGATAAGTTTCAAGGTATAAGTTGACCTTCGTATTCTGCCCTACAATCTCCTCTCATTTCCCAGTCAACCACTGTCAATGGTTTCCTGTGTTTCCTCCAAGGTCCTTCCCATACACTTACATTTTTATGTGTGTATATGTATTTTGATTTTTTTGTTCATTATTGACATATGAATTAGTCATTCTCTACATTTTCTCAGTACCTTCTTAAACCCTGTTATACTTTTTCTTGGCTCTCCTTCCCTGGCCTGCCACCTTTTATGTTGGCATAATGTGGAATTTTGTTTTAGACGTGTGTGCACGTGCACACACACTCTGTCATTCATCAAGAATTACTTGAGTTTAACTGAAGACTTAACATGTTTTTGTTGATGTGGTGGTGATTTTCCACTTCTTGTTTCATGTTCACATCTTCCTGTGTTCGAGTGTGTGGATGTACGTTTTAATTCCTTCTATACATTGTCATTTCTATTGGGCGAAGTAAGTAATGAGGGCATTCCAGACTCAAGGGATGGGGTCATGGGTACCACCTCTGTGATAAGAGGAATTGCATAGTCTCATAACAAAGGGCAGGTTGGGGTGAGGAAACAAGCCACCAGAGATAACTCATACTCTTCATTAAATTTGCTGAGTTCAGTGTCTCTTTGTGCTCTTACATTTACAGTTGTTTCTCCCTCCCTGTACCCACCCCCATCCCCTGAGCATTCTTTGATCTCTGGTATCTTCATTATTTTCAGCCCAATTCTATATCCTAGGCTGCCAGGAAACTCCCAAGATTTTTGGGTCTCTGATAGCATTATTTCTTGTTTCCTAGTACTGGTATGGATGTACTCTTTAAAAAATATATATTTTCTGACATTTTAAGGGATTGCAGAAAGAGGGGAAGTAGACTTTTGTGCTCATTTTGCTCTTCTGATTCAATCTCCTCTGCTGTCATTTTCAATTCTCAGTTAATATCTATCTTCGTAGGGGATTCCAAATAGCACAGGCTGTTGCCCCTGAAACATTAAACACAACTGGCATTTGGGTATTTCAAAAGTCACAGTTTCATGCTGATGCCACAGAGCGCAAGATGGCTGAAAATTACTCGTTTCCCAGGTGAGGGATTTAATTAAGCAGCAAGGATGAAAGTCGATGCAGAAAAATCTTTCCAGCTCCAGCAGATTTTATTTAACCCAATAACCTGAGAAACCATGTGTTAGTATCAACTGCAAAGACTGCTGATGGTTCAGTAGAAAATAAAACTGGAGGCTGAAGTGGGCACCTTTTCCTAAGGGTGAGAAAAGGATACTGCTAAATCCAATCTCTATTTTTCTAGCCTAGCCAGAGCCTCTCCATGCCCAGAGGTGGACCGTCCCTGTGTGCATGAGTCATATTAACTAAACACGAATAAGGCGCTTCCTGGACACCAGCTATAATTTCATGAGACATACCAGGCATACTCCTGACATTGTGATGGGGATTGTTTTTTTCCTTAAAAAGAACTCCACCAGAATAAAAAAGTTGCTTGCTGAGTAAAGAGAGTTACATTCATCCATTTATTGTTTCATTTATTTTTATTCACTGACTCATTCAACAAATATTCTAGAATGCCCACTCTGAAAGAGCCATTTTACTAGGCACAGGCTTTACTCTGGTGAAAAAGCAAGTAATTCCCCACTGGAGTTAATATTCTAGTGAGAAGATGGATAATAAGCACGCAAATACATAGTGAAACAATAAATAAATGAATAATAAGTATTTACATGTGCATATATATAATTGCAAATGGTCTTAAGGGCAATGAAGAAAATGAACCGATGGAGTCATAAAGAATGAGTCCCTGCTCTAGTCATCTGGTGAAGACAGCTAATGCCTCGTTCTCACTGTAGGGAGGATCTTGCTCTAGGGCAGCCCTGGTACCCAAGTCAGCAGCTCTCTGCATCTGGGTCAGCTGTGGGAGTTGTGCTGCCCCATACTCCTCTTTGCCTCACCCATCCATCTCAGGATGCTCCCTGCTGAGCCTGCACTCATAATCCTTTAACACTGGGCTCCAGGCGATGCATCTAGGTAGGCATGCAAGATAAAACCACTCTGTGTAATATAATGTTTTAAATTTATTTTTTAAATGTGTCTTGACCCAGTTTTGAAACTCTGGGTAGAGACTAGAGAGTTTCCCTTCAGAGCCGATTAAGTCAACATTCCAACCGCGTCCCTTCGAGCTCTCAAACTCCAGCTACTAGGCACCAGCCCCAGCCAGAATCGCTCCAGGGCCACATATCAGACAACTAGTTACTGCTTTTGTGCCTGGGAACCTGTGAAATTATTCAAATTAGCGAATTCACAGGTAGCCTGGGAAAACTAGCTAAACCCAGGTATTGGCCCTACAGCTTCAGCCTGCTATTACCTGACTCTCAGGTGCTAGCCCATGTGACCTTTTTGGCAGCCCTTCTCAAACCAGTTCTTACCTTAGTTCTCTTCTTTCCATGGAGAAGAGAAGTTCTTCCTGTGCCTTGCCATCAATGAACTAAATCAGCCCTGGCAAGTGTGGCTCGGTTGGTTGGTTGTCATCCCATGCACCAAAAAGCTGCAGGTTTGATTCCCAGTCAAGGCACATGCCCAGGTTGAGAGCTTGACCCCCAGCAGAAGGTGTGCAGGAGGCAGCTGATTGATGCTGCTCTCACATTGATCTCTCTCTCTCTCTCCCTCTCCCTCTCTCCCTCTCTCTCCTCTCTCTCCCCCCTCTTCTCTTTCTCTCCCCTATCCTCTCTCTCTAAAAACCAATAAAAAATCTTACAAAAAAAACCTAAATTCAAACATTCTGCCCACCTGCTATACATAGGGGGAGCCTTGCCATTGTTCCCAAAAGAATGGAAGCCTAATGTCTAAAATTCTTCTTGTGCTGATTGGTCCTAGGATGGACACTGCCAGTCAGTGCATGACTCTCTGCCTCCAATTGTTTCATGCTTCTGTAGCTGAACAAGCCCCACCTCAGGGAACAATTCTTTCTTATTTCAGGTTAGCACATTTCAAGCATGTTCAAAGTAAGTCCAGTTCTGACCGAATAGCCATTCTCTTTCTTTCAGGTGGCTTGATGTTCCCGATCTTTAATAATTTAAATCTATATTTCCAAATTCTTGGGGATGAACCTATCAGGCCCCAAATACTTCAAACATTTACCGTTGCTAAATTTAATCAGAACTCAGCTGAGGTACAAATTCTGCCTGGACTCTAAGCCAGAATTATATACATAGCATGATACAAAATATAGCACAATTCATATACCACAAAAGCATCCACTTCCTATTTAGTACAGACAGGTCAGGGCACCCTAGCTGGCCTCCCCTTTTGACTTGCTCAGTCAAAATTGTCTTAGGCCCAAAGGAAGAGTCTCAGGAACGTCTTGAAACGAGGGAACTGTGAGCTATCAACAAGAGTAGGAGAAAGATAACAAAAGCTAACTATAGAATTATGGGGTCAGTGGTGCAAAGGACAGAGTTTCTTTGTGTGTCTGTGTGCTCATGTGTACTTGCATGTGAGCTTGATGGTTGCTATCTGGGTTCATTCTCAGTAGTTCTTTGCCACCTTCATTTCTCAGCTTTCCATGTGGATGTAGGAACCCATCATTTCTATCCCCAGGTGAACTGGTTTCAGGGATGCAGAGGGCACAGCACGCACTGATTATAAGAATGATGCCCGCTGAGCCCAGCCAGCTAGAGGGAACGCTTCTGCAACGTGTGGTGAGGAGGGTTTGGTCTTCTATGGGTGGGAGCTCCTGGAGGGTAGAGCGTGAGTGGTTCTGGGCTCCCCTCCCCTGCTCAGCTCTCACCATTCCCCAGGGGAGCATGGATTCCTAAGAGTGGAGCACCCCCTTGTTGAGGTCACTGCTTTTGAGAAACACCTTCCCCACGGTCTGGAACAACCTCAGCCCTCTCACAGGCCGTACTTTGGAAGCACAAGTACAAGGAAGACTGCTCGGTGTTTTTATAATGTTTTGGATATACTGCTTATGTTGGAATACAAAGGATAGTATCTTTCTTTATCTTGCTATCTCTGCCTATTGGGCTGGAGGAAATTGTATGACAAGTATTTATTGAATGCTCATGACAGGTTAGGTTTTGGGTGTGCACGGAGTGTACAGAGATGAAAAGATTTGTGTAAGCATCAGTGTTCTTACTGGTAAAGTGAAGATAATAATAGTACCTATTTCCCCAATATTTTTGATAATTTAAGTGAGGTAATACTTATAAAGCACATTTAGATAAGTCTGCAATAGATGGTGGCTATTATTGTTGATAAGACGTAGTTACTGCCGTTAAGATATTGGTAATCTTAAAGGGGAAAGACATGTAAACTGGTAATCTATCTCTCTATATAAAACCCTACTATGCAAATAGACCGAACAGCGGAACAACCGAACAACTAAACAACTGGTCACTATGATGTGTGCTGACCACCAAGGGCTCACACAAAACATGGCGGGCATCGGCTGTGGTAGGATAGTGGAACAGGTGAGGGGGGTACCAGACCAAGGCTGGTTGCTGTCATTGAGGCGAGCCTCTGGTGGTTACTGAAAATTCTTTGCTCCCACGCATTGCGGTTCCACCCAGTACTCACACCCACTGTTGGTACCAGCGCTGGTCCTGATCACTTCCTTGTCAGTGGGTGTGAGTGGTGGCTGCCAGCCCTAATTGCCCCTCAGGGCTTTTCTACCTCCCCCTGCTCCTAAAGGGTGATCAGGGCATCAGCTGCTGCTCCCACCCACTGACAGTGCTGGCCCTGCTCACACGCATTGTTGGTGCTGGCCCCAATCACTCTGCGCCATCAGTGGTGCAAGTGGGGCAGGCACCGTCAGAGTGTGGGAGCAGTGGCAGTGGGTATGGGGCTGCCAGCAGACAGGGGACCAGGGGCCATGGCAGGAGGGGCTAGGTAGGGGCACAGAGGATGGGCTGAGACCTGCCCCTGTGTCCACCATAGCCTCGCAGCACATATTTCCTTTCAAGGTGCACAAATTTGTGCACTGGATGACTGAACGACTGACTGACTGGTTGACCAGTTGCTATGATGTACACTGACCACAGGGGACAGATGTTCAAAGCACAGGATTGGGCTCCCTCCTGTCTGGATTGGGCCTGTGAGGATTGGGCTGAAACCAAATATCCAACATCCCCCAAGGGTCCTGGATTGCGAGAGGCTACAGGCCAGTCTGAGGGACCCTATTGGTGCTCAAATCTGTGCACTGGGCCTCTAATCCTATCTAATAAAAGAGTAATATGCAAATTGACCATACCTCCAATCAAGGCATGCCCACATGAGAGAGAAGAGGCTAGGGTTGCCGGGGCGATGGAGCAAGCCAAACTTCTGCAGCCCTAGCTAGGCCTCCACTCTAGGCTACAAAGTTTCAAACAGAAATGGCTGTTGCCATGGAGCGAGCAGGCTTGGCTCCACTCCAGGCTACAAAGTATCAATTGTAGAACATAAATTAATCCCAGATCCCAGGGTTTCCACTTGGGTCGCTGTGGAGTGTGGCCAGCCTGCAAACCACCATAGGCCCCTCTCCCAGGCTGCCTCACACCCCAAGGGAATCCCTATCCTGATCCAGGGCAAACCAGCTGGTCCCCACCCATGCACCAGGCCTTTATCCTATCTAATAAAAGATTAATACACAGATTGACCATCACTTCAACACACAAGAGGGCTGCCCCCATGTGGTCAAAGATTCTACCCCCATGTGGACACAAAATGACCACCACAAGATGGCCAACAGGGGAGAACAGTGAAAGGTTCCAGGCCTGCAAGGGAGAGCAGTTGTGGGCCATCAGGCCAGCAGGGGAGGGCAGTTGTGGGTGACCAAGCCTGCAGGGGAGGGCAGTTAGGGGTCACCAGGCCAGCAGAGGAGAGAAGTTGGAGGCAAACAGGCTGGCAGGGGAGCAGTTAGTATCAATTAGGCTGGCAGGGTAGTAGTTAAGGGGTGATCAGGCAGGCAGGCAGAAGCACTTAGGGGCAGTCAGGGAGGCAGGCAGGCTAGCAGTTTGGAGCTATCAGTCTTGGATTGTGAGGAGGATGTCCGACCGCCCATTTAGGCCTGATCCTATTGGGATCGGGCCTAAACGGGCAGTCAGACATCCCTCAAAGGGTCCCAGATTGGAGAGGTTGCAGACTGAATTGAGAGACACCCCTTCCACCCACATCCCTCATGCATGAATTTTGTGTACCAGGCCTCTAGTTTATAATAAATATGATTGCTGAAAGAGAACTATGCTGGAGGCACAAACAAATGTGAAATTGACCCTCTAAACAAAACAAAATATCTATGCCTTTAAAAGACTCAGGTACCTCAATTATGTTTATACTAGTTATACTAAAGACTCAGCTACCTCAATTTTGTTTATAACTAGAGCTTCCTGCAGCCTGAGCAAAGCTCCCTCCCTTCTCTGCTGCCTAGCTTTCTTCTCCACTACCTCACTCTCTCCCGTCTCCTTTGCCTTGGTCTCTCACTTTTCCTCAACCCCACTTGCTTACTTCTCTGCAACTTTGCTCCTTTCTGTACTGCTTGGCTTCCTTCTACACCATCTTCTGCGAGGGAGATATGCAAATTACCACCATCTTGGTTGGGTTAATTTGCTTACTCGCTCTGATTGGCTTGTGGACATGGCTGGTTGTTGTAGCAAAGGTATGGTCAATTTGCATATTGCTCTTTTATTAGATAGGACTAGAGGCCCGGTGCACAAAATTCATGCACGGTGGGAGGGGCATCCCTCAGTTTAGCCTGCACCCTCTCTAATATGAGACCCCTTAAGGGATGTCTGACTGCTCATTTAGGTCTGATTCTACCTGATTGATGTTTCTGATTTCTTGGGACATATTCCCAGAAGTGGGATTACTGAGTTAAATGAAAGATCCATTTATTACCTGGATTGGGCCTAAATGGGTAGTAGGACATCCCTCTCATAATCCAGGACTGCTGGCTCCCAACTGCTTACCTGTCTGCCTTCCTGATTGCCCCTAACCGTTTCTGCCTGCCAGCCTGATTGATGCCTAATTGCTCCCCTGCCACCCTGTTTGCCCCTAACTGCCTTCCCCTGATGGCCTGGTCACCCCTAACTGCCCTCCCCTGCAGGCTTGATTGCTCCCAACTGCCCTCCCTTGCAGGCCTGGTCACTCCTAACTGCCCTCCCCTGCTGGCCTGATGGCCCACAACTGCCCACCCTTGCAGACCTGGTTTCTCCCAGCTGGCCATCTTGTGGTGGTCACCTTGTGTCCACATGGGGCAGTCATCTTTGACCACATGAGGGTAACTATCTTGTGTGTTGAAATGATGATAAATTTGCATATTATTTTTTTTTATTAGATAGGATACTTACATACTATGCACAACAAATAGATAATGAACTATGTTTACTTTGCAGTCATGTGGATTAAATGAGGGAGCATATGTGGAAGTCTTTAGCACTGTGACTAATATACAATAAAAATTTACAAATTCTAATTTTTTCCTAAAATGTAATTTTTCACTTGGAAATTAGAAGATCTAGTGATTACTACTTTTTAATTGATCTTCCTCTTAGATTTTTGGCAGGGACAGATGGCTAATGAAATAGCCTTTGCACTCTCTTGTCTTAAGTGGCTTTAGACACTAATCTTTGGGGTGATTCAGAGCTCCAGAAAAGCTTCTTCCTCTCTTTACATTCCCCTTACTTCTTGCCCCTCTGCTTTAGGTAGTGACCACAGAGGTATGGGAAGGCTTAGGGGGCCCACCACCCAGGGGCTGATTGCAGTAAAGAGGCTGAACACATTGAGGAGGACAGCTAAAGAGCCTGGAGCGGGACAGCAATGTTCACTGAGTGAAGTGGGCATGACATGTTGCGTTGTCACATGAGAAAGAAGTCTTAGGGAGTCTTCACCACTAGTAGGCAGGGTTTGAATTCATTACTAGCACCACTAGGGCAAGTTGCCTCTTGTTCTAGGCAAGCCTTGCGAGAACTCATCAGAACCGCCCATTTTCCTCTGCAGGAACTTGGAGATATTGTTAATATTCCCCCCCTTCCCATTCATTAAGCAAAAAGAACCGCAAATGAAGCTTACAGCAACCATAGTCACTCAGCCAAAACAGATGCCCTGGAAAAACCAGGCTAAGGGAAACAGAAGAGGGAGCCTGCCAAACGGCTCCATTCACCTTCGATTTACTGTTTAGTTTGTTTTTTTCCCAGACCCATTTCTCATTTTCCATAGACCTGGTCCAGAGCCTTTTACAGTCTGAGCATACACGTAGGTAACAAAGAACTCCAGCATGATGCAATTTGATTTTGTCTGCAGCCTGGTAGCCATACGGCTGCCTGCACTTTCCCAAGTTCATGGACCAGCTCAGAGAAAAAGCTTTTAGCGAGAGGGCCGTTTGGATGGAATTTGGCGAATGTTCCTGAACTGTCATGGATCACGCTTCCCAGAACCTAATGGCAAGAGTCATTTGGGTGAGAGGGAGGCTGCTAAACACATTAGTGACATTGGGGAAGATCTGGGTTTCTTGACACAGTGCAGCATCAGAGCATAAAATGCATCAGAGACTTCCCTCAAATAGCCCTAATTGCATTTTGATGTCCTGGTGACTGTGAAGATTATTTTTAAATCAAATTGGTGCATTAGAATTACATTTGGTTTTAATTATGTTGATGCATTTGCCAAGCAGTAATGTACTTAGAGAATGGAAATGAGACACCAAGGGAGTCTTATTCTGTCTTACTCTGTCTCGAGGGCTCTCCTCTTCTTGTTTTATGGCAGGTGGATAAGGCCTTACACAGGGAAGGACATCATCACATGAGTTACAAGGCAAAAATCCAGTGAGTGTACTGAACCTCAGGCCTGAGCCTCAGGAAACCCGCCTTCTGGTTTTGGGCCTGCCACTGGCCCACTGTGTATTTTTGGATCAGTGGTTCTCAAGTCTGGAGGATAATCAGAATCTAGAGGAACATTTAACATACATGTTTCCAAATGGGACTTGACTTTCTCGGCTTGGAAGGAGCCCAGGAAGCTCTATTTTAATGATATTCTTCAGCAGGTTCGATGGCTTGTTAACAAGTATGAGCATCCCAGCCATAGTTTTCTCCTCTGTAAAATACTACTTGCTTGGGTAACCCAACAGATTTGCCAAAAGAACACAAAAGGCTGTCAGAAAAAGTTGTGAAAGACTTCAAAATGGGTAAACAGTTTTCTGATCTGGGTGTCTAGCTCACCCTCCCAAGTCATCCTCCCCACTCACCCCCCCTTTCAGTATCTTTGAGCTATTATTTCTCATTTCTGCAAGTTGCACAAAACTGATGACGATGCCAATGATTTTTGTCTGTCCATAGAAATGTGTGTGAATTGTGTCTGGTGGAATGTAATCAGTGATCACCCGGTGAATACTGACCAGCGTTGTATGTATTTGCAAACTCACATGAGCATCCTGGACCATCTACACATATGTGCTGCTTGAATTCTCCTGTGAACCAGATGTGACATATTATTGGTTCTCTCATGAATGAAAGCGTCTAAGAAAAACTTTGACGTGTGTTCATTTCATATTTATATAAGAGTCATGATTTCATCGTAATTAAAAAAATTACCCTTGAGAGGGAACCAAGATGGCAGCATAGGTAAAACACCTATCTTGCCGTCATACTCAGCAATTTTAATACTACAACTTAACGAAAGAACAAACACCTACCAGAATAACCAGAAAGCTGGCCGAGTGAAAATTCCACTAATAAAAATGAAAATAAGACACTGTGACTCGGAGGAGCGGCGGCAGACAGCGTTGAAAGATTCGCAGGGAGAGAGGTTTGGAGCGAGCGCCAGCGGAGAGGGCGGGCGGCTGAAAACCGGTCAGTTTTCTCAAACGGGGAGACAAAGATGTCCCACTGGACTGGTTCTCCAGCTTTGGGCGAAGTCCAGGGAACCCACTATCACACGGGGTAAAAACTGGACAGTGGGAGGGCACGCCGAAGCTTGGGTGCTGCGGGGGTCTTCCGGCTTGTGGAGAAGGCAGCTTGTGCGAACAGCTCAGTGCGTGACCACGCAGAGAGCGCTCTGCGACTCGCTCTCTCATTCGGAAAACTGTCAGACTGCTTTGTTTTACCACCCTGGGTGAGACATTGGGCGTGCAGACTCATTTGGGAGAGTCTGAATTCTCCGGCAGTTGGTGGAGCTCGGCAGTGGCTCTCTCTCAGAGGTGCTGGCGGCCACTGCCACCGACACAGAGTCCCTGGGGCCGCATAGGGCGGAGCTAACTCTGTCTGCTTGGCCCGGAGACTCCGCCCATCCAACCTGAGCACAGCTGAGCTTCACAGACAATTGGCCTGGAGGTCAACCCCTCCAAGTGCTAACAACGATTAAGTTGAGCTTAACTTCAGCAAGACTGTGCAATCCATATCCACCTCAGGTAACTGGGGAGGCTGAGCCACTGTCCCTAGTAGGAAGTCTACCACACAAAGCTAATTGACCAATTCAGGAAAGCAGCCACCATGCAGAGACATGGAAAGAAATCAGATGTGAAAGAAATGGAGGAAAAAAAACGACTGGACATGGAATTCAAAACCACGGTTATAGGGTTTTTCAAGAGGCTCCAACAAAAGGTCGAGGCCTATAAGGAAATAAGCAAGACTGCAAAGGAAATGAATGAGTCCTACAAGGAAATGAATGAGACCCTCAAGGATATGAACGAGATCTGCAAGGAAATGATCAAGACCAATGTGGAAATGAATGAGTCCTACAAGGAAATGAAGGAGACCCTCAAGGATATGAAAAAGGACCAACCAGAAATTAAGCAGACACTGACTGAAATAAAAAATATTATACAAAGACCTAAAAGTGCTCTGGAGCACCCCAAGAACCAAGTTCAAGATTTGAAATACAAAGAAGTTAAATCCACTCAGCTGAAAAAGCAAGAAACCAAAAGAATCCAAAAAATTGAAGATAGTGTAAGGGGCCTCTGGGACAACCTCAAGCATACCAACATCTGAATTACAGGGGCGCCAGAAAAAGAGAGAGCAAGACAATGAAAACCTATTCGAAGAAATAGTGACTGAAAACTTCCCACACCTGGTGAAAGAAATTGACTTAGGAGTACAAGAAGGGCACCGAACCCCAATATATAGGAACCCTAAGAGGACCACACCAAGGCACATCATAATTAAAATGCCAAGAACAAAAGACAAAGAGAGAATATTAAAAGCAGCAAGAGAAAAACAGTTAGTTACCTATAAGGGAGCACCCATAAGATTGTCAGCGGATTTCTCAACAGAAACGATGCAGGCCAGATGGGAGTGGCAAGAAATATTCAAAGTGATGAACAGCAAGAATCTACAACCAAGATTACTCTGTCCAGCAAAGCTATCATGCAGAATTGAAGGTCAGATAAAGTGCTTCGCAGATAAGAAAAAGCTAAAGCTGTTCATCACCACCAAACCAATATTATATGAAATGCTGAAAGATATTCTTTAAGAAGAGGAAGAAGAAAAAGATAAAAGTGTAAATTATGAACAACAAATACACATCTATCAACAAATGAACCTAAAAATCAAGTGAATTAATAAGCTGATGAACAGGATAAACTGGTGAATGTAACAGAATCCCAGACACAGAGAGGGAATGGACTGACAACTCTTGGCGAGAAAGCGGGTGTGGGAAGTGCAGCAAGAGACTGGACAAAAATCATGCAACTATGGGAGAGGACAGTGGAGGGGGGTGAGGGTAGAGGGTGGGATGGGTACCAGGTGGAGTTGAAAAAAAAGGGAACAATGTAATTAATAAACTGAACAATAAAGATAAAAAACAACAACAACAACAACAACAAATTACTCTTGAACAGGGGTGACTTTTCATGAACACATTCATTCTATAGATAACAAACTTCCTGGTCTCATAAATGAGCGTAACAATCCCAATAGACTTGTAAAAAGACACAGGGTACATGAATACACTGTCTGAATCTGCTGCTTGAAATATAATCGGCACCCTCATCACAGAGGAATCCTACCACAACAATGGAGGATGGAAAGCTGGGGATAAGAAAGACAAGTTGGACCCCAAGTCTGTCTCCCTGTGTTGCAGCCCCGACTCTACTTCCTTTTCTTTTTAAAAAAAGTATATTTTATTGATTTTTTACAGAGCGGAAGGGAGAGGGATAGAAATTCAGAAACATCGATGAGAGAGAAACATCAATCAGCTGTCTCTTGCACGCCCCCTACTGGGGATGTGCCCACAGCCAAGGTACATGCCCTTGACCAGAATCGAACCCGGGACCCTTCAGTCCACAATCCGCCGCTCTATCCACTGAGCCAAACCGGTCTCGGCCTGACTCTACTTTCTATCTGAGTTCTGGGTTCTAGTTCTCCCACCTTACCACCTCCCCCATATGTAAAGACCTATAAATTGTCTTAGTTAAATCTGAACTAAACAGCTAAGTGTCGATTCACTAAGCTTCACTGCATTTTAAGACCGTCTTTCCAGAATGAATGAAGACGGGAATGGATGCAGTTATCTAAATAAATACGCCCCTGAACCGGCAATGATGGTGCACCACCTCTTTTTGTAATGGACTTTGCATTTAAACCCCCTTTAGGTGACTTTTAAAATAATTCTTTTGGACTGTTATTTGAGCTATTCTTCCCTTATCCTTCCCTTGCAGTAAAGAGAGAATGACTGTACACTAATAAGCTGAAGCCCTAGCATGGCTGTGATGCCACCTCCTTGCAGTCTTCCTTGATTTCCCAAGGCTGCTTGGGTGTCTCCCCACCCACAAGACCCCACACTGAAGTGCACCGTCTTATCTACTCTGGTGCCACCCACCCCGGCCCTTGCCCGCTTGAGCTTTCTGAACACAGGGCCTGTGAGTTGTTCCTCCAGCAGAGGGAAACGCTCACTCACGATGTGACGAGTGGAGGACAGATGAAACAAGTCCTGGAAACAGCTACACACAGATTAAAGTCAGTTTTAAGGTACTTTGAAAAAAATCAGAATGAGATGAATTCAGGCCATCTCATCTCCAGCGCTTCTGATGAATATTAGTGAATGAGACAAATAGCTGCCTGGTTTCATTCAGACGTGCCCATGGAAAAATCCAAGGTCCAGGCTGCCAGGAAGGTCTGGTGACTCAGGGATCTAAATCCTTATTTGGGGTTACAAAAGAAGACAGGTTTCTCTTTGAAGCACCCTCTCTTCCCCTGATTTAGGTGTTCTGACACACTGGAGTGGCAATTAATTTGTGTTTTTCTTAGAATTTAATAAACTTGGGAAAGCAGTTCCTGCTTTTCCTCTCTTGGCTCCTAAGCTTTTCCCCCCTCTTTCTGTCTCATTCCCCACTCCCTCCCCTACCCCCCTCTGAAACATGCTCATTATCATATAAATCTGTTTGGGGAGAACTAATAAAAATGAAAATGACTTAGATGTGGGAAGCCAAAATGGGTTCTTCGGCACAGGCATTATGTGGCCACTGAAATATGCATTGGAATCTTTGTCTTTTATTTACCCTTGATCTTTTATTTCAGAGTTCTTAAGATGTGTAAGGGTTTGTGTTGACTTGGAGTTATTTACATCTGCTGATTGCTTATGTGATATATCGACTCAGCAAAGCCATCAAAGTAATTCCTATTGGTTTTTAAAAGGTGTGTTGGTATGAATAACAAGCAATGGCTCTAAGACTTTGTTTGTAGACTTCTGACCCCAAAAGCAGTGAGGATAATGGGACTGGTTACTTTACCTATGGAGGGCAAAACTTCCTTATTTTTGAAAAGAAATATATATTTTTATTGATCTCAGAGAGGAAGGGAGAGGGAGAGAGAGGTAGAAATGTAAATGATGAGAGAGAATCATTGATTGGCTGCCTCCTGCACGCTCCACATTGGGGATTGAGCTCGCAACCCAGATATGTGCCCTTGACTAGGAATTGAACGATGACTTCCTGTTCATAGGTCGACACTCAACCACTGAGCCAGACTGGCTGGGAAGGATTTAATTTCTTTAAAGAACTAAGCCTATGTTATCAAGCTTGCGCTCATGATGTGTGTGTATGAATGTGTGCCCATGAATATGTGTGTGTTCATGCAGATCTGACTATGAATGTGTGGGAATGGATGTTCATAGGTAAGTATATCACACACATACCCACCCACTTGGCCAAGAGGCTGATTCGGCACAAGGCAGTATAGGATGATAATGATGTCAATACTGATGAGAATGGGGTGCTCCAGTTTGTATTTCAAGTAGCATTTTAAAGAATTTTGCTCATGAATTAGGCTGGCAGTCCATAAAGTGCCATTTCCCCAGCTCTTTATAAAGCTTGCTAATAAGCGTTATTGGTGGACTTTGTCTAAGACCCTTCATTACAAAAGGTTATCTACTTGCTATACAAGCTCCTTCCACTCAGAGGAACCTGGGTGGCTCGTTAATGTGAGACCACAAATCCTCAGCAATGAACTGGAGGTCTCACACACGATGGCATCGTATCTTTCATGTCAGAGGTAAAATTCCGTACCTATGACATGTCACACCAGCAACTGCAAAACCTGCTCAGAAGATGAGGGACAGGGTATCACAGCCTCCTTATCACTGGGCCAGTGAGAGAAAGTCTCACTGTTGTGCTCAGCGGCCAGCCAGAGTCTTTGTGTTAGGGTTGTGTTAATGAGGTTGTTCAGAAAACTAGGAAATGAAACCTATTGTGAAAAGATGCAAATTATGAACAGAAGGCATCTAAACTATAGTGTGCACCTTGCTTCGTACTAGGAGTGAAATCCTAGCTTTTATTTGAAATTATCTCATTAAATAGTCACCCTAGGAAGGAGAGAACAGAGAAGAAACAGTGTACTCAACTGAATGCAGGGAAAGAGAGGTCTCTGGTGGCTGGAAGCCTGGGCAGATGGTGATGTCATTCATCCTAAGGAGCAGGTTTGTGGAAAGGGGGGAAGGGAGGGCGGAGCTACTCTTGCCGTCCACTCCTAGGGTAGGCAGGTAAGGATGTGCAACTGGAAGTTGGTAGGAAGATCTGGACTGCTAGCTGTTGGCAGAAAAAGCTTTCCTTACTGTTGAGCAGGCATAGGACAAATGCTTGCGGAAGTGATCTATGACTGTTGGACCTTCTTTGCCGTTAAGCTAATACTCCTAACATTCCCTGTACTCTCGCTTCCTTTGTTCTCTTTCCTGAGGACAATACCCAGCGTGCTCCCTGGGTCAGAATGGAGGTGGATGAGAATGGTTATTTTGTTAAACAGAATTTGTTTTTCTACTTTATAGCCTAAGGAGAAAACGATAATTCACAGAGCTCCAGTTCATTCACGGAATTACACCAAATCCCCAAAAGCATAGCCTTACCCATTCTAAATCAAGCGCCTGGCTTTTAAAATGGGAACCTAGAGTCTCTTGGCAAAAGAAGAAAAAATGTAAGTCTGATTTATCACTCTATTTGTGTAGTCGGTGTAATGGAGACATTTCTCTCCTGGGAATGAACAGTCCTGTGTGCCTCGAAGAGGACTGTACACGTTTGATTTGTAACCAGACAGTGTGGCTGTCAGAGGCCTGTAGCCCACTAAAATAAGCAAGAAAAGTTACGACATGTCCCATCAGCATCTGCCTGACCACCACTGGGCAGCTAGACGACATTTCTCAGTGACATTCTATATTTATCAGGAATTGTGCTTTTTTTTTTTTTTTAAATCTGATGGCTTCAGATAATTTTCTAATATAAACTGGTAGGACCCATGCAATAAGAAGTTGTTAAATTTAAAATTTTAGATACCCAAAATGACAATCTCAAGAAGAACAAAATATGCTGTATTTATTTTGTAAGTATATGTCATCCTTGTCTTCATCAGCAGGTAGTCCATTGGGGACCATTCACTGAAGGGCAGGTACCAGCCCAGTGACGAATGCTAGGGGAGCTTTAACCTTCAGGGCTTGTTATGTCCCCACTAGAAAAGGGCTGCACTTGACAAATGCCATCTCTCCTCCTGCACCCATGCCAGACAGTTCAGGTGGTTTTCACAACTCCAGCTGGTGGCTTCAGTGTGGCAATTCCTACCCAATGGTGGAGAAAACTCAGAGCCTAAACGTGTGCAAGAATCTAAGGAGCCAAGATCCAGGCCCTGAGCTGTGCTCTGCAAAGGCCCAAGAATGAATGAGAATGAATGAGAGCAGACAAGGGCAGACACTGAACACAAATAATGTCAGTGTGAGCCAGGAGGTACCAGACTCCAGTCGGATACACCCATCTGCTGTGGAGTCTCACTGAATGCTGCACCTGAGGGCTGCTGGAGTTGACCCAATGGCCTATGAAACCAGGGAGACAGGGTCTAACTGGAGCCTTTTTTTGGCAGCTCTGTCCTTTGGAGGGGCTTTGGGGAAGAGGAAGAGGAATGGCTGATTCCACTGAGGTGGGAAACCACATTCAGGCAAGGCCGCATGGACGATTCCTGGGACGTGACACAAGCCGAGGATGGAGAGAAGCACACACAGCGCAGGACGGAGGGACAGGGCCCTCTGGGTGCCATCTAAGGGGAATGACATGACTGTGACTTTGTCTGCATGACATTCAGGCAAGGGGAGTCCACCCCAAATGGAGGCGATTTCACTAAGACTGACATTTCAGTAGTTTTTAGTGTTAACATCTCTCCATTGTCTTTGGACTTGGAAAGGCCAACATGCAAGGGCCCATTGGATGAGGAAAGCAGCCCTTTCTTCCCTGCTATGGGATTGGGGGACACCAAAGCCTTCTCCCCAGATGACTTACGTTTTAGAGTCATGAATGGAGGAGGGAAGCAAAGCCTTTCCTTGGGACAGGCCAGTGAACACACCATATCATACAAATTGGAATAACTAGCAGTTACTGAGCGTCCCCGATGACTGGGCACCATGCTATCTGCCGCATGCACTACTCACTTCACCCTCACAGGTACCGTAGGGGGAAGAGGTCATTCTTATTCTTTTATGCCTAAGATATTTACAAAGTGGTTCAGGTCGTGAGCAGAGGACTGACTCCACACTGAAACACAAGGAACAAAAACTGGGGTCAAGAGGAAGATTCCCAAAACTCACCTTCCCGTCTCCAAGTGTCAATTACCATACGTGGGAGGGATCCATCCCTGTGAGCCAGTCTCCAGCAGGAGAAACAAATGGCTTTAGTTTGATTCTTCAATCAATGCTAATTTGGGGATGATATACAAGTTTTTTGATTCCCTGGACTCCACTGGATGCCAAGTGCATCTGATGTGCAACTTTCATGACAACTCTCATTAGCAGTTCTGTTGGCTTCTTGAGTGAGGTGTGGCCCTGGGTCAGCAGCAGCATAGTCACAGGCAGATCAGTTAGAAATACAAATTCTCAAGCCCTGCCCCCAACCAGCTGAATCAAAAGCTGCAGGGACTGGCCCAGCAATCCGTGGGAACCATCCCTGCAGGTGACTGCATTCACACTAAAGTTTGAGAATTGCTTTAAATCTCCCGGAGGTAACACAAATTGAATTATTTATTCTTTCTTTCATTCTTTTTTCTTTAAAAGAGTGTTTTTACCTCATTTCCAAATCTTCATTCTCCTGTGGTACAAATTTGTACAAGGCAACATAGGTGTTCATCTGTAATGGGTCTTTGGAAAGAGGTCCCTGAAAGAGGAAATGAAGACAAATCAGAGAAGGAAGGAGGAAGAAATGGAGAGAAGCAAGGAAAAAAAAAAGAAATAGTGAAGTGAATGGAAAGTAATTCAGTGTATGGCTCTTAAGTGTTAAAATAGCTAACCGTTATTAAAGACTGTTTCAACCATTGGTTTATTTTTTAATTTCTTAGTTGAGATTGATTTTATTGCAAATCATTTGAAAACAATTATGTGGAGATATTTGACAGAAATACTATAATTTTCCCCAGCTGGTGAGGCTAAATGGTTGAACCAAGAGGTCACTGGTTCAATTCCCAGTTTGGGCACCTGCTTGGGTTGTGGGCTCGATCCCCAGTAGGGGATAGGCAGCTGATCCATGATGTCACTCTCTCATCGATGTTTCTATCTCTCTCTCCCTCTTCCTCCATTTCTCTCTAAAAATTAATAAAAACATTAACAAAAGAGAAATACTACAATTTTCTCCAAATAATATATTTTTAATATAGTTGTTCATGAAAAGTGATACAGGATTGGCCCCAGGAATGAGAATATTCTCTCTATAGAAAGAGGGACATGTAAATAGGAGTCAAAAAAACTTTCACTTCCTAAAATTCAGTTTTTTTAAAAAAATTATTATTATTTTATTTTTTATTTTTAAAAAAATATATTTTATTGATTTTTTTACAGAGCGGAAGGGAGAGGGATAGAAATTCAGAAACATCGATGAGAGAGAAACATCGATCAGCTGCCTCTTGCACACCCCCTACTGGGGATGTGCCTGCAGCTAAGGTACATGCCCTTGAGCGGAATCGAACCCAGGACCTTTCAGTCTGCAGTCCGACGCTCTATCCACTGAGCCAAACCGGTTTCAGAAAAAAAATTTTTTTTTTAAATTACAGTTAACATTCAATATTATATTAGTTTCAGGTATATGGCATAGTAGTTAGACATTTATGTAATTTGTGAAGTGATCCATAAAATTGACTTCTTTTCAGTAAGCCTAAAATTTGGTGTCTCAAGTATCCAAGCGAACCAGGTATATATACATGGCAATTAGTTCATTCATTCTGTGAAGAAAGCACAGATTTTGCTATCAGACAGTTTTTGGTTATTTCACGGAATCATCATCTATTGACTGTGAAGCCTTGCAATAATGATAATAATAACTACTGTTTTGATAGCGTACTGTGTGCCAGGCAGTGTGGTGACATGCATTAGCATCCTGGAGCCTCACAACAGCCCCGTGAGGTAGATTTTATTGTTTTCCCCGGTTTGTAGACTATAAAGAGTATTGTGTTATATGAATACTGGGGGCCCGGTGCACAAAATTTGTGCACGGGGGTTGGCGGGGAGGAGGGTCCCGTCAGTCCAGCCTGTACTCTCTCCAATCCAGGACTCTTTGGAGGATGTCCTGACTGCTGGTTTAGGCCCAATCCTGGACCGCTGGCTCCTAACAGTTCACCTGTCTGCCTGCCTGGTTGCCCCTACATGCCCCCCGCCAGCCTGATCGCCCCCAACTGCCTCTACTGCTGACCTGGTTGCCCCATGCAGCCTGCTGCTTAGTCGTTTGGTTGGCCCTCGCTAACTCCCCTCCAAGCCTTGTTGCCCTACACAGCCTGTTCAGTTGTTCGTTCAGCTACTACAGTCACTTAAGCTTTTATATAGGTAGATTAGCTACTATTATTAACCAATTAAATATGAATATTATAAAAATGCTTACATTTTATAATACATATAATAAGTTAAAAATTATATAATATATAACAAATAAACATAGTATATACATATTATGTATTATATAATACATAATTCTATACTGTATTTAAATACATTATGTACTAAATACTTGCTATCTATAAAACAAACAACAGTTGTGCACAACTATATCCTTTTTATTTGATTCACTCTGCTATCCAAAGATCAAATATCTTTTATTCTATTGATTCTATCGATTTATTCTATTCTATGGATTCTGTTAATTATGTACAAATTAATATAAGAATATAATAAACATATACTTATGTACTATAAAATACAGCCAGTATATTGTGTAGTTGCATAACTCACACTGGAGAGTCTGTATCTACTTGTGTGTAACATACATGTGCAAACAAAAACTCCCTTTGCCACGCCCACAAATACCTGGTGGTTTATGTTCTTCGCTGGCTCTCCGAAGTGGTCAGTGCCGTTTTCTGGATACGTAAACACTGAGGAGACAAGGGAAAGCGGGGGCTTTATGGATCCAGTCACTGTGTGTTGGGAACATGATTGAAAACTCCCTGTAATGGAGTCTATCCCACTGCTGCCTTTCCCCGGTTCTCGGTGGCCCGGCTTGCCTGTGGTCTGCGGGTTGCCACCCTGACTTCCCGTGCGGGCGCTGCACCGCCTGCTCTGCGCACTCACACCCTGGCACACGCCTCCAGCTGGCACATCCTCTCGCTTGCCTGGCAGTTGCGTGTTTACCACTGGGTCTCCCCTGGCAGTGCTCTTCTCAGGAAGAGCCTCGCCCTGCGTCTCTGTTACATGGATCAACTCACTGGTTAGGGGATGGAGGGTGATGCAGGGCCCGATTTCATGGTATCCCAATTGCCTTTTCTAAATACCGGCTTTTTCTGATCTATGGCCAACATCTTATTTCCAGTTTGTTAATGATATCGATATTTTATTTTCAGATTAAAGCGTTTTAGGTTTCAAAATAGTTCCTTGATCTCTTGTTGTCAGTGCATACAGGCAATTATTGGGATTAAAGAATAAAAGCGTGGTTTCTCATTTGCTTTGTTCTTGGGATGCAGAGTTCTCTTCCTTTTGCGTGTAAGCAGCCACTTTGTGGCCTTGGATGAGAACAAGGCTCTGAAACCGGGCAGGCGTGTCCGCTGTCCACTGCACAGCCGGGGGAGGTCCCTGGGGGCCTGAGGGCTCTGCCATGGCCCGTTCCATGAGCCGCGTCTACCCTGGTGACCAACGGCATGGCCTTGTTCTCACTGCGTGTCACCTCCTTAAACACAAATGTGGCGAATGTTTCCAAGTTTATAGAATACGGGCCCGGTGTCTAAATTAACCCTCCACTGAGAAGACTGCACATTTAAACGTAACATATGGCTGCTTTCGTCTTCCCTTTGTCTCCCTTCAGATGATCGAGGCAATCTCAGGAGAGGGAGAGACGCACACCACAGAAAGCTCTGCCCCCCTGATTCAATTGGTGCATCTCCGCTGTCCTTAAGAGGGACTCAGTAACCTGTGTAGAAAACATGCTTCAGAACAAGAGTCCCCGTAAATGTGCCGATGCTTAGTAAACAAATCTTCTCCAATTTACTGTTCCAGAGCCTGTGGACGCGATCCCATCACCCCTAGGAGGCCAACATGCACTGGTCGGAGGAGCTCCCGTTTGTTGGTAAGTGGCAAAGCAAGGCCCAAACCTATGGGCCTTGTCTGCCTTAATGCTTGGCCACTCAGCAGTTGAAAATGAGTAGGGGCCAGTTGATATAATGTGACTGCCTAAAATCTTGGTGTAAATATTTGATTCTCTAAGTAGGAAACTGGAAACTTCGAAAAGAATATTCAATTATTGAATGAAAACACATAAAAGAGAGTCTTCCTAGATAGTTCTTGATTGGAGCTAAAAAGGTGGATACGCAATGAACAGTTTGGATGGCATTTACAATTTTGTAATTCCACATTATTTTAGCTGTTCATTGAATGTCCCTTAAGTATCTGGTTTGAAATGTGTATCATTTTTGTGAACTATATTAAAAATCATTTGAAGTGACCCCAAATGTGGTTTTAGCTATATTGTTGCAAGCGGAACTTAACAGTGCCAAAATGATTTTTAAAACCCATTCCTTGCCTTGGCCAATTTAGCTCAGTGATTAGAGCACTGGCCTGTGGAACCATGGGTCTCAGGTTTGATTTCCGGTCAAGGGCATGTACCTCAGTTATAGGCTCTGGAGCACTGTAGGGCACGTGCGGGAGGCAACTAATCAATACATCTCTTTCACATCTATGTTTCTCTCTCTCTCTTCCCACTCCTGCCTTCCTTTTACTCTCTTTAACAAATCACTGGGAAACATATCCTGGAGTGAGGATAAAAACAATTAATAAATAAAACTCATTCTTTTTAGAATCAAGTCTATTTACCAAAAATATATCATACAGCTTTTATATTTGCTGCTTTAAATTTATTTTATTAAAAATAATTTGATTGCTAATTTCATTCAGAACAAGTAGTCAAAGAATATATTCCTGATGCAGGCATATTTTAAAAATTAAATTTATTGGGGTAACATGGTTAATACCATTTTATAAGTTTCAATTGTACATTTCTATACTACATTATCTGTATATTGCACTGTGTGCTCATCATCCACAGTCTAGTTTCCTTCTTTCACCATATATTTGACTTTCTTTACCTTCTTCATCTTCCACACCCCGCCTCCCCTTCCCCTCAGGTCACCACCATACTGTTATCTGTGTTTCTGAGTTTGTTGCTTTCTGTTTTATAGCCTACACTAAAGGCCTGGTGCATGAAATTCGTACATGGTGGTGGGGGGGGGTTACCTCAGCCTGGCCTGTACCCTCTCCAATCCAGGACTCCTCAGGGGATGTCTGAATGCCAGTTTAGGCTCCATCCCATAGGACACCAACAGTTGGATATCCCTCTTGCAATCTGGGATCACTGGCTCCTAACTGCTTGTCTGTCTGCTGGCCTGATCGCCACCTAACCACTCCCCTGCTGGCCTAATGGGCCCCAACTGTCCTCCCCTGTCCACCTGATTGCCCCTAACCTCCTCTGCCTTGGCCCCCCACCTCCTCACCATGGCTTTGTCGGAAGGAAGTTGGACGTCCAGAAGATGTCTGGTCACTTGGTCTAATTAGCATATTACCCTTTTATTAGTATAGATATGAGTGTAGTCATATGGTTCTTAACCTTTTCATATGATTTATTTCATGTAGCAATATTTCCTGGTGTTATAGATGCAAAATGAATCTTTAGTTTTGCCACATCCCCAAAGGACGTCCTTCTGTTCCTTTTCCACATTCTGTCTTTCTTTTTTGCTTTTCAGTCCTGTGAGGCCCGTGTTCACTACTGTGTTTTCTAATGAGATGAATATTTTTATCTTTAACCTGATAACGCAGCCAGTTACATTATTGGCTTATCTGACATTGACCCAAATTTGCATCCCTGAAATAAGTCCAACTGGGTAATTATCCATTGTCTTTTAAAAATACATGATTGGATTCAGTTAACTTAATATTTTGATTCAGATTTCTGCTTCCATGTTCAAGAGGAAGACTAGCCTGTGATCCTCCTTTCTCCTACTGTCTTTGTTGATTTTAAGGTGAGATTTATATTAGCCTCATAAACTGAGTTAGACAATGCTGCTGTTCTTCCTCCTTACCACCTTTTGTTGTCCAGAATGAGCTTATGTAATATGGAAACTCTCTTTTCCTTAATTGTTTGGTAGCATTTACTTACAAAGTTGACTGGGCCTGGTCTTTTCATAGTGCAAACATTTGAAATATTGATTCCATTTCTATCATGATTAGAAGCAAATCTAAGGTTTCTAGTTCTATTACTTCTTGAGTCAGACTTTGCTCAATGGCATTTCTCTTGGTATTTGCCTATTTAAAAATAGTTTTAGAATGTATTGGCATGAAGTTGGCCATGAGATTCTTTTATTTTACTTTGATCTGTTATATTCATTCTTTTTATTATTGACTTTTGTTTTATATCTCTATTTTATTCTTAAAAATGTTAGATTTTATGCATTTAATTTTTTAAGAACCACTCGTAGCATTTATGATCTATCTTTGTCATTTTATCATTTCTGCTGTAATCTTTATTTGCCTTTCTTTCATGAGCTCTATTCTATTTTTTTTTCTGGTTTCTTAAATATAATGCTTAGGTGATTATTTTTTTTTAGCATTTCTTATTTTTTAATTGAATAGTTTCAAAGGTAAATAGTTACAACTTTACATCCCACAGTTTTGATATGTAGTGTTTTCCCTATTACTCAGTTTTAAATATATTTCAGTTTTCATTTCTTTTTTAATACATGAGCTCTTAAAAAGTTTATTTTAATTTATCAAATTATAGGTTTTCCTACTTATCTTTTGACTATTGATTTTTTGGTTGTCAGAAAGATGTATTCCATATAATATTAATTTATGAAGCTTGCTTGTGGCCTACCAGGTGATCAATTTTTTTTATTGTTCCAAGTGTTCTTAAAAAGAATGTGAATTGTTCATTTGTGAGATGGAGTGTCCTTTTTAAGTCAATTAGAATTGTCAAGTGTGTCCTCATTTCCTCTATGCCTATACTAAGTTTTTTTTGTCTAGCCAACTTGCCAGTGATTGAAAGGTGTGTTAAAATCCCTCACTATGAAGGGGAATGTCAATTTTCCTAATAGTTCTATCAATTCCTTTTTGAGTTTCTGTAATTTAAAGGCTACACATTAGGTGGACGGAAGTTTAGAATTTATATCTTTCAGTGAAGTAAGTGCACTTGACCACGTAATGATACTATTGTCTAGTGATGCTTCTTTTTTTGGGAGGTCTTAAAGTCCACCCCCAATTAACATAGCTATATAATCTTTCTATTGCTTAATATTTGCCTACAGTAACTTAAAATTGAAAAATTTTTTCAATTACAGTTGACATCCAATATTATATAATTTCAGGTGTATAGCGCAGTGATTGGACATTTATATAACTTTTGAAGTGATCACCCTGATAAGTCTAGCACCCACCTGACATCATACACAGTCATTACAATATTATTGACTATATTCCCTCTGCTGTACTTTATAACTTTGTGACTATTTTTATAACTACTATTTTGTTAATCCCTTCACCTTGGCAACCATAAATTTGTTCTCTGTATCCATGAGTTTGTTTCTGTTTTGTGTGTTTTATAGATTCCACATATAAGTAAAATCCGATGGCATTGTCTCTCTGTGTCTGACTTATTTCACTTAGCATAATACGCTTTAGGTCCATTCATGTTATTGCAAATGATCTGGATACTAATTATGTGTTGCAAAAACACACCATAATATTTGCATTTGTAATTTGGGAATTGTCCACTGGAGGGGGGACCAGAACCAGGGGCATCTGCCAACAGAGCCATTAAAAGATTTGCTTACTATTTTTTTAGTGACAAGTCAAAATTTGAGAGTTAGAACCAGTGCATACTAAAGGCAAGCATCAATTTCACAAACATGAGCTTGCCATTTTTCTTCCTGGGCAGAATTTCTTTGCTTTAGTGCAACGCAAGGTACTATTCAGCTTTGTAATATCCTCAAGTGAATGTGACCACCCAACCCTTTCAAAAGAATAGTTCTAGGAATCTGTCTTACTTATGTTATTTTTCCTCTTCTTCTCTTCCAGGAAAGTTATGATCACATCTAGTAATACTGAAATGCAATTATTGCAGGCAGCCAGGAATATCATTATTTGGCATTTCATGCTGAAATAGGCAGCCCAGTTTTTTCTCCTCACTCTGCTCATTACCTTGCTTCCTCCAGTGGAGTCGCTGTCAGTTAAAGCAAAGGTGAAGACCAACAATGCTCCCCATCTACATTCAGCAGCGGTGTTGAAAACAACCAGAAATGCTCGGACCTGCCCAAGATCTTCTCTAAAGAAAATGCAGACTGCACTCTTACCAGTAAAGAAATGAACACAAATTGTACGCTCTTCTTCTTCTTAAAAAAAACACCAAAAAACAATTTTTTTTTTTTACAGAGAGGAAGAGAGAGTTAGAAACATCAATCAGCTGCCTCCTGCACACCCCCTACTGGGGATGTGCCCCATGCCCTATGACCAGAATTGAACCTTGGACCTTTCAGTCCACAGGCTGACACTCTATCCACTGAGACAAACAGGTTTCAGCAGATAATACTATCTTATTGTCTTGCCAGGCATAGGCATAGTGTCAGGCAAAGTGATGTGACGTCTCCATGTAGGGATCAACTAGGAGATAGGGGTGAGTCAGGCACAAGGAGTCACATGGGAGTAAGGCCTCCTTTGTCAGGAGGGCTTGGTGGAGGTACCAGCCACTGAGCCAACCCGGTTAGGGCATGTACCCTCTTCTAAGGTGGCTTTAGAAATACTCCTCCATGCCTGACTGGTGTGGCTCAGTGGTTGAGTGGTGACCTATGAACCAGGAGGTCACAGTTTGATTCCTAGACAGGGCACTTACCCTGGTTGTGGGATTGATCCCTGGTAGGGGGCATGCAGGAGGCAATCAATCAATGATTCTCTCTCATGACTGATGTTTGTATCTCTCTCCCTCTTCCTTCCTCTCTGAAATCATTAAAAATATATCTTAAAAATAGTCCTCCAGGACTTGACATGCTGCCTGGCTTGGCAGAAATAATATCTGTGTGCACTGTGCATGTTTTAGAACATAAAGGAAACATGTGATGCATAGCTGCTTGTGACTGGAAGCCCAGGCTCTGCTTCTGCAAAGCCAGCACCGTCCTTGCCATGACGATGAGAAGGCTGGGGGGACCTGAGACCCCCATAAGCAGGGTGTTTTCTCTATGTTGTTTCTCAAACTGCATGGACAGGGGATTAAATCAAATCAAAGAAAATGTTCCGAAGCAAACTGCTGCATAATTAATCTCTCCTGCTTCCTAGGGTGCATTGTAAAGAAAGCTACTGCTGATCAAAGGAATGGCTAATAGATCTCCAAAGCTTTTTAGAGGTTTATTGCTTGCTAAGTTCTTTTAACAGATTTCTTTGAATAAGGCGGTAAAAATGCCCCTTCACATAAAAGAGATGGCGAATAATCAACTTTGAGTCTTTGAGTGTATTACTCAGGGCCTTAGTTTCTTTATATAATAGGATGTATTGTGTTTATTTGGGGGAGTGGGGGGAGGGTGGTTTGTTCCATGATTTCTAATCCTGCTTCTCAAACTTTAACAAGATTCAGATCACTGATTCACATATAAAAATCTGATTCTGGTCCTAGCCGGTTTGGCTTAGGGGATAGAAGGTTCCTGGGTTTGATTCCAGTCAAGGGCACAGGCCTTGGTTGCAGGCTCCTCCCCTGGCCCAGGCCCTGGTCAGGGCACATGCAGGAGGCAGCCAATCAATGTGTTTCTCTCACATTGATATTTCTCTCTGTCTTTCCCACTCTCTTCTATTCTTTCTAAAAAAAAATCAATGGAAAAATATCCTTGAGTGAGGATTAAAAGAAAATTCTGATTCTGCAGGTGTTCTGGAATAGCCTGAAATTCTGCATTTCTGACCGGCTCTCAATGCTGCCCAGGCTGCTGGCCCATGGGCCACACGTGGAGTAGTGAGGCTCCAGGCTGCATCTCTGACACTTGATGACCTTGTGATGTCTTAGTTAATAGCAATCCTACTTCATATTGATGATTCCTCTATGAATGATGACTCCTTCACATTATAAAATCCTATGAAGACCACTTTTGGAGTAAAGAAACCCTCGGACAAATAAAGACCATAACTATTAAGGGAATGGGTGAATGACAGCTTCAGTAGAGCTGGACCAGGGTGATTGAGGCAGAGAGGCAAGGTGGGGGGCACATACTGGGCAAGATTTTGAAGAGCAGCAGATAAGGCCTGCTGAGAGATCAGATAGGAGGTGTTAGAAGAATAGGGAGTCAAGGGAGATGCTCAAAAGTTTGGCTTGATCAACTAATACAGTGGTTGGCAAACTCATTAGTCAACAGAGCCAAATATCAACAGTACAGCGATTGAAATTTCTTTTGAGAGACAAATTTTTTAAACTTAAACTTCTTCTAATACCACTTCTTCAAAATAGGCTCACCTAGGCCGTGGCATTTTGTGGAAGAGCCACACTCAAGGGGCCAAAGAGCCACATGTGGCTCACGAGCCACATTTTGGCGACCACTGAACTAGTAGAATAGAGTTCCTATTTACTGAGCAGAGGCAAGAGCCGGTGTGGGTGTGTGGGTGAAGGAATCAAGAGGCCCGTGTTAACTTAAAATGCCTGTTCCACATTCAGATGGCCATCGCCAGTAGGCTTCAGGGGTCTGGAGGCAGCAAGGAAGCCTAGAGCTGGAAACGAGGTTCCAGAGTCATCAATGCACACATGGTATTTTCTTAAAATTTTTTTAAAGATTGATTTCAGAGTGGAAGGGAGAGGGAGATAGAAACATCAATGATGAGAATCATTGCCTCCTGCATGGTCCTTACTGGGGATGGAGCCTGCAACCCAGGCATGTGCCCTGACTGGGAATCGAACCATAACCTCCTGGTTCATAGGTCAATGCTCAACCCCTGAGCCACACCGGCTGGGCCATGCATGGTATTTTCATTCATCACCTCATTTAAAGATAAAAATATCCTATGGATTTGGTGATAGGATTATCCTCATTTTACAGATGAGGTGATAGAGGCAGAGAAAGACTAGGTCACTGCTCACAGCCATGTGATCACCCAGTGAAGGCCAGCAGTCTGTCTCCAGAGCAAGGAAGGGTCAAGGACCAAATATATCTGGGGTGGGTGGTGATGGGAAGTGTTGAGAAGTGTCAGGGAAGGGGCGCAGGCAGAAGTCAGACTCAGGGGCAGAGCAGCCGACCGGACCTGAAGCATTAAAATGCAGGCACGTCTGGTTTATATACCAGTCTCTTGTGAGTTTGTTCTGCAGATGCTTAAGGGCTTAGGGTTGCTGTCCAAATTCAGTTGCTGGACAGACTTGGGCTGGATGGGCCTGCCATGTCTCTGCTTGTTGTGAGGGTCCCCTGGCCGTCGCACTCTCTGGTTTCTCCAATGGCTCTGTAAGTGCTCAGTGCATGTTTGCATTGGGCTGAAGTGCAGTTTTCCCCACGTGGTGCAGAAGAATTCTTACCCTCGCTGTGTGCTTTTGCAGATGTGAGCAGGCCTGGAAGGGGGCTCGTGCTGAATGTTGGGGCTTATTTGGCGGGGGGGCAGTCATGGGGGAAGCTAAGCATGTGCTACCTTCAGGGACTCACTGAGGCACAGTCCTCGCTAGACAAGGGGCACACAGGAGCTCCTAGAACAGGGGAAGTGAGAGTGATACCCTGTCAGATAGCACTGACACAGCAACTGTGGGATACCGTTTCCAGTCTGGAAAAGGCAGGGCAGACAGTCAAGTGGGAAACTGATCCAAGGAGCACATCCCCACACTTCCTGTGAATCAGGAGGGGTCACCTTGAGCATGCGCTCAACCCAATATATGACTCAGGTCAGTACGTGCAACCTCTCTAGATTATGAGCAACCTGAGGACAGCATTGGTGACCTAGGTACCTTTGCAGGTGATGGTAAATGCTCCATCATTTTTTTTTGAATAACGGAGTGGAGATTAAGTAATTATTCACATTGGAGAGCACTGGCAAGACGAATTCATAAGAGGCTGGTTATGTTTCCTTAAACTCTAGCTTTTTCTTAATGTTAGCAAGCAATATCTGTAGTTAGCATCTAATAATTATGTTAGAAATCATTGTAACAGGGCATAAGCAATGAAAGAATAATAGTGTGGTGAAGGAGAGGGGGCAAGTTTGGATGGAGGGAGTTGTAGGGGGAAAAGGGAACATCTGTAATACTTTCAACAACAAAGATAAATTAAAAAAATAGAATATTTGGCTAGATTGCACCTATCAGAGACTTAGTTTTCTCTGCTGGGAAGGAGCAAATGTGAGACCCCTCATCCCCTCCCTGACACCACACCCACCTGGTTCGAGTACCTGAGGTGCAGCATGGAGTATCTTCTCTGTGGCTTTGCTGATCTTACATAGGTCGGGGGAGGGAAATGATGCATTAACAGAAGGCCTGGAAGTGACTCCTAAACCCCATTATGTTAAGCCCATAAGGCATAAGAATGCAGGAGACAGAACTCAAGGAACCGTATAGTCAAATCACTGAAATCAACCAGCAACGATGCCCTGTTTCTCCCCAGAGTGCTGAGCACTTGCCCAGGTTGCATCCCAGGGCGAGCAGAGAAACAAGGGGCCTGGACATCGACTTTGCCTGCCCCCCTGACTCAGGCGAATGCGATTCCCTTTTGCCCGGCACCTGCTGTCCCACTCCCCCACTCACCGCTGTTGCTGCGTCTCCGTAGGTTGTACCCATCTCCTGGCCCGTCGGCTTCTTCAGGAACCTCCACCAGGTCCGAAGTCTTGATAAAAGGGGGAATAGCATAGGATAAGCAAGGCCACACCACTGGGGACATGCTTAGCTTCCCAGGTGACTCTCCCCATTGGGCCAACTGCACAGAGATTTCCATGTCTGAAGGTAGAATTTGCAGGACGCTATCCTCAGAATCCAATCACGGCTGTCTGGTGGGCCTGGCTAACACCCTCTTGGGCACCATCCCTTTTTCAGATTGCCTCTTTCACAGGGCCAGACGCCCCCACTTCTCTCTGCCTGGCTCCATAAAAAGTCACACTTTTCAAACATTTTATGTATGTCTTATCAGAGGAGGGCAAAGCTCCCTTCCTGTCTTTCCCAGTCTGCTCTAGAGCACTTTAACACCAGTCTCCAGAGGCTAACTTTTATTACAAAAAACGTAACGCTAAGATTTTCCTCGGCCATTCTTACTTCCGTGGCACGTCGGAAATCAGAAACGGCACGGGGTCTCCCAGTCATCTGCATCCTGCTCCTCTGCAGCTCACTATTTCTGAACCAAAGTTGCTAATTGTGTTAATTTAATTGTATGCAACTGAAGGCTACTCATAAGCTAGTCAGTCAGCCAACTCCCAGAAAGTGTTTTGAATTTGGTTTCAGCATGGCCTTCCCCAAGCCATCAAACCTTTTTTATATTCTAGAGCAGTTGAAAGCCATTAAAGGAGACATAACGATTTAGAAACAAGCCGGGCAGCGACTTCCCGACAATGTAACGCAAATGGCTCCATAGCCCTGGGAGGAAATCAACCTGTGGGCCGAGCTTTGCGATGTGGGAATATGTTAGCTTGAGGGCATAACACCGCAAAAATGGCAGGAGGCTGGAATGCATTATGATTTGCCCCTGCAGAAAGGAAGCAAAAGCATTTTAAAGCACCAATCAATCGTTTCTGTTTTCTTCCATGAGTCCAGTTGGACTCCGGGGGAAAAGAGTGAAGTGACAGTTACTTAAGCACAATTGGATTTATCTTGGTCTCCCTGTAGCTCTCAGAACAATGCTGTCACAGAGCAAAATTCCAAGAAATCTTCACTGATAGAACTGGTACCAGGGAGCGTAAGTGGACTGTGATAAATGGACACCTTATTGGCATTCAGAAAACGATGCTCTTTGCTCCTAAAACCAGCCTGTAGGGTCCAGACATTGCTAGAAACAAGGCTCTTTTAGACAGGAAAGAGAGCTGGACAAATGGTCTCTCTGAGGGTCTTGATGCTTCTTAGCTTGAGCCCAGAATGTGAAGGTCAAAATGGCCATCGCCTGCTGGGAGTGTATCTGAGGCTGCCTCCTCCCACAAACGGAGCAGCGCCATAGGGTCACTGTGGACAGGTCAGGCCACCTCTTTCTGCTCTTCCTTCCCAGCTGGCTTTGCATCTGCCTTCCACATGGGCCAGCCTCAGGTAGGCATGGGGATGCATGAGCTGAGGGGATGAGGACGTGGTGACTCACACCAGGAATGTGAAAGGTCTGTTCAGGATGCAGATCAAGGTGGATGGACAGAGGTCTCCCTGCTCTGGCCAGTGCTGTCTGTGCTTTTCTTTTGGATTGCTGGGTGGTGGCCACAAAAAGTCTTGACATGCACAGAACACTCCTTTCCAGTGAGGTAAGACATAGGAGAGGTGCTTGGGAGGGGTGACTGTCCCTTAGAGAGAAGCCCCACTAAGTCACAGGTCAAGCACCTCTGGGGAGGGTTTTTTTTGTTGTTGTTGTTGTGAATCCAAGGGTATACCTTGCCTTAGAGCAGTGGTTCTCAACCTTTCTAATGCCACAACCCTTTAATACAGGTCCTCATGTTGTGGTGACCCTCAAACATAAAATTATTTTTGTTGCTACTTCATAACTGTAATTTTGCTACTGTTATGAATCGTAATGTAAATATCTGTTTTTCGAGGGTTGCCTAAGACCTTTCTGTGTTGTTCACATGTTATCTAACATTGGGGTTGGGAGTGGCAGGGAGAGGGAGTATACAGAAGAGAAAGTTAAGGACCATGGAGTCAAGAGCAGGTCTTTGAGGGGGAAAGTTAAATGATTTCTGGGTGTTGGCAACAGCAAATGAACCTTTAGTGGCCCAAAGCGCTTTGGGTTTCCATTTGGAGGCTGCCTGACTCACAACAGCCCTGTCCTCATGATGCATTTAGGTAGAACCCACAGACCGCAGTGCCTGAGCCCCACCCTGCCCAAGGGCACCAAGAGGACAATTACAGAGGTTCTGTGAGGGGAGTCCGAGCCACTGCCAGAGCTGTTCTTCTTGGTCCTCTGAGCCAGGGAGGTGCCAAAGCGGAGGGCCTCGTAGACAGGGTCCACCTTATTGCCACAGGCTGCAACGGGAGAGAAAGCTCATCTGAGAGAAAGGTTTTTTCAACTCACTGTCAGGAATGCAGCCAATCACCATTCACATATCCTGGGCTGCATATCATGCATTGCCTATCACATGAACCTGAGAAGCAGGGTCTGAGCAGCAGACCCACTGCCCCCTGCAAAGTGGGGCTTTGTGGTCAAGCTTTCCTCACACGTGTGTCCCCCATGACATGTGCCCATTTGCTAGGGACCCCCACTACACCTGGCACCCTCTGCTCTCCAGTGCTTCCCGATGGATTAATTTTCCTCTTTTTTTATCCATCCCCCAGACTTCAATTTCAAGATGCTTTCCAAAAATCAGCTTTACTTCCTCGAGTGTGAAGTGAGGCTTTCCCGGGTATGAAGCCTTTGAGACCCGAAGTTTAGAGGAGGAAGCAAGTGTTTTTGAAAGAATTGGGACATCCCCAGGCTTCATGAATTGTAATGCAAAAGATTATAGTGTATAAATGCCGGGGTTCTTTTTCCCAGCCTTACAAAAGGTTCAGCATTCTGGAGAAAGGGCTACGTGTAGATGATTAAGAAGGAGTCTGTGGATGAAAGATATTTTGAAAGGCACTGGGGGTCAGAGGAGCTTCCAGCTGAAGGAGCTAGAAGGCTCTCACCTTGACCAAGGAAACTGCTTTTATTAGTACAATCTGTCCCAAGGCAAGGTGGAAATATACACTTCAAATGGTACAGTATCAAAGGGTATACAGAAACATTGTTAGTTTGGGGAATAGCCTACAGCTGTTCAAGTGTTTGGCCAACAGGAGGCAATAAAATGCCCTGAGCTGTCTGGCAGTTAACAATCCTATTCAGGTTTGGGGGAAGTGCCTTTTAGCCATTTCCAAAAGGTAAATTACATGTATGGCTCACCCTTGTTGAGCCTCCCAAGCTTCACCAACCTTTTGGTAAAACTCTTGTAATTATTACATGCTGGAATTGGTTCTCCATATATAAATTTTTAGTTTAAAACTTGCCACTCTGCTCCCCGAAAGACAAACATCAATGTAGAGGTTTTGTTAGGCAGAGAAAAATAGAAGACCACTGAATGATATTGTTAAAGAATAAATTCAATGTCTATAAATATAAGGCATTTTTTTGGTCTTAATTGAAGAATGGTTGATATTCACTGAGTTCCTTTCTGGCATTGCTCTATAAGTTATATTTATTTTTTACAACAATGATAAAACACACACACACACACAGAGCCATTACTATTCTCATTTTATAGAATTTGACAGATTGGGTAGCTTGTGCAGACACACATGGGTCAGCGGGGAAGCTGGGATTTGAACCAGGTCTGTGGAATGCCATATCTCATGCTCTTTCCACTCCATCATGCTGACGGGTGGGGTAGCATATCAGCAGCCTTTAGGATTTGGGTATTGTTTGAGCTCCATTAGGGAGAGGATGCATATTCCTGCAGAATTGGTTCTACCTTATTTTTCCCTTTCAGGAAAATACACATACAATCATAACCCCATTAGCCACCAAACAAACAATCCCATCAACCACCAAACAAATGCACAAACACACCCCGTGGGTTTTGCAGTCCTGAGAGAACAGCAACCAGGAATGTTGATATTGCTGCTTAAAACCCGGCTCAGCCCATCAATGTCCAAACTCACCAATGGGCATAACTTCTTTAATGCATCCAAATTGTTCATGAATGAGCAATGGGGAGCTATAGTAACGCCGAAACCCCTTTGGCTGAGGAGAGAATGAGAAAGAGAAAGGCTTAATGTCACTGATGAGCTGAAGAGAACCACATAAGAACTCTAAAAGTCAAACCAGCTGATTTTTCTAGGCGCACCTCCTGGTCTCCCTTCAAGAGGTTGACTTGTGCGATCATATACCCTTGGAGGATGGCAATAAGCAAGCCACACTCCACCCAGAAAATGAGCCTCAGCCCTGCCCTTCCCTGTCCTGCTTCTTCCCTCTCTGAGGCCCACTGCAGCCTCCCTTGTGTCTGGGATCCTCATTATCTCCCAGGATACAATGGACCATTATGCCTTCTTTCACTACAGCTCATTATCGTGGTTGGTTAAAATCAGCTTCAGAATGGGAAAGCAGACCCCAGGGGTTGGCTTAAAGGCCTTTCTATGTCTGATGAGCTCTACCAAGAACCATCTGCTTTGTGTTCTAGATTCCATCCTGTTTTCTGACTTCTCATCCATGGTCTTTGCCTTGACTTGTGGAAATAACCTCTGGAGGAGGAGGTAGGGTTTTAAAGAAGGGGGCATTGTCAATCGGAGTAAGCTGATGAACTCTCTAAGAACCTGGACTTACTATATTCCAGTATTGAAAGAAAACGTAGTGGCCCAGACTCCACTAGAATTCCACAGTCCTCTCCCAGCTTTCTGGCAGTGGTATCCTCCTTTGTTTGGACATTGCCAGTGACGGAGGATGGATGAGGGAGCTCTCACTAACCCTGGAGGTAGGTCTTTGGTGACTTCATCTTTCACTTTTAAGACTTGGTACATACTGATCTTAGGTCTTTTTTTCCTGGAGCCACCGAGGAAAATAAATCCCTCTTCTGTGTGATAGGTCTTCTTCTTCTTTTTTAAAGATATATATCTTGCCCTAAGTATCTCCAGGGTAGAAATTCTTGGTTCCTTCTACAATTCTTTGGCCATCCTAGTTTTGAAATCTCTGGGTTTCTTTTTAGTGATGTGTGGTACCAGTGCTGAATGGAGCCCACACTCTTGAAATGATATGATCAGTCCAGAATGGGCCAGGGTTACACAATCTCCTTTGGTTGGGCCACCATGTTAAAGTGCTGTAGATTTTTATTACCCTCCCCACTTTTGGGAGGGTGGTTCACCTCTATCCTATTTGTGACTTCCATTGAGCTGTCAGCCAAGTAAGTACTAGAATGACCAGCCACCTTAGTTTGCCTGGAGCTAAAATATGGTTCCTAGGGTGCTTAACTTCCACTTTCAAAACCTGGAGAGTTCTAGGATGTGGGACTTCCAGTGCTAAAGCTAGGACAAGTGGGTCACTATGTGGAGCTTTCATCCCTTGGGCTGACAGTGCTCCTCCGCTGCTCTGTCACTTTGCCAACCAGGAAGCCAAGTTGGCAGATCAGGGATTCTAGGGCTGGCTTCCTGGTGTCCAGTTCTCACAGGTGCTGCAGAGAAGGAGTGTGAATGGAGTGGTCTTGGGGGCAGGCCCTTACCAGCTTGCCCATGCACCGCTGGGGTGCTAGGCCATCCATGCACTTGTGGTGGATGCTCATCTTACAGGCTTTGCAGCGTAGTCCATGCTTAGCATTTGTTCCTGTCAGACATACAGTGAGCTTTGGTTAGGATACAACCCGCCTTTTGCTGGTGACTAGTATGAAATCCATGGGAAAGCGATTACTTCCATAACCCAGGGAATTCTTTTCTATGACTTGTGCATGAACCTTTCAAAAAGGGCAAAATATTATGGTAGATTCTTTTATCTTCTCCCTCACTTTCTACCTAAGGTGTAAGCTTTGGTTACCCCCTCTTTTCTATTCATTACCCTAGAGCCGTGGTTGGCAAACTGTGGCTCGCGAGGCACTTGTGGCTCTTTGGCCTCCTGAGTATGGCTCTGGGCAAGTCTATTTGAAGAAGTGGCATTAGAAGAAGTTTAAGTTAAAAAAATTTGGCTCTCAAAAGAAATTTCAATCGTTGTACTGTTGATATTTGGCTCTGTTGACTAATGAGTTTGCCCACCACTGCTCTAGAACATCTTAGCTGCCTTTCATTGTTCTCTCATTCAAGCCAGAACATTCCACTTTCTTAGCTTTCTATATAGGTCACCTGTTTCTGCTCTTCTGTAACTGCTACTGAGGAGTGTGAGTCCTGAATGACTTGGTGGGAACCCATTTCTAACTTTATCTCAGGCCAACCTCCTCTTGCTCACTATGCTCTAACCAGATGATCTTCAGGTTCCTCCAAAGTACAAACTCTTAAATGCCTCAGGATCTTTGCACATGTTGCCCTGTAAGCCCGGAATGCTGATTCTATCACTCTTCACTTGTCTTGCTACTCCTCATCCTTCAAATCACTTCTCATTTCTTCAATGAGGCTTTCTTGTAAACAGTCCCCTTCCATTGTCTAAATGATCTTTTTCCTATTATTTTTTTTCACAGCACTCTGTCACAGTATTTCTAAAACAACACTTATTTATTTGAGAGTTTGTTTCTGTCTGCCTTTTCCTATGGACTATGAATGCAATGAGGCTACGTTTGTTATAACCAGCTCTGAGTATGATGGTCGATGTATTACATGAATTAACAAACAAATCCTCCCATAGTCACATATGTATTAAAACAGTGATGCCTGACTTAGATAATAAATTGAGGTTGATTCATTGTTGGCTTAGAGATGACATTCAAGAGCTGAAAGAGAACTTGAAGATCATTTATATGTATAGGTTATTTTAAATTTATTTTTTAAATGTATATTTTTTCTTGATTTCAGAGAGGAAAGGAGAGAGATAGAAACATGAACGATGAAAGAGCCATTGAGTGGCTGCCTCCTACGTGCCCCACACTGGGGATTGAGCCAGCAACCTGGGTATGTGTCCTGACTTGGAATTGAAACGTGACCTTCTGGTTCAGAGTTCAACAATCAACTGCTGAGCCATGCTGGCCAGGCTGAATGAGATTATTTTGCAGATATGCAGCCTTGGTGTCTAAGCAGATTTGCCTTAGGTCACAGAGTATTCTGCCTGGTTTCACTCTTTCACTGCTTGACCCAAATATTTTTTCCTTTTATTTGGGTTGCTTAACCTACATGAAGATGTAGTTGGTGATAATAAGATGATAAAATTTGACATTCAGTGGGAAAAAACCAGAGGGCAAATTTTTGATTGGGAAAGTACCTGGAAACCATTTATGAGGTAATACCTGAAAAATCCTTTCAGGAAGGACTCATTTAACACAAAGCATCTGCTGTTATAACCACAGAAAGTCAAAGTGATGTATAAACACATCATAAATTACTGGCTATGTGTACTTGTTCATAAACAGTAGTTGGAAAGTCTTTTTTCATTTTTGAGAAGAACAACTTAGCTGAAAGACTGCAATGCCTTCAAAAGACTGGACTTCCAAAGAAATCACTTATTTTTTTGTTTGTTTTTGAATTAGGAAAAGCTATTTGTGCCCTTTCTGAAAATGTAAGTAAAAACATCAAAGAAGAGAGTTATTTCATTGTGTGCTGGACTCTGAAATAGCACCATTATATATTAAAGAATGTTTTCCTTCAGACCTGAACACCATGATTTCAGTTTTCCTTGTCTGTTCTAACGCAATTTGTTTTGTACGAGTCAGACCATCAGCAATTCTTTGGTTTTAGGTGTACCAATTTCTACTCTGGAATAACAAGAATGATTGAAGAGGAAAGCTTGTATGCTGTGGCTCAGAGAACAGTTCAAAAGAATAACTCACATTTGAAGCAAGATATGGGAAATCTCTGGTCTGACATGTGCTATTAATAGTTACCACCATCACAGAGAGATCACTGAACGTAACCCCGATGCCTCAATAGAATGAGAAACACATGAACTTAAATTCAAATCTGTCTTATGCTGGCTCTTTAAACTTAAGAAAACTACTAACATTCCTAGAACCTCAGCTGTCTCTTCATAAAATGATAATAGTATTAATTACACTCAGGGTTTCTAATAATTATAGTGTCAAAATATATGCAAAGGGCATTGTATGGGTTGAAATACTTGGAAACATAAAGTATGTTTACTGGACACTGAGTAAACGTGATAGACTGGCCACATGGTTTTCAATACTTATACCAAAAATCCATTAAAATCACAGCCCACAATTAAAAATGGCATAAATTTCAAATAACAAGATTACTGGGAAGAGTAGTAAAAATAAAAGAGAGTTCAACATATATTTGAAAGATAGAGATTGGAGGACTGGCAAAAAATTTGGTAGAACAGAGGAAGACTGGATTTTCCAATAGCAATTTAAAAAATAGAAGACCATGGAGCTTCAAAATCTGTGGAATTTCAAAATTCTGAGGGAAAATAATTTTCAACTTAGAATTTTATATCCAGTCCAATGACCAACAAGTATGAAAGCAGAGTAAAAACCTACTCAGATCTTCAGGGTAGATCTTTCTATACCCTTTCTTAGAAAACTAATGAAGAATGTGCCTTAGAAAGATGAGGGAATGCGTCAAGGAAGAGAAACTTGCACACCTGTACACAACAGAATAATTGACACAGAAAAGTAAATAATATGTCCATCTGAAAACTCTGAAATAGTTCTAGACAGGTGCTGCAAGATGAGCTAAGACAGTAGTAGACTTGTGGGAAAACATGAAACAAACTGAAGTTTATTGATGCTCTTGAGGTTTCAGTATTGTAATAGATATGGCATTTAACAGCTATATGAGAACATTTGAGAAAAAAACAATTATAGGTGCATGAAAGTCAAGAAAATGGAAAGGGTAATTAAAAAATTGTTCTTTATTAAGATATTACATATGTGGGGGGGAGGAAAACATCTGTACTACTATTAAATATAAGTTATATTGTAAATAAAATTAAAAAAAAGAAAAAAAAGATATTACATATGGTCCTTATACCCCTTAACCCACCGCCCCCCCAACCCCCCTGCTCATACCCTCACCCTTGGTGTCTGTGTCCATTGGTTATGCTTATACACATGCATACAAGTGAAAGGGTGATTTTAAATTTGAGGAAATATAAAATCCATGTAAGGAAAGAAATGTAATCACAGTACAATGCTTGAATCAGAAGTGTGCATTAGTCACAATAGTGACTATCTAGTGAACACGAAATTGTGATAAAACTACTTGGGAAGATGAGAGCAAGGGAGCCCAGACTGTGATATAACTGTTTTGAGAAGGTGAGAGTGAGAAAGAGGGAACAAGAGAGTCGGTGTTGGAGCGGTGAGAACTGAATTCTCATCTATTGCAGAAAAATAATAAATATTTGATTAATTACTTAATAGTGATAGAACCCTAGCTGGTTTGGCTCAGTGTATAGAGTGTCAGCCTGTGGACTAAAGGGTGCCTGGTTTGATTCCAGTAAAGGGCACATGCCTGGGTTGTGGGCTTGATCCCCAGTAGGGGGTGTGCAGGAGGTAGCCAATCAATGATTCCCTCTTATCACTGATGTTTCTCTCTCTCTTCCTTTCCTCTCTGAAATCAATAAAAATATATTTTAAAAATAGTAGTAGAAGCACAGCATTTAGAAATATTAAAATAAATGTTAGAAAAAAAACCAATGAGATTGAAAGTGGTTACTCACTGAAAGTTAGTCTGGGTTGTAGGATAAGATAGTTTCTATTGTAGAATTTTCAGTACCATTAGTACCTTACTTAAACTAGTCTCATGTACTACTGTGACAAGAAGAAAATAAGTAAAGTTGCTGGAAATTGGGTCAAGTCAATCTCTTGGAATAACGTGGCCCTTGGTATATGAAGGTCAGATTATAGGCTCCACTGCTTTGGAGCCCAGTACAGACCCTTGAAAACACGCAGAAGGAAAGTGCAGGAAACAGAAAATCTTCTCATGGCTGACTCTGTTTCCAAGCCCTCTAAAGCTGGTGATTACTCACACAATCAATAATGCATCAGGAGTCAAGGCCGAAAATGCATTAGCTGACATAAGTGAACACTGCTCTGCCTAGTTTTTATATGCTCTTATTCATGGAGTTATTTTTTGTTTTGAAAATGACATTGATATCATAAGTGCCTTTAATAAAAATAGTTTTCTCATATTGGTTGAATCTTTTAAAAGGAAGAGTGGAGCTGGAGGGGAGAGGTACAAATGGAAGAATACAAAAGTACAAAGGCAGGGCAATTGTTCTACAACTTATTACAACTTCCATGCAAAAATTGTATTACATGTGTATGTTCATATCTGGATATGTGTGTTTATACTTGCATACGTGATATATAAAGAGATCATGGCGGGCTTGAAGAAGTCATCAAAATGTTTAGATATTAGTCCTTAGCTCTGCGATATTGGACAAAGCACTTGATTATCTGAGCCTGAGTCACCCCATCTGAGAAAGGGTGTCATGAGCACAAAATGGGAAACCCGAGGGGCAGAACTCACTAAGAAAAAGTAAGCAGTGATTTGGCTGGGAGTTCTATTATCTGAATAGTGATTTTTCCTGAGAACATGATTCCCAGTTCCTTAAGGCTTAACTGGATGTTTTAAACTCATGATTGGATCAGGCATGACCCACGTAGAGCACAGCATACATCCTACTGTCCTGTGTGTGCCAAATCCAAATCCCTCCCTTATAACTGAATTTACAAACAAGTAAGTTGATCCTTGTTTTGTAAAAGTATGTATTAATATGATAAGTTAACTGGCCTCTAACAACCTGAGGTAGATGAAAATACTGTAAGTCTAAAATTTTTTCATATTTATTGATTTTAGAGAGAGAGGAAAGGAAAGAGAAAGAGAGAGGGCAAGAGAGCAAATATTTTAGGTTTTGCAGGCCACGTGGTTTCTATGCTGTTGTAGCATAAAAGAGACAAACTTTAAAAAAAAATTTTTATTTATTTATTTATTTATTTATTTATTTATTTATTTTTTGCAAAAAAGCCAGTTACCATACTAATAATGTAGGTCTTTCTTAAAAGTGAAGTGGGACACCCTTCCCTTTTGCCCTTTTGGCTTACAAAAGGTTTCATGGAAATCAACCTATTCAACCTACAGTTTCCCCATCTCAGTTGATGACAATCTGATTCTTCCAGTTACTTGGGCCAGCAACCTTGGAAGCACCCCTGTCTTCCCCAGGCAGCCCACATACAGAAAATCTTGCTGGATACTTCCTTCAAGATATTTTATGAATCTGGACCATTCTCAGTTCTTCCTGCTGTACTGTCATCTCTTACCTGCATCACTGTACTAACAGCCTCCTAATTGTCTTTGCTTTAATCTTGTCCTCATTCCAGCAAAGTCTGTTCTTTCCATAGTAGCCAGAGCAACCCTTTGTAAAGATAATTAAAGTCTTGTAGTTACTTTACAGTATAAAAGCCAAAGTCCTTACAATGGCATAGGATCTCTGCCTTCCTTTCCTATTTGCTCTTCATCAATTCTGCTGCACCCCATGCTGGCTACCTGGCTGGTACTTAAACACAGCACGCTCCTGCCTTAGGCTTTGCTCTACTTGTTTCCTTCACTTGGATGCTCTTTCCTCAGAGTTATCTCATCTTCAGGTCTTGCTTGGATCTGATCTTACTCTGACCATCTCATTGACACAGTAACCTGTCCCTTGTCTAGGGACTTCTGTTCTTTCCCATCCTGCTCAACATTGTTCTTTCCACATTACACATCACCATAGAAAACTCCTTCTGTCTGTCTGTCCATCCATCCATCCATCAATCCATCCATCCATCCATCCATCCATCCATCCATCCATCGATCCATCCATCCATTGTCTTCCCAACTAAAATGTCAACTCTACAAGGGCAAAGAATTTTCACCGGTTTGTTAACTGATGCAGCCTAAGTGTTCAGAGCAAAACCTGGCCCAGAGGAGATACCCCATAAATATTTGTTGAATGAATTCCTATTTAAGTTGGAAAGAAGACCAAGATGCCTGATGTTACTAGTACTCAACATGCTATCTATACTAATAAAAGGGTAATATACTAATTAGACCGGAGACCTTCTGCCGGGCATCCTTCTGGACAAAGCCATGGTGGCGGAGCCAAGGCAAAGGTGGTTAGGGGCAATCAGGCCAGGAGGGGAGGGCAGTTAGGGATGATCAGGCCGGTGGGGGGGCAGTTGGGAGCAAGCAGGCCAGCAAGGGGGAAGCAGTTGGGGGCTCACAGGCCGGCAGGGGTGCAGTTTGGGGTGATCAGGCTGGCAGGGGGTGCTGTAGGGTGCTTGCAGGCCGGCAGGAGGGGGGAAGTTGGGGGTGAGCAGGCTGGTGGGGGGTCTGTTGCTGTTGGGGACAAGCAGGCTGGCAGGCAGTTGAGCGGTTAGGAGCCAGCAGTCCCATATTGTGAGGGGGATGTCCTACTGCCAGCTGTCCCGAGGGGTCCCAGATTGGAAAGGGTGCAGGCCAGGCTAAGGGACACTCCCTACCCCCTGTGCAAAAATTTTGTGCACCGTGCCACTAGTTATTAAATAAGAAAAGAAAAAATATCCATTAAAGTGATGCCAATTTTCTCCAAGTAGTTCTGTAAATATACCAGAATTGTAGCTGAAATCTCAATGGGATTTGGGTGGGGGAATTCACAAAATGATTCTAAAATTAATTTTGAAGAGTAAATACTTGAGAATAGCAAAATATTTATGAAAAATGATCTATTATAAACCACAATAATAATTAAACCAGAGAGCTATTGGTGCTGAACTAACAAAATAACCAGTAAAGTCAATTAAAAATCTAAAAAAATATACTTATCTTTAAGAATTTAATGTTTGATAAAAGTGACTTTCAAATCAGCAGTGAAAAGAGGAGTTATTTAACAGATATTGATGAGTCACCTGGTAAATTATTTTGGGAAAACACTAATTCATAGCATATTCTGAACAAAAGTGTGGGTGGGTTAAGAAATTTACATAAAAGTTAAAACTATTATATTAGTTGAAGAAAATATAACACTAGGTTATTTATTCTTGAGATCTTTCTAAGTAAGATTTTTCTGACAGAAAACAATATACCAAAAGGTTGGTAAATTTGATTACATAAAAATATACTCACTAGTACAGATAAATTGGGGAAAATATTTGCCTTATAAAATTAAGGGTATTATTCTGTAATACATGAGACTTATGAGCATTTCTTTCAATTTAAAAGGAAAAGATAAGCCAAAAATATATTGTCTGAGATATAAACTCAGGGCTTTTAAAAGAAATTGATTGAAAGTTAAACGTGCAGTGCAGCCGTTTTCAATCTTTTTCATCTCATGGCACACATAAACGAATCACTAAGATTCTGTGGCACACCCAAAATAAATTTTTTGCTGGCTCGACAAAAACAATAGGTATAAGTTTGATTCATTCACTCGAAATGGCTATTGTTATGTTGGCTGTTGTCATTTTTTTAAATTTGAGAATCTAAGGGAAAAAAGGTCAGTGCCCTTCACGAAACAGTCAGGTATTGCATATTTAAAAAATTCTTATGGCACACTGGTTGAAAATTGTTGATTTAATGAATGGCAAATTTAATTAGTAATCAAAGAACTAGAAATGAGAATAGCAAGATATCCATTTTTTCTATCAGATGTGGGGTATGGGTGCTGCTTGGATTAGAAAATGGTACCATTGTTTTCAGGTCACTTTGGGGACATGCATCAAAAGCTTTAGACATGTGCATCATTCTTTGATACAGCAATTTCAATTTCAGAATTGAGTCTTAGGAGAATTAAATACGTTTGCAGAGGCTTAACTACAAAGTCCTTACTGCAGCTTTGTAAGTAATATTAGGAAATGGAAAATGACTAAAATACCACAGAGTAAGGAAGGTATTAATGAAAGTTTGGTGCATCTATAAACAAAATACTTTTTGGCTACTGAGGTAATTTTTTATTTAGTAATAATTGATATAATATATTTATAATAAAATATTAAAGTGTCAAAATTTGGGTAAATACAAGACATTTGGAAAACTCTCATTTAAAATGAGTATAGACATGCATGTAAAAAGGCCTGGCAGGGCACATTAATAATATTTCTATCTGGGTTGGTGGGCTTATAAAAACTTTTTAGTTCTTGTTTTTATTTGTGTTTTCTCATTTTCTAGAAAGAACACATTTTCCCTTCATCATGGACACATGTAATACCTTAATAAAAAAGAAATTGAGAAAAAAAGAAATAAGAGGCTACATAGTTTTGAAAGGAAGTGTTTTTACTTTTGAAGAATTATTAAGTTATGTTGAGAGGAGTCACTTTGGGGTGTTGCTTTTGGAGCTTCCATTGTTGGGAATTTGTGGTTGGGTCAGGAGTCTAACAGCTTAGGAAACAAAAGGCAGCAGCTACTGTCCTCATCTAGACTTGCAGTGACCTAGGATTTGGGGAGAGCCATGTCCTGCCATATTCAGCACGGCCCAGCTCCTGCCCTCCCCTCTGTATGCCCTGTGCCCTGTGTGTGCTGACATGCTCAGCAGGCTTTGTTTTCCTTTCCTGGAACTATGTCCTTCAAGGCGGGGCCTTCCTCTGAGTTACCCAGGGAACATCCTGTAGCAAAATGTCAAGCTGCAGACTTCACAGATAAGGCCACCTCCATTGCCTCTGATTGACAAGGGGAAAGTGCCCATTTCTCTTTATTTTTGCTTCAAAATGTAATGGACAGTTTTCAACGCTTCATCATTTTCAGAGAACTTTTTTTTTTTTTAATACAAGTTTTCTGAGCAGAGTTTTTCAGCCTCTACACTATGGACATTTGGAGCCTGCTAATTTTTTTGCTGTGTGTGTGTGTGTGTGTGTGTGTGTGTGTGTGTGTATTTGTAGAGGGACAGGCTATCCTGTGCCTTGCAGGATGGTTGGTGGTAGTTCTGGCCTCACACTTGATGCAGAAGTACCTCCTCCTGAACAGTGACAACCCGAAACATCTACAGATACTGTCAGATGTCCTCAGGGGCAGGGTTGCTAGATTAAATATAGAAAAGTCTAATTAGTCTGGCCAGCATGGCTCAGTGGTTGAGCGTTGACCTATGAACCAGGAGGTCACAGTTCCATTCCCGGTCAGGGCACATGCCTGGATTTCGGGCTCGATCCCCAGTGTGGGGTGTGCAGGAGGCAGCTGATCAATGATTATTTCTCATCATTGAAGTTTCTATCTCTCCCTCTCCCTTCCTCTCTGAAATCAATAAATTATATTTAAAACAGAAGAAAAGTCCAGTTAAATTTTAAGATGACAGATTATTTTTTATCCTAAGAATATCTCAAATATTGCATGAAGCAATTGTATCCCAAATACTCCCTGTGACAAACTTATGCTGAAATATTATAGGTTGTTTTCCTGAAATCCAAAGTTAATTATTAGGTGTCCTATCTTTTTATTTGCTTGGTCTTGAACCCCTATCTGTGAGGCAAAATTGCCCCTGGTAGAGAAATGGATGTACAGCAACCATTATTTTTGGCTCTCTTTCCTAGCTGACGGAACTGAGACTTGGGGAGAAAATCCATGGCCTAAGGCCACTGGAAAAAGGGTGCAGGAATGAGATCTGAGCCCAGGAATCCTGATTACAAATTCCCTCTTATTTCTTGTCAGGAAAGAACTGCCTGTGTTTATTCCTGAAAAGATGAAAACTGAGAGACCGTCACGATTAGAACCACTTGATATGGGGACTGTGCTTAGGGTCACCAAGAATGAAGAACCTTCCACAAGTCCTCTCTAACACCATGATTCCTTCAAGTGAGTGCTATTCCCCATTTAACAGATGGAAAATTGAGCATCGGAGAGTTTAAATCATTTATCCAGGATTATTTAGCTCGTGTATGGGTAGAGCTGGAATTCTAAAGAAGATCTGACTTAATCCACACCTGACATTGCATCTCTGTTTGGTGTTCTTTCCTGATTTTTTTCTTTTAATCAACTAGGTTTGACTGAAACCTTTTCTGATAGCATCAAGGTACCAGATCTTTGACCCATCACATTTGAACATCAGGAATAAAAGAATTAATTGGTCCAGAACTCTTTTTAAATGCTATTTCCGAACAAAGCCAAGTAGTATAACCATCTGATTTGCCTTTTGGGTGTGGTGCCTTCCATGTGAGGGGTCTACCAAAAGAATAGGGAGGCGGTGGTTAACTGGGATAGATTTGTAGGCTATACCACCAGTTTTTGAGAAATTAAGAGCTGACTCTGTTACATTTTTCTTTCAAAGAATATGGCATGTTTCCATTCTTTGTACTCAATGGGAAGGTACTTCTAAGAATTATAATGACTTTGGCAGAGAGCGGTGAACTCCTATTTATTCTCTAATGCCCCACTGAAATGCCACACTCATTATGGAACTTCCTTTGACATCTTCATCCTCAGATAGAACTACTGTTCCCTCATTGAGGCTTTCCAAGCACTTTGCATATACTTTGCTTCAGATATTTACATGTATGAACTCATATATTTGTTAAGTACCCCATATTTGTTTTCTAAAAAATAAAGAATAAAATCAATATCTACACAAGAGACAAAACTAGAAGTCTTATAAAATTAGAATTAGCTATTTTCTCTGTTAATTCTGTACTTCATTTTTTTCTTTCTCAGGTATCTAAGGCCTTCTACACAATTCTTAGGGACTTTCTGACTTAAAAGTGTAACAGAATTGACTAGGAAGATACCTTAGTGCCTTGTAACTTAAAGTGGGGCCCATAGTCCAGCATCATTGACATCACCTGAGACCTTGTAAGGAATGCACAATCTTAGGGCCCAAGCTGGACCTACTAAGTCAGGATATGCATTTCACCAGGCTTTGCAGGTGATTTGCATGCATATTCAATTTCTGAGAAGTCCTACCTTAGAGATCAGTAGCATAGGAGTGGCAAATACATAGTATAGGTGTTGAATAAGTCTTTCATTTTGTGTACATGGCAGACATCACTAATCAATCACAATAATTTTCTCGCTGGGCTGTGGTGCCACTTCAGAAGTTTCTCTGGGCAATCAGTGTCAACCAATTAGTATGGAAACCAACTTGGCCTCCCAGATATAGTTTCTCATTTTGACAAACATTACACTGCTCCTCCGTGGCAGAACAGGAATTCACATAATAGTGTCCAGTCCTCCCATTGCAGGATGCTGGGAGGGTAAGCAAAGCTCAAACCAGGGTTTACAATGACCAGTTTCTCACCACCCTAAAAGGATCCTAGTTGACCTGTCACTGTCCTCATTGTAGTGGTGTACTGCAAAGAGCTGAAGCTTTGGAGTTAAAGCAATACAGCTTAGACTGCTCCTGAGCTTTAGATATCACTCAATAGTTAGAAAGTTTTCTGCTAAAGGGGACAAAGGGGGAACATATTTTCCATCACACTTGAACTCTAGTCATGAGACCTTGATTAAAAATAACCCATCCTATCTTTTCCCTGCTACGAGTTCAATTGAACAAGATGGTTTCCAAGTTTTCTGGGCAATTCAGTAATATAGTCATTTGCCAGTGACTTGAAATGCTACTAAGCAAGCAGAAAGGACCATTAAAAATTGTGAAGACCCCTAGGCCACCTTTCCCTGCCTATATTCCCCACTCCTTGCTACACTACAACTTTTCCAACCCCTTCTTAGCTATAAAAAATTAATGGCATTCATTGTTTATAAATGCCTCTGTTGATCTTTCCTATTTCGGTTCTTGACTACTAGTGGAAAAACTCTCTCTACTTCTCCCTCCCCTCACCCGCATTGAACTTTAAAAATAGTAACAGGAGTTGGGTTGGCTCAGAGCTTTGCATTTGGAGTTCATAGCCTTTCCCCGCCGGGCCATCAGTTCACATTGAATATCACAGCCACCAAGCTGTCCTTCTGTTATGTGTGTTTGGCTTAAAATTCTGAGAGGAGACGTCCTCCAGAATAATCACTTTCTCAGGACCATCTGGGAAACGTCTGGACTTGACACCCTTGACCTGGTATTAATAACCTCTACTGTCTGCCTCCTCTTCTCTGAGGTCTGTGTTTTCACAGTCTCATTTGCTTTCTTCACAACTATTCTCCCAGCCAAATGCTTGAGAATTTGTATTTATCCTCAGGTCTCCCAAGAATGGACTGGCCAATTGATGTGCTACTCCACTGCCCCCTTCTCCCCCAACCAGCCAAAGTGCTTTTCTAGGAATTTGGCATAGTACTAGTATCAACCTTTCATGCATATAGATAGCTTTAATAATAGTGAACAGTTTTTACAGTTCACAAAGAACATTCATTTATGTCACTTAATTTGTCAGGGATTCCATGAATTCGATATTTTCAATTCCATTTGAAAGACACTGGGTCGAGAGAAGTACATTAGTGGTCCAAGGTCAGTTGAGCTACTAAATGCAGAGCTAGAATGCAAATACCCACCCTTGACCCCTGCACCATTCTGGCCCTCCCCCGGCTCCCTTTTGCAGGTCTGTATTGGGGGTTTGTTTGTAATGATCCACTTACTTATAGATGCTCACCAGTGTTATTGATGATGACCGTCAAGAGTAGCAAACAAAGTTCCACTTTGTGTAAATCAGATGGGACAAAGTCCTTATTTCTTCATCTTTACCAGCTCTCAGAGATTATAGAATAAGCACCAAGGAATTCTTTAGACAAGGAGGCAGTACAAGCATTCCTGAGAAAATCAGCAATTCAATGTCTGTCTGCTTTCAGAAGAGGTTTGGCAGCATTTATAGAAATGGATAGAAGGAACATCACTTAGGAAGTTCTTGAAACAGCGCATGTGAGATGTGTTGAAGACTGGACTGGGGCGGGAGCAGAGAGGAAGAGAGGAGGGTCCTGACCATAGAGAAAGCATAGAAGTAGAATAGACAGTTGGTTCATGGATGGGCTTTTTGGAAAGAGAAAGAAGAGAGGAGTCCAAGATGGGCTTGAGGTTCTGGCCAGGTAGCTGAGAACACACAGGTGCCATCTGCCCCTGCAGAGGAGGACCTCAATGAAGTGGCAGATTGTATGGGGGAAGAAGATGCATTGTTCCACTGTGGACACATTTAAATATTTTGGCATCAACAAGGAATCTGGCAGTAATATTCTGGCAGTTGAAGTGAGAGACTAGACCTTGGAAGAGAGGGCAGGTCAGCTGCAGGGCAGGAAGACAGGGAGAAGCCTGTCATGTTATTAACTGAGCCCTACTGCTTCTGAGTACCATCTCAATCTTTATATTACCTCAGCAGACAGTTTTTATTTCTCTTTTTAAAATCAGGAAGATTTTAAAAAGATGCTCAAAAAATGTTCCTTGAAATCTCTTTTTCAAACAAGGATACCAGGCAGATCTCACACAAAGTGATCTAGCCCTTCTGGGTGGAAGTCAAGCTGGTTCACTGTCCCTCCTCACTTTTAATGATATGTGACTCTTGCTACTTCTCTTTGTGGCATTATGAACAGAGTGAAGATGGTGCTTGGGTGTCAGGCTGAAGTGGTAGTGAATTCTTTAAAACATGATCCTACTATGTCAAGGGAAATACATTTGCTGTATGGTGAAGGTGAGAGTGTGTGTGTTGGGTGCATACATCTACACACATGTATAAGTATGTGTACACCTGAACTTGTTTGTTGCCATGTTGTTGGGGTGGAGAGTGCAGCAGAGCTATAGGCTTTTGGGTTTTCTTTCTAGATAAGCTTAGCATGTGAAAAAACAATCTATGTTTTGTTTTTCTGCTTGTGCAACCAGGCAGTGTTGATAAGCTACAAAGAAATGCCTTTGTGGGATTTAACCATGTATTTCTATTGCCCGATTCTTTTTCTTTAATGGCTGGGTCACAATGTAGAGGTGTCTCTCATAGACACACACAGAGGGCTGTCCCATTTTTTACTACTGGCCCAGTTCTGTCCTTTTATGATTTGGTATCCACCGTGGCTGTACAACCAAAGTGACCATTCTAAAGTAGGTCAGTGGAGCATTCCCTGTATGGCAGCTGAACGGAAGTGCAGGGTACACATTTTCTAACACGTCTTTATCTCCCTGTGTTTATAACAGGAGATGGCCTTTTCCCACAGATCCCTCGCTTCCATTATGGACTGCACATGGGTCTAGAGGCAGGTGGCCTATCTATACTTGTCTGTCATGCTTGCTCTGAACCTAAACTAGGAAGGCATGAATCAGCAATAGCACAGTCATGAAAAGGTTTGCAGCTTCAAGTTCAGAAAACTCTCCAAATGTATCCAGGATTCACAGCAGTGTCTATGTTCTGTCTCCAAGCTCCACTCCATCTTGAGTGAGTTATCCTCCCTTCCTTCTACTTGGGCACCATTTTTATTTCACAGTGGATGGGGCAAGGAGAAAATAAATGAGGCACAGTAGGTTGGAAGAACATGGAAATATATTTATATATATATGTATATTTTTATGTATATATGTATATGCAGTATATATTTTCTGTGATGTTACTAAGTAGCATGTAGCTGGCGACCTATAGGAAATGACTAAAATTTAACAAAAGACTACCTTAAATTGTCATCTCCATTCTGGTCAGTTATGTACACAGTGAAAATACTTCCCTGTATTGTCATTTATTTCTGCTAAGGTATAGTCTTAAAAGGCTCCTAAAATACAAATACACTATTTTTCTGAAAGATCACCTCTATGCCATGACTCAGCACTTGCAAACATCGTGATCTATAATTTAAGAGGAGCAATCTCTTTTCATTGGCTGGCATTTAATAAATTATTTTCCCCAAGTTTGACCATTTAAGCATTCACTCAATTACTGGTAAAATAAATAGTTCACAGGAATGAAGTTCCACATGTTCTTTCTTGCATTGATAAGATGGCAGCAGTATCTGGCAACTTGGGAGAGTTTTATTTTCTGGAAAGTTGCACACATATAAAGATTCTCTTTTCACCACTTGGTCCCTTTCTTATTCTTTTCATTACTTAAAAAAATATTTTTATTGATTTCAGAGAGGAATGGAGAGGGAGAGCGAGATAGAAACATCAATGATGAGAGGGAATCATTGATCAGCAGCCTCCTGCACCCCCCTAATGGGATTGAGCCTCCGCAACCTGGGCATGTGTCCTGACCTGGAATCGAACTGTGACCTACTTCACAGGCTGATGCTCAACCACTGGGCCATGCTGGCTGGGCACTAATTACTATTTTTAAGTGCCCACAAGTTGCCAGGTGTGTGCTCTACTAGCTGCTGTGGGAATAGGCACATAAATCAAACCTGGTCACGTCTTCAAGGAGCTTGCTCAAATCTAGTCTATTTGGAAAGTGACATGCAAATTCAGAGAAAATAAGTGGTCAAGCAAGCCTGGTGGGACAATTTTAATTGGGTCTTGATTGATTTGAGACTGGAAGAGATGGAGAGACAGAGAAGGAAGGAAAGGCAGTAAAATGCCAGGACATGGAAAATGGGCTCAGGAAACAATATTAGGACCTTCCACAGGGAAGACGTCTGAGGAAGAATGATGGGCAATATGGTACCAAGGCTAGTCCTCCCCACCTCCTTGTCCTGTCTTCTCTTTTGGTGGCAGGTCCCGGCTTTTTACCTTTTCAAAGTGATGACCTGTGGGTCCCATGGATGCCCCAGAGCATAACGCTGGCCCCCAACAGGTGTCACTTTCATTTCCGTGTGAGACTCTAAGAGACGTCCTTCCTTAAGACCAGCCCATATCGATTTCTGCTCCATCTTTGCTGGATGGAATGTGGTTTACTTTGTCATCTAGGTAATTTTCAGTGAGAGATTTCTTAAAATAAACCATGCTTAGCAGCAGGCATACAATTTCAGGAAACTAATAGAAGATGCTAGCATCAAAGTATTTTGTGTCCCTTTAGCTGAACGGTGCTGGGTACAATGTTTCTTGAGAACATTGGGCCTGAACTGAAGTCTTAATAAGTCTTGAATGAATTTGCTTTTGCAGGTATCAGAAAGGCTCTCTGCATTGGTCACAGTGCAGAGATACATGCCAAATAATGGGCAGTAGCAGTCAAGATGAATTAGGAAAGAGTAGATGTTAGGAGAAAGGACTCTTCCATTCTAATCCATTTGCTCCACCACTGAGCACACTGACTAGTTTTCAGGATAGGAGGACTTGGAAATGCTAGTGTGCTATGAATAGCCAAGAGGAGTATAGTGTAGAGCATTTTCTAAACATATTTTACCATGCAAAATCTCCTCTCCCCAAATCTATAGTGTCTATTTCATTGTTAATCCTCACAGGAGGATATTTTCTCACTGATTTTTAGAGAGAGTGGAAGAGAGGGAAAGACAGAGAGAAACATTGATGTGAGAGAAACATATTGATTGGCTGCCTCCTACACGCACCCTGACCAGGGCCAGGTCCGGAGAACAGTCTGCAACCATGGTACGTGCCTTTGACCGGAATTGAACCTGGGACCCTTCAGGCCGATGCTCTATCCACTGAGCCAAATTAGCTAGGACTATAGTGTCTATTTCTGAAATTACCTTTAGGAGCTCTTCCTTTCAGTCTTGAACTCTGCCTCATTGTCTCATCTAATAGTGTCTACTCGGGGCCTTGGGGGAGCTTAATCCCTCTGCCAGACGAGGTCTCCTCAGCTATTTGAAGACAGTGATCAGGCTCCCCCAAGGAGCCAGCTTCTGAAACATTTCTCATCAGCTCAGGTCACTGTCTCCTTAGCCTGACTGGACCCCAGTTTCTCTTACTCTCACATTCAGTCACCAGAATCAACATGAGTCTATTGAGGGAACCAGATGAGCAAAAAATACAAAGCAATTACTTCTGCTGAACTGAGGATTCCATGGCATTTTTGTCCCCTAGTTAAAAAGTAAGTTAAATTACGGCTACTTTTAAACAATTAAAACACCAGAGATTAACAATCCCATTGGACAAACCACTGAAGTCTGAGCACTGTATTTTATTTTTATTTTTATTTTTTTAATATATTTTATTGATTTTTTACAGAGCGGAAGGGAGAGGGATGGAAAGTCAGAAACATCGATGAGAGAGAGACATCGATCAGCTGCCTCTTGCACGCCCCCTACTGGGGATGTGCCCGCAGCCAAGGTACATGCCCTTGCCGGAATCGAACCCGGCACCCTTCAGTCCACAGTCCGACGCTGTATCCACTGAGCCAAACCGGTCTCAGCTGAGCACTGTATTTTAGGAGGGACCCATCCCATGGCTCAAAGAAAAGTATCTATTGGAAATTAAAGAAAATGTTTATAGAGAGCCTTTGTATTTTCTTACTTAGGCTATACAGCTCCTAAAATAATGGTCCAGTTAAATGATTGATGGCACCACAGAGTTAATTTCACCCTGAGAATACACAGATTTAATATTTGCTTAAAAAATTTTTTTTAAAAAAATATGTTTTTATTGATTTCAGAGAGGAAGGGAGAGGGAGAGAGAAAGAGATAAAACATCAGTGATGAGAGAGAATCATTAATGGGCTGCCTCCTGCATGACCCTACTGGGGATGGAGCCCAAAGCCTGGGCATGTGCCCTGACCTGAAATTGAACTTCAGTCTCCTGGTTCATAGGTTGACGCTCCAACACTGAACCACACAGGCTGGGTGACATTTGCTTTTTAATATTCCCCTTGACTTCTTTTTGGCCTTTCCTGACAAGGGACAACTTAATTGATAGCTATGTCTTTTTAGGGGTGTGTGTGTGTGTGTGTGTGTGTGTGTGTTCCAGTCAAGTTTGGTTGATCTGGCTTTTTCTGAGCAATGAGGTCAGAATAGATCAGGAAACAACTAAACTAATGGTCAAACAAGAGCGGAGCAGAAAGGCCCTGGACTCAGAGTGATGCAGTATTTCCTCATGTTACATTATCCTATATAATAAAAGGCTAATATGCAAATACAGTGCACTCCCACAGGGGGAGCACTGCTCAGTCAGAAGCAGGGCTCATGGCTGGCAAGCACAGCAGCAGTGGCAGGAGCCTCTCTCACCTCCACTGCAGGTGGGCAGTAAGGAGTGCGAGAGAGCCAGACTGTGAGAGGGATGTCTGATTTTCAAGCACCGAGCCTCTAGTTTATTATATTAGTAACAAAGTGTTATAGGTACAACCATGCCAAGGGTCCAACTGCATTTTAAATCCATATCCAGTGGAGGATGCTTTTATATTGCATTGTATAGAATTAATATGTTTACAAAGGTTGTGATGCTGTTGTTGCCTTGTCCAGACCTTATTTATCATGCTGATGCTATGAATGATGGCTACTAAAGCTCACGGGTGCCCTTTTTTCAGAGAATTGTTCTCAGCCTAATGGGTCCTCCTTGTCTGGGATGTCATATCCCCACTGCCTCTTGGGGGCAGCTCTGGCCAATGACTGAGTGACAGGAACATACAAAGGCCAGCCCTTTGTCTCAAGGTGGTATCACCAGGTGATAGGATCTGTGTTCCAGAGCTCCCCATGGGTGGGACCAATCTCAAGCCAATTCCAGCTGAGACCACATCCTTGCTCCTTCTCCAAACCCTCCTGCTTCTCTGACTTCCCTTCTCCTGAGGGCACTTGCCACAACAAACCACATTCATAAGAACCTCTATGTCAGGCCCTGCTTTGGGGACTTTTACCTAAGACAAAGCCATTGTTATTCCCCCCTCATGGTTGCTTCTGGACAGATTGAAAGTGAATGATTCAGACTATGCATTGAATGTATAAGGAAACTTGAAGTTTTAGGCAGTGAAATCTAGCCATTTTGCGAAATATTTGTATAGAAAACATGAATTCATTTAACATGCTTGCCTTGTAATTGAATGCTAACTAAAAACATGTAGTTAATTTAAAAATACTTTTTTAAATCTATCTGTAAATAGAAGAATGAAGTTCCTTGGAAAAAACTTCCTTGATTTATGAAGTAGTGCATGTTGACTTATTCAAGTCTTGAAACTTCAATAAGATGCAGAATACCACATGGAAATCCAAAACTCTTTTGAAATGAGTCTTGGTAGATAGTTAATTTAATGTAAAGATAGAGCGTCATAGATGAAATATGTCACGTTGATGCACAATGACGATGAGCCCCCACCCTCAACTCCCCTTGCCAAGGCCTAAGGATGACAAGAGTGGATGTGCTTGGTGGAGGAACTATGTTTATCTAACCAAGTACAAGAGGATTCTCCTAGTCTAAGATTGAGTCTTGAGTCCTGTAGACTCAAAGACAGGGACATCCAGCATTGGGGTACAGGCACACCTGACTATCTATTTCTCTAGTGTCTCCAAGAAAGCTTGGATTGATCACCTTTGGCCTATATAGGACACCAGAATTTCTGGAAAGGGATAGTTTAAGGAGGATCAGAAAGGGTAGCAATGTCCTGGAGGCTTCTTAACTCAAGTGGCATGGGAGCCAGATCAGTTGGGGAGGAACAGCCTCAGGTGTCAAGTCCAAGGGCAAGGGCAAAGCTGAAAATAGGGAATGAGTTACAGAGTGAAAGACCTAAGGAAATTATAATCAGATGGGCAGCGACTGAGGCTGGCGTCCAGGTGTACTTTTACTGGTCCCTTTCTTGTGGCAAAGGTGTAGCCTTTCCAGCTTTTAGGCACAGCAGTCAGGCGAAGCCCAAGGTGAAGCTTTGTAAACCCAACTCTGCGTGTCTTATTCTTCCAACTTAGAAATCCTAGACAGTGAGAATACCAGATTGCTTTTATTTTTAAACAAATATCCGTCAGCTGGAAACTGCTAAAATGAGATTTGATTGTTCTTGGCCATCATTATATAACCCTTGGTTCTCTTTGAAAGGAAAAAGTCTCTACTTTGATATATTTTCTGAAATGTCACTCTAAGAGGGTAACAGCAGGTGGTCTTTCCCTCAAATTGAAAATATAAAGATGACCTGTGGCTTGAAAAGCAAGTCTTCCAGTGATATCTGTATAGAAAGGAGACTAGATTGGAGGGACAAAGAGAACAGGGGCAGAACAACCACACTGTTATCACAGATGACAAAGGCAGGCATTGTTTCAGGAAGTTAAAACACTTAGCAGCCTCTGCCTCACCTCACTTCTCTTCCTCTCCTCACCTCCTTCCTCTTCTCTCTCCTGTTCCCTCCTGCCTCTATCATCCCTTTTCTCGTTTCCTAGAAGGAGCCTGCTATTTGGTTTACTTTCTCATCTTTGAAAAGAACAGCATGCCTTGCTGACCGTCTGTTTTTCTCTTTCTTAAGAAAAAAGGCAGCTACAATGTACATTTAATTCTGATAAGAGAAAAGTGGAGTGCAGTTCTCTTCAGCACTGGGTCTTTTTGTGTGTGATTTTTTCCCCCTCAAAATAAAGTCTCAAAATTGTTGCTGTGCTTGAAGTGTACCTAGAATTCTCTTTAGGGTAATGATGGTGGCATTCCTCGGAGGTGAATTCATTTCCCTTACTCATTTTAAAAACACAGGTTCTGTTTGTCTTTTCACACTGGTCACAATGAGATTTAAAATAGAGACTCATCATCACCTACTTAAGGGTTATGAATAGCACTGCCTTGAAAAGGCCTGGTGGAAATTCGTGTGGAAATTGAAAGCGATGCGTCAGACTCAGAAGCTAAAGAGGCAGACACAAAAACTAAGTTGGAGGCCAAATTGCCTAAGTATTCTGAGCTTGGAATATGGTGAGATACCTTCCCCGCCATGCTCACAGTCAGATGCCAGGCATCACTTTCAAGTGGAAAAGTGAAATGGATGGGTGGTATGGATCCATGACTTAGGGAATCTACCAAACAAAATAGTTTAATGATCCAGGGGCCTTCCTCAGCACTGTGGTAGGTTTAGTGATTGACCCCATTCTTCACGCATCCCTCTACCTGTGCCCTTTGCCCTTTGCCAGGTAGCTTTCAAGTCCCTGATTTCAAGGCAGAGTGAGTGCACTTCTCCATCCCTTGACATGGTCTTGGCCCCCATTCTCCTGGAGGAATGCCAGTAGAAGACCCATGCCACCTCCAATCCAAAGCCTTAAGAAGAGCTTTGTATGCTTCCACTTGTCCTTGCCAGGAGAAGAACATGATATGGTTACCCCACTGGTCCAAGGAAAGAGTGAAAAATAAGGAACAGAGAGAAGACAAACTAACTGAGCTGAGTCTGGTTCAGCTAAACCCCCAATGATCTGAAGATGCCTTTTACTCTGAGTGATATCAGAGTAAAAGTAAAAGTAAACTGCGTTAATTGCAAGAGTATTTTTTAACCAGCATTACTGTGGAAACCCTTGACTGACACAAGCACTGATCCTCAGTGCGGTCTGTTTGAAGGAAGCACATGAATAATAGTGAAGAGAAAATGAGAATGTGAGTGGATAATGGTTTTCAACGAGGACAGCCCTGAGTATACAGTCACAAGAGGAGCTGACATCGCTCTCATTCTGAATATTTTACACCTTAACTGGGTCTTGGTCAAAGGTGAAGGGAGTCGCAGAATTCTGTCTTCCTGACCATACTGGAAACCACATGTTCAAGTTCAGCTATTGGCTTCTTTGGGAAGCAACAAACATGCTATGTTTCATTTGAAATAATATCAAATATTTAAGTAAAAAAAACAACAACCACCTTTGAGATTATCTATGCCTGACAGAAGTTAAATCACATGCTACTTACAAGGGAAGCTATTCAATGGCAGGTCAAATGCATCAGCTAAAAGGTTAGATTCTCGCTCAGCCAGCGCGGCTCAGTGCTTGAGCATCAAACCTATGAATGAGGAAGTCACGGTTCGATTCCCTATCAGTGCATATGCCCAGGTTGCGTGAGGCAGCTGATCAATGATTCTCTCTCCCCGTTTATGTTTCTATCTCTCTCCCTCTCCCTTCCTCTCTGAAATCGTTAAAAATATCTTTAAAGGTTAGCCTCTCAGTGAAATTTGCCTTTTAACTTTACCCCTTATTCCCAACCCTTTCCTTTTAAAGCCACATAAAATGGGCCTCTTGACTTTTCCAATGCAGTATTTTAAAACCCAGCTGTACATCTTACATCTTTTCCACACCAAAGCCCCAGGGTTTCCCCACAGTTTTATGTTGACATACCTGGAGGACGTGGCAGGGGAAAGACTTACCCACGATCATGTGGTTGCAGACGTCACAGAAAGTGGGCTTCTTGAAGATGTGCTCCTGAAAGGCATGGGCCTTGCTGCTGCCTGGGTGCAGGCCCGCCCTGGTGGGCGTGGACGTCAGGCTTCCCGGGGCAGGGAGGGGGCTGGAGCTGGGGCTGACCTCAGCCAGCATGTCCCCTTGCAGCTTCAAGTTGTTGAAGTCGCTGTTGGTTCGCTGGAAGAAGTTGTCAGCACTTTTGCTCCGTAGACTCTTGGTCTTGAAAGAAAGTGATCGTTTTAGTTTCTGGAGCTGCAATGCAATGACAGAACAGACGCTCTTATGATCGATCGTGCAGACTCATGCTGAGGGAAGGCGGCTGCTCCATGTGCTGCTCTGTTCCCACCGACACCCTCAGACCTGGGAGGCTTGTAGAGGCCCCTGTGTGGGGTGGGCTGAGGTCAATGCCAGAGGGAACTCGGCAGGCAGACTACAGAAGGAGGCTTCTTGTTGCCTTAGCTTCTGCCACTGCTCCTCCTCCCTGCCTCCTTGAGGTCCATCCAATGTGCTGTCAAAATATTCCATGACATTGGATTTTGATACCACTTGCCTTTAGAATTTGAATTGTGGATTGCCTTTAGAATTTGAATTACAGTACTAACTCTTTGGGCTCCAAGGCTGGGTCTGCAATGCTGGGGCCTCTGCTGGCCTTTCTCATGGTCACTTAGCAAAGCAGGCAAGGCCACTGTCAAACCCAGAATCAATCTGGCTTAACTATCCAGAGAACACAAACCAGTAACTCTCAGGCATGCTCCGGTCTGAAGCACATGGATAAGTAATGTGTGTGTGTGTGTGGTACACAATGTGGAATTATTTATTTTTTGTTCTCTGCTCTTTCTCTTTGCCCTTCTGCTCATTTTTTTTTGGCCATTTGGCAAACTAGACTATTTCTTCTTTGCCTTTGGGACTCATGAAAAAGCTTGGAAAAGTTCTAACTTCCAAAAGTCTGGGGTTGGTCCAGTCTGAACCTCCAGTCCAGTCCTCACATTGAAGCTAGAAGGATCTTTTGGAAACAGAGATGTGAGCACGTGTTTAAAATTCTTTACAAAGTTTCATTTCTTCTTAAATTTAAAGAAAAGCTCATTGTCACAGGCTCCAGTGACTGGCCAATTCTGGATCCCAAGGACAGTGAGCACACTGTCCACCTTGCTCTGTCCAGCCCAGCCACAGTGGCCTTTTAAAAGTCTCTGGTATTTACTATGCACTCTTATTACATACAGTTTTCTTTCTGCCCACATAAAAGAAATGAACCACTTAGTGGCTACCTGACCTAATGCAATATGTCACGTTACTTTTAATATAGTTCACATAAGGTGGTTGATCTGGCTCTGCATCAAACCCCCAACTTCTCTCTGAGAAGATCAGAAAGAAGTGATGATTTTAGTGCTGGGCAAAAAACACCATAATTCTCTACCTTTCCCCTTACCCATTCTCCTTTGCAATATGACTGTATGGCTCCTCCCATCAAAGGGGGAGCATGTTTCCTCACTTCTTGAATCTTGTTGGTTTGAGGAATTTGATCAATGGAAAGTGGCAGACGCGACCTTAAGCGAGTTCCAAGCCCAGACTTTGGGGTGTCTTGTATGCTGCTGCCGTCCCTTTTGGAACTGTGCCAAATGACCATATGAGCAAACCCAATTCAGCCTGAAGGACGACATGAAACACATGGTCCAGTCACTTTCCATCACTCAAGTGAGACTCCAGAGGCAGAGCCACCTGCTTCCCTGCAAGGAATAAAGGAGTCTAAACGAGAACAGAAGAACTATCCAGCTGAGTCCTGCTCAGATTGTCAACCCATAGAATCATCAACTAAAGAGATGGCATCTTTTAAACCAAGTTGGTTGTCTATTGTGTGTACGCAACACATTACTGTTCTTCTCACTTTACTAGTATGTGGTGGGGATGTACTTTGTTGCTCATTTGGCGTTGACTGTGGCCATGTGAGACCAACTTTGCACTTCAGGGTCAGAGGAGAGCCCCTGCAGGGTCCTCTCAAGAAGCCCCACCGGGCATCACCAGCCAGAAAGGGCTAGCCAGAGAAGTAGTAACATCACTCATAGAAAGATCAGAGAACAGTGGGCCAGCCAAGACTTTTCTCTTGTCTTGTTCCCTCTGCACTACAGTCCAAACCCACCAGAGGAGTTGGGGCTGTGGAGGAAGCAGGAAGAAGGAGGTGCTCCTGAGTTATTTTGGAGTTTGTTGCTGTACCATAACATAGCACATCCTGATGGATGTAGGAGGATGGAGTCATGTGCCCATGGGAACACCACACTTATTTGGAAGCGGACCCTCCATCTCCAGCAAAGGTAAGCGAGAGGGAGGTATGAGACAATGACTCTTTGAGACCGAAACACATTGAAATGAGGACCTGGTGCAGCAAAGGAGTAGAACAGACTTTCTACACTTCAGGTGCTTCTGGCTATCGACTGGCCTACTGTGGGGAAAGGGAGACAAACAGGAGGTGAAATTGGATTTTGCTTTGGACAGATTTTAATAAAGTGACCAGGAAGTTAAGGAATCTGCTGAGATTTTGTCATGGGCTGTGCAAACCAGAGGGAGGGAGGTCTTTCAAAGCCAATGCCACCCCGTCACAAATAAAGTCATTTTCTGCCCTCCCCCTCCCCGCAAGCCATTCAGATGGTTTAATAAATTGGCTACCCTTGCAACAAAAATAGAACAATAACACTTTCTCTGATTATAACAGGGCACAATTGTGAAGGTAGTAGAAGATAGCATGTGGAAGAGCTGAAAATTATTTTTCTAATGCTTATTTTAATTTTATGTTTCAATTAGTTTACATTCTACATTATTTTGTATTAGTTTCAGGCATACAGCATAGTGGTCAGATAGTTATATACTTTACACAGTATTTCCCACGATATTTCCAGTATACACCTGGTACCATACTATGCTGTACTTTATTTCCCAGAGACTATTTTCTAACTGCCAAGTTGTACTTCTCAATCCCTTTACCTTTTCACCCAGCCCCCAGCCCTTTCCCCACTGGCAACCATCAGTCTGTTCTCTATATTAGAGAGTCTGTTTCTCTCTTGTTTGTTTATTTTGCTCTTTAGATTCCACATAAGTGAAATCATATCATATTTGTCTTTGGGAGAGCTGAGATTTCGACATGATACAAATGGAAGAAGGAGGGTGATGGAGTAGAACAAGGGAGGAGGGAGCAGGGAGTGTGGAGCCAACCTAAGTGCTCCACCAGGTGATTCCTCTTCATTTTTCCAACCATTCAATGAGAAATTTGTTATTTTTTCCCTAGAGAAATGGAGGCCGAGAGAGGTTAAAAAATTTTGTTAAAACCCAGCTGGTGTGGCTCAGTGGTTGAGTGTTGACCTATGAATCAGGACCCATGACTGATTCAATTCCCAGTTAGGGCACATGCCTGGGTTGTGGGCTCGATTCCCAGTGTGGGGCATGCAGGAGGCAGCCTACCAATGATTCTCTCTCATCATTGATGTTTCTATCTCTTTCTTTCTCTCCCTTCCTCTCTGAAATCAATAAAAAATTTTATACATATAAAAAAACTTGTCCAAGATCACACGGTATAGATGAGTAAACACCAAGGTTCAAAATTAAATTTGCTTTCCTCTAATCCCCATGCTGGTGAGTTTACAGAGATTGATGTAGGAACAGAGAGAGCTACCCCTCATTCCCAGGTGGTGGTCAGTGAAGGTGGGAAGGGATGCAGAGTGGAAAAGAAAATCTGCTATTTGGAAGATACTTAGTTTATTTTATACTAGAGGCCCGTTGCAGGAAGATTCCTACAAGAATAGAGCTCCCATCTCTGCTGCCCTGTTTGCTTCCCTCCCATCTCTGCTGCCCCACTTGCTTCTCCACAGCTTCACTCCCTTCTGCAGTGCTTGGCTTCCTTCTACACTATCTTTAGTCTTTGCTCCAAGCCTACATATGCAAATTAACTTCCATATTTGTTAGGTTAATTTGCATATTCACTCTGATTGGCTGGTGGGCATAGCAGAGGGATGGTCAATTTGCATGTTTCTCTTTTATTAGTGTTGATATTTCAAATTTCTTAAAAATAATAAAGGGATACTCCTTGTTGATCATCAGGCATCACTGTCTTATCTGCTGCTGCTAATAAAGGTAAGGGATGGGTGACACCTGCATGTGTGAAGTCTCATCTTCCTTCTTTGCTCATGTGCTTCTTTTCTCCCTTCAAATCCATCCATCACCTGCTGTTCTGTGTTCTCCAGAAGTTCAGTACAATGCCAAGAAACCTGTGCATTATCCTTGCTCTGAGAGATGTAGCTGGAAATTGTCAGACCTTCAGAACCTGCCTGCTTCAAAAGCTGGAGAATTTGCCTTGGAAGCCAAGGTGACATTTCTTATTCAAGTAGACAGCTTAAGAGAAATGCCTACAAGTTAAACAAAGTCTGGGCAGAGAGCTCAAAGGAACCTGCTTTCTTCAATTACCCCTACAAGAACAGAGGCCAGATGGGAACATACAAAATGCAGAAATAGAAGCAAACTCTGATAATAGCAGATGTCACAAAATGATTAGCTTCCACACACCACTGCCATCTCCCATCCATTCTATTTATAATAACAATGGTAAAGGTAATAGATAGCCTTGAGTCCTTTACCATGTGCTAGAAATTGCTCTAAAGACCTTACTTCCTGCAATCACCCCAGGAAACTGTGACTAGAGACTCTTTCTTTCATTTATTAAAATAGTTAATTTAATGAATGGGCTACTACTATGAGTCAGACATAGTCCTTGGCTTTGGGGACTTAGCAGCAAATAAGCAAATTCCTTCTCCTTAAGGTTTTAATGTCTAGTGGGTAGAGATAGAAAATAAATAAATAATCAAAGATGTAGAATAATATGGGTAGGGGTAACAGCCAGAGCCATGCTTTAGAAAGTGACAATCAGGGCTTCTGGGACAGGTGACATTGGAGCAGAGACATATCTAAAGGAAGTGAAGATATGAGCTACTTTGGAGAAGAGCATTTTGTGTAGTGGGAAAACCCACGGCAAAAGCCCCTACAAGAGAGCAAGATGGGGTATTTGAGGAACTTTAAGAGGGCAATGTGTCTGGAAACAGAGTAATGAGGGAGAGAAAGCATGGAGAGTCAAGGGTTGGCTTCATGCTAGAATTTGCAGGTCATGCCAATGGCTTTGGAATTTATCTTAAGGGTGATGGATTTGAGCAGGGAAGTGACAGGGCTTGACTCTTATTTTAAAAGGGTTACTTTGGCTACTGCGTGGAAAATAGACTATGGGAAGGCCTGGTGAAAGTAGGGAGACCAGTTGGGAGACTCTTGCCATTATCCTGGTGAGAAGTAATTTTGGCTTGGCCTAATATAGTAAGACGTGGTTGAATGTGGGGCACAATTTGAAGGTAGAAACAATTGGATTTATGGAGAGACTGGATGTAAGTATGAGGGAAAGAGAAGAGTCAATAATGATTTCAAGAATTTGGGCTTGAGCAACTAGGTAAATGGGGGTCACTTCCTGAAAGAGGGGACACTGGAGAAGAAGCAAGTGCTGTAGGGAGTGGTGTGGGGATCAGAGTAGAGTTTGAGGTAAATTTGAAATGCTTGCTTTGAATCCACGTGTTGCGGCCAAGTAGGTAGTTAAACCCGTGATTCTGGGATTCAGAGGACAGGTCCAAGCTGTCTAGATGACATCACTGCATAGTGAGTGCGAGCACTGAAGAGAAGTGATCTGAGAACAGAGCCCCGGCCGTCAAGAAGATTAAGGACAAACCAAGAAATCTGAGAAGGAGGGGCTAGTGAGGAAGGAGGACAAAAGAGAGGCTTATTTTAGAATCTAAAAGAAGAAAATGATTCAAGAAAGAAAGAATAACTGGCAGCTTCCAATGGAGCTTGGATGTCAAGTCATTGGACGGGGAGGGGTTGGCCATTGCATTGGGCAAAAAGAATGTCTTTGGGAAATCTTGCTAGTAGCCTTAACAGGAACTTAACATATTCGGTGAAGTGGTGGGACGAAAACCTAACTGACCCGATTTTAAGAAAGAATGGTTGCGGGGGGTGGGGGTGGGGGTAGGGGCAGTGTGTGGGTAAAGCATGGGCAGTTTGGCTGTAAAGGGGATTAGTAAAAAGAGGCAGTCACGGAGAGGTTTCTGTTTTGCATGTTTCAATATGGAAGATTATTGTAGTCTGTTTTTAAGGACTCGGGAGAGAAGTATGACCTTGAGCAGAGGAGAGCTGATGAAGTGCAGTGCATGGGAAGAAAGGTTGACTTTAAATTGGAATGAGGCAGGTTGTCCATCAGGAGAGAGATGCGTAAGGAGACAGTGGGAGCTGGGTGGATCTTCTTTTGATTGTCTCTGTTTTTATCAATGACAATGGAAACAAGCAGAAAGGAGGAGTGGACGGAGGAGATGTTGGAAGTTGGAAGGAAGAGGAGACACAGAAGAGCTATTTCAGAGAGTAGAGAGCGATGCCCAGCAGAAGGATGGGAGCGTGGCACAGAGGGTCCATTTCAGGGTATGACCTCATTTTTCAGAGTCAAATGGCTAGTAAGCTGCAGAATGAAGATCCACATGGGGGTCTCTCTGACTCCAAAGCCCCTTAAGCCCAAACAGACCTTCGGGAAAAGGTTTTCCACCCTGACCTCTTTTTGGTAAAATTCCTCTGCTTTATGTGCTTTAGAGCCAGCTGGGATTTCAGCAATAATCCATGTAGTTGCCATGTTGAGAAGCATTTCTAAGGCAATTAATTGGGGGAGAGCAGAAATCAGGCGTCATTAGAGCAATGGAACACAGAATCACAGCCTGAAGGTGACTGTAGTGGCATGCCTATTGATTTCCCAGTCTGTTCTGCAGTGCCCCATAAAGTTAATTAACCAGCATGTGCTTGATCATTACAGTCAGGATGTGAGGTCTGCACTCTGTGGGGGAGGGGGAGGGGGAGGTTTGAGAGCAAATAAGCCTCTTCCCACACAGGCAAAAACCCGGAGACATAGTCACCCCGTCAGTTCAGTTTCCTGTCGGTTGACATTTAACCATGAAGTCTCCTCTAGGGGCATTTCCTTTGCTATTAAAGACACACCAATAACGCACGGGCTTTTGCTTCAGAATGGAAATGAGGTCACCAGAGAACATTCCATAAGCAAATGTCCAAATGTCTCATCCGGATGCTCATGTGTGATCTACATCTTTGATTTTAGGATGAACGTGCTTTTCCTGTTCACATTTTAGAATTTTAAAAAAAATGAAATAGGACTGTGGCTTTGGCTGAAATGCTCACTCTTTTCTTTGTTTTCCTGAAGAGTTATTATTAAATCAATTGATGACAAGGAAATAGGTAATTTGTCATGCTGCAGCAAGCTGAACAGTCCCTGTGCATTGCCTCTGAAACCCAGCTCCTTCACACTCCATCAGCCACGCAGCTTCACTTCTTCTATTCCTAGTTAGGCTGTGGTTTGTCAGAGCTCTTCCCACACTCGCCCTAAATATTTCACCCTGGGGTCTACAGGGAGGAAGTGAATATTGGGGTCTTCAGACATATAATGCCTGTGATGAGGACCAACTTTCTTTTTAAATATATTTTATTGATTTTTTACAGAGAGGAAGAGACAGGGATAGAGAGCCAGAAACATCGATGAGAGAGAAACATCGATCAGCTGCCTCCTGCACACCTCCTACTGGGGATGTGCCCGCAACCACGGTACATGCCCTCGACCAAAATCAAACCTAGGGCCTTTCAGTCCATAGGCCAACGCTCTATCCACTGAGCCAAACCGGTTAGGGCAAGAACCAACTTTATTGGCAACATTTTTACCCACCAACAGCCTCATTTCCTTTGAGGCAAGCACAATATATTCCAGCTCCTGATTTGATTTAGTTTGGACAGACATGTCAAGTCAGAAACCATCTTCTTGCATCTACCTGGCTCTGGCACAGCCGCAAAAACCAGTGGCCAGTGAATATATCAGTGAAGCAACAGCTCTGGCACCAATGCATTGTGTGGCTTGAACAGGCCCCTTGACTTGGGTTCCATCATTGATGGAGAGGATGAGTTCAGGGGCTGCTAAATTCCCTCTAGCTCTGGCAATTCAGCACAACGAGGGAACACAAAAGACATTCAACAGTCTCTACTTATAGGAAGTTGAAGATCTAATCTGGGGATAAGTAGCAATGCTTAAAACTATCTGAGGGTGATACGAGTCCCTATATTTGTATTATCAAGTGATGAGTAGAGTGTTTGGATTGCTGTCTGCTCTAATATGTCAGAAAAGGGTAAGATCAATGGGGGCTGGAATAGTCAGAGACATTCTTTCAAACCTTGAAGGATGAGCCAACTTTAAAACATGTAATTCAACTGTTTCGTAAATGCTTTGATGGCCCCCTCACTTCTAGGTTATAAGCAGGTTCCTTCTGTGGGATATGAGACTGTTCCTGATGGATGGGGACACCCCCCTGCCCATCATTATGTCTAGTCACCCCTCCTTTACCCCAGTGACACAGATACACTAAGACTAGCCCCAAGATTTTCAATGATTTTTCAAAGGCCTTCAGTGCCTGTATCTGCCCAGAAGATGCCTGATTCAATCTAGGCGGGAAAATGCTGATTCTCCTTAACTGCTTCACTCTTTTTGGCATCCTGCTTAAACGTCCTGGCTGGTGATTTGAGACCTTCTCTTCCGTGTGAACACAGAGTTGTCTATTCCATGCAACGCAGACAAAAGTGATGTTCTAAGATAGAAGCAGACTGTTTTGCAACTCTGCTAAACACCTTACAATAGTTTTTCATTACACTTACAATAACCTCTAACCTCCTTTCAATGGTGTATAAGGAAGGCCCTACATGATTTGACCATTCTCCCCACCATCCTACATCACTTACTCTGTTTCCATCCCTCTAGTCTCTTTGTTGTTCCACAAACACACCAGAAACATTGCTGTGTTGGGGGCTTGGCTTCTGTGGTTCCATCTTCCCGAAATGCTCTTTTCTTTTCAAAGTTTGCTAACTTCTCACTTCCGTCAGCCTTTACTCCAAGGTCATTTCACAAGGGACTTTCCCTAACCCCAATGCTCCATCTTCAGAGCACTAATTACTATTTTTAAAAATCTTTTTATTTTAAAAACCTTTTAACCCACAGAAAATTGGCAAGAATATTTCCAGGACTGCTGATAATACTTTCACCTAGATTTATCAATTATTAACATTTTGCAAAATTTGCTTTTTTTGTTCTCTCTAAAATATAGATATTATTACAATTGTTGTTGTCATTGCTTTTATCATCATTACTGAACTATTCAGTCATTGTTACCTTTATTTCTAAATACTTCACTGGGCATCTTCCCAAAATAAAGATATTTTGCTATGTAAATACAATATAACAAATTAGTGTGGCAACACTATTATCTAATATGCAACTCATTCACATTTTGAAAATTATACATATTTTGAAAAAATATTCTTGACAGCATTAAAGTTCTGCTTCTGACATTCCATATGCATTACTTTCAATTTTCCTGTATTTTTAAGTCTCATTTAATTTGGAATAGTGTCTCAGCTATTTTTTTCTCTTTTGTGACTTTTTTTATTTTAAAGAGCGCAGAACAATTGTCTTGTTCTATGTTTCTCCATAATTAGATTCAGGTTACATGTTTTTGGTAGAAATATCACAAAAGAGATGCTTTGGCCTTAGTATTTCATATCAGAAGGCATACGATATTTATTCCTTTATATTTTATACCATATACTCATTGACTTGCCTCCCAAGCTAGAATGCAGGCTCCATGAGGACTGAGGTGTTTCACAGGCTCACAGTCTACTCCGCACAGTCATGTTAGCCCCAGGAGCATTGGGAAGCTTCTGCTCTACTCATCACCTATCCAAGGTGGGGCATGATTGAGTCCTAAAGCTCTTGTTTGTAAAATTCTGTATTCATTCAGAAGTGGGAGAGGTGTGTGATAGGTGGAGAGGAAAAGCAAGGTGGAGGCAGAGTGCAAGGACAGACCGCTGCTCACGTTCCCAATGCGGGTTCTCAGCCCAAGGGTTGGCCTAGAGCGGGGGTGTCTGTGGATCGAAGCAAGGAGATGGTTTGATGGTGGGGGTGAGGGGAACAGCAACGAATTAACTGTCAGACTAACATTTTGCTTCAGATGAACTAAACTCTTTATTGATGTCAGAGAAGAAGGGAGAGGGATAGAGATAGAAACATCAATGATGAGAGAGAATCATTGATCAGCTGCCTCATGCACTCCCCACACTGGGGATCAAGCCTACAGCCAGGACATGTCCCTGACTGGGAATCTAACCGTGACATCCTGGTTCATAGGTTCACCCTCAACCACTAAGCCACGTCAGCCAGGCTGGACTAAACTTTTAATACCTGACAATAAGATTCGTATGATCAACAGCTATGGCATATGCCCAAATGTTGTTAAGATGCAATGAACAAAATTCTAACCAACCATGTTAGAAGAGTATGAGAGGAGAAAAATAAGGCTGATAGCTGAGGGCACCACACTGGTTCAGGCCCTTAATAAACTGGTTTTCTTATCTCTATGTAAGAATGATAATTAGGGGCAGGAGCAGAACTTGAACCCACGCTTCTGAGTCCACGTCTGGAGACCTTTCCCATAGCCTGATTCGGATATTATGTATGACAGTAACTCAAATATTTATGTCTAGGACAAATGTGGCTAATAAAGCCAACTTCTATGCCGAATTCTCTGTGTGTCTCCTACACTGTGCATGATCCTTGACTGTTCCTTTTTAAAGCATTGCACAATGCTTCGATTTACAGGAATCTAGTGAATGGGTTTCGATTAGACAGCTTGCAGCTTTAAAGGCTGCTTGAAGAATTTGATTAGAGACTCTGTTCAGAGACTCATCAGGCCTTGCTCTGGTTTTAACAATCTATCTCACTAAGGATAAGATAAGGGCAGTTTCCTTTGCCAAATGAATAAAAAAAAAAAAACTCTGCTTCTTCTAGATAAGAAAACAAACCCAGGGTCAGAGAATACCAAATGAAAGACTACAGATTTTAAACATTAGCTATTAGGTGTTGGAGAATTATTCTGAACTTTCAATTTAGCAGGCTCTGGATTGCTTGTCTGTGAAAGAGCAACCCAGTGATGAATTGTACGTTTTATTTATTTCTTCCCCCTAACTTTTCACTTTAAAAATAATTTTACTCTCACAGAAAATTTGTAAAATACCTTTCACCTACTTTTCCCCAATGCTAAGTCTTACATAACCATAGTAAATCAGTGGCAGCCAGGAAATAAACCTTGATATAAAACTATTAACTGATGTACAGTTCTTATCAGAATTTTTCCAGATGTTTCATAATGTCTTTTTTTTTTCTGGTCCAGGATCCAGTCCAGGATCCACATTGCATTTGGCTATGTTTCCGAAGTCTCTTCAATCGATATTGGTCTTTCTTTGTCTTTCATAACCTGGACCCTTTTGTAGACTATGAGCAGTTTTTTTTTATTGCATAGATTTTTCATTTACTTAATAAAATTTTTAAATTGATTTTAGAGAGAGAGGAAGGGAGCGGGAGAGAGAAATACATCAATGAGAGAGAAACATTGATTGGCTGCCTCCTGTACTGCCCCCTACTAGGGCTGGAGCCTACAATCTGGGCATGTGCCCTGACTGGGAATAGAACCTATAACCTCTCAATCACTGAACCACACCAGCCAGGGCTATTTTATTTTATTTTATTTTATTTTTTTCATCTTTATTGTTCAGTTTATTGATTACATTGTTCCCCCTTTTCCCCTCCTATAGTTCCCCTCCACTTGGTACCCATCCCACCCTCCGCCCTCACCCCCCTCCACTGTCCTCTCTCATAGTTGCAGATTTTTGTCCACTCTCTTGCTGCACTTCCCACACCCGCTTTCTCCCCAAGAGTTGTCAGTCCATTCCCTCTTTATGTCCATGATTCTGTTACATTCATCAGATTATCCTGTTCATCAGCTTATTAATTCACTTGATTTTTAGATTCATTTGTTGATAGATGTGTATTTGTTGTTCCTAATTTACACTTTTATCTTTTTCTTCTTCCTCTTCTTAAAGAATATCTTTCAGCATTTCATATAATATTGGTTTGGTGGTGATGAACTCCTTTAGCTTTTTCTTATCTGCGAAGCACTTTATCTGACCCTTCAATTCTGCATGATAGCTTTGCTGGATAGAGTAATCTTGGTTGTAGATTCTTGCTATTCATCACTTTGAATATTTCTTGCCACTCCCATCTGGCCTGCATGGTTTCTGTTGAGAAATCCGCTGACAATCGTATGGGTGCTCCCTTATAGGTAACTAACTGTTTTTCTCTTGCTGCTTTTAATATTCTCTCTTTGTCTTTTGCTCTTGGCATTTTAATTATGATGTGCCTTGGTGTGGTCCTCTTAGGGTTCCTATATATTGGGGTTCGGTGCACTTCTTGGACTCCTAAGTCTATTTCTTTCACCAGGTGTGGGAAGTTTTCGATCACTATTTCTTCAAATAGGTTTTCATTGTCTTGCTCTCTCTCTTTTTCTGGCACCCCTATAATTTGGATGTTGGTATGCTTGTGGTTGTCCCAGAGGCCCCTTACACTATCTTCAATTTTTTGGATTCTTTTGGTTTCTTGCTTTTTCAGCTAAGTGGATTTTCCCTCTTTGTATTTCAAATCTTTAACTTGGTTCTTGGGGTGCTCCAGAGCACTTTTAGGTCTTTGTATAATATTTTTTATTTCAGTCAGTGTATGCTTAATTTCTGGTTGGGCCTTATTCATATCCTTGAGAGTCTCCTTCATATCCTTGAGGGTCTCCTTCATTTCCTTGTAGGACTCATTCATTTCCACGTTGGTCTTGATCATTTCCACATTGGTCTTGATCATTTCCTTGCAGGTCTCGTTCATATCCTTGAGGATCTCGTTCATTTCCTTTGTGGTCTCGCTTATTTCCTTATAGGCCTCGACCTTTTGTTGGAGCCTTTTGAGAAGCACTATAACCGTGGTTTTAAATTCCATGTCTAGTCGTTTTTTTCCCTCCATTTCTTTCACATCTGATTTCTTTCCATGTCTCTGCATGATGGCTGCTTCCCTGAGTTGGTCAATTAGCTTTGTGTGGTAGATGTCCTCTAAGGGACAGTGGCTCAGCCTCCCCAGTTACCTGAGGTGGATATGGGTTGCACAGTCTTGCTCAAGTTAAGGTCAGGTTAATTGTTGTTAGCACTTGGAGGGGTTGATCTCCAGGCCAATTGTCTGTGAAGTTCAGCTGTGCTCAGGTTGGATGGGCAGAGTCTCTGGGCCAAGCAGACAGAGTTAGCTCTACCCTATGAGGCCCCAGGGACTCTGTGCCGGGGGTAATGGCTGAGAGAGAGAGCTGCTGCCAAGCTCCACTGGCTGCCAGGGAATTCAGACTCTCCCCAAATGCGTCTGCACACCCAACGTCTCACCCAGGGTCGTAAAACAAAGCAGTCTGACAGTTTTCTGAATGAGAGAGCAAGTTGTGAGCGCTCTCTATGCAGTTATGCAGCTACGCTGTTCCCAAGGTCAGGCGCAAGCTCACCTTCTCCACAAGCCGGCAGATCCTTGCAGTGCCCAAGCTTTGGTGTGCCCTCCGAGTGTCCAGTTTTTACCCCGTATGATACGGGGTTCCCTGGACTTCGCCCAGAGCTGGAGAATCAGTGCAGTGGGACGTCTTTGTCTCCCCGTTTGAGAAAACTGGCCGGTTTTCAGCTGCCTGCCCTATCCACTGGTGCGCGCGCTCCAAACCTCTCTCCACGCGAATCTTCAACGCTGTCCTCAGCCGCTCCTCCTAGTCATAGTGTCTTATCTTCACTTTTATTTGTGAAATTTTCACTCGGCCAGCTTTCTGGTGATTCTGGAAGGTGTTTGTTCTTTCATTAAGTTGTAGTTTTAAAATTGCTGTGTATGAAGGCAAGATATGTGTTTTACCTATGCCGCAATCTTGGTTCCTCCTCAGGGCTATTTTATTTTTAAAATATATTTAAAAAATTTAAATTACATTTGATGTACAATATTATATATTTCAAGTGTACAACCTAGTGATTAGATATTTATATAATTTAAAAAGTTGATCCCCCTGATAAAACTAGTATCCATGTGACACCATATATAGTTATTAAAATATTATTGATGCCAAAACCGGTTTGGCTCAGTGGATAGAGGGTCAGTCTGCAGACTAAAAGGTCCCAGGTTTGATTCTGATTAAGGGCATGTACCTTGGTTGCAGACACATCCCCAGTAGATGGTGTGTAGGAGGCAGGTGATCAATGCTTCTCTCTCATCGATGTTTCTAACTTTCTATCCCTCTCCCTTCCTCTATGTAAAAAAATCAATAAAACTTATAAAAATATTATCGACTATGTTCCCTATGCTGTTCTTTACATCCCCATGACTATCCTGCAACTTCCAGTTTGTATTTCTTAATCCCTCCACCTTTTCACCCATCTCCCCAACCCCCTCCCATCTGGCAACTGTCAGAATGTTCTCTGTGAGTCTGTTTCTGTTCTGCTTGTTCATTTATTTTGCTTCTTAGATCCCACATTTATAAATGAAATCACCTGGCAGTTGTCGTTCTCTGTCTGACTTATTTCACTCAGCACAATACCCTCTAGGTCTATCCATGTTGTTCCACGGCTGAGTCATATTCCATTGTGTATATGCACCACTTTATCCTTTCATCCGCGGATGGGCACTTAGGTAGCTTCCATGTCCCGGCTATTGTAAAGAATGCTGCCAGGAACATATGGATTGTGTATGTCTTTCTGACTTAGTGATTTGGGTTCCTTCAGATAAGTGCCCAGAAATGGGATTGCTGGGTCCTTTTTTGTCTGTTGTTATTTAGTCTTTGTTTTAAAGTTTATTTTATCTGGTATACTAGTAAATATTGTTACCAAGTGTTTTTTTCTTTGTTTCCATTTTAATGAAACACGTTTTTTCATCCCTTCACTTTCATTCACTGTGTGTCTTTCTATCTGAAGTGAGTCTCTAGTACAGTGGTTGGCAAACTCATTAGTCAACAGAGCCAAATATCAACAGTACAACGATTGAAATTTCTTTTGAGAGCCGAATTTTTAAACTTAGACTTCTTCTAACGCCACTTCTTCAAAATAGACTTGCCCAGGTCGTGGTATTTTGTGGAAGAGCCACACTCAAGGGGCCCAAGAGCCTCATGTGGCTCACGAGCCGCAGTTTGCCGACCACTGCTCTAGTAGATAGCATATGTAAAAGTATTGTTTTGTTATTTATTCAGCAACCGTATGTCTTTTGATTGCAGCACTTACTCCTGGCTGGGGCCACTTAGCAAGGTGCACGGGGCATGCTGAGGCCAGGTGCAGCTTATTTGGGGTTTGTGAACCTTTGAGTGATTTGAGGAAAGTCAAAAGCATGAGCCAAGATTGGCTGTTTCTATGGAAAAGCCACTGAAAACTGCTTGGGTTTGGCTGGCCAGATGGAGGGGCGGGGTCTCAGACACTAGGGCGGGGCTACCGGTGTTGTCCAAGTTGTTGGAGTCTCAGTGTATGGCTCTCACCGGCTTTGCTGGGGACAAGCTCCACCAAAGGAACTACAGCGGCGGCCAGCACTACTATGTTGGAGGAAGCTGCCCTCCAGCCTGCTGCTAGGCGACTCAGCTCCTGCCTGATGTCCCTGGTGCCTTTTGAGCTGCTGCCCCATCGCTGGAGCTTTGAGGGAGCGAGTTTGGGTAAGTTTGGGAGTGAGCACAGACTCATTAAGAGGAATGCATGGGACCCCAGCACTCCCCCAACCCCCGCTGCTTTTCACAGTCATAAGTTATGGGGACTTTTTCTTCCTAACCCTAGAAACCCTGGGCTTAGGAGCCTGGCGTGGGGCTGGAACCCCTGGCTGCCCAGAAGAGAACCTGCACAACCGAGATCTCTGTCCTGATTTTTATTTGCCACACCTGGCTGTGGGATCAGCCTGGATTGTCTAATGGTGATGTTCTATTTCCATTAGTCCTATATTATTAATTAATCTATCTATCTATTTTTGTTCATCTTGCCATTGAAGTCAAATCCACGAAAACATCTCTGAGACCAATATCCAGAAGCTTGGTACTTACGTTTTCTTCTTTGTATTCCATCTGCCTCTTTGCCCCTCCTACCAGTCTCTATGTGGCTTCTTTAGATCCTTTGTAGGAGGATTTATGTTCAACTAGACAGTGGTTCTCAACCTTTCTAATGCCGCAAACCTTCAATACAGTTCCTCATGTTGTGGTGACTCCCAACCATAAAATTATTTTTATTGCTACTTCATAACTGTAATTTTGCTACTGTTATGAATCATAATGTAAATATCTGTGTTTTCTGATGGTCTTAGGCGACCCTGCTAGCGGTTCTCAACAAAAATAATTTTATGGTTGGGGGTCACCACAACATGAGGAACTGTATTGAAGAGTCGAGGCATTAGAAAGGTTGAGAACCACTGCTCTAGATGGTTCTAAATGATGGCTGTTCTATAACAAGCATGTCAAGCTCAAAGGCTAACACAGGCCAAATAAACAAGGTTTAAGTTTCTGTGGGCCACAAAGAGACAAAAGCTTCAATCTTCATAGAAGCGTAGATTTATTTCGATAGAGGCATGCTGAATACAAAGGGCTGAAATAAGTGAGTAATTGTTAACATAAAATAATAGAACATTTTAATAAAAATTAATATTTTTTTGTTCAACATAAACTGACCAGACACTGAATAACTGCACAAATTAATAAGCATAGCACAAATAAACCTGTTTTTGTTGTTCTCCGGAAGTGAAATATTTCCTGTTGCGCACACCAAACAAGTCAGTCCAAGACTAATGACGTGGCAATTGGCTGCTAAAATATTCGCTGCTGGTATTAGTGGAGAAAAATGGTGTGCCTGTGTGTAAGGCGCATTAGGGAAATGAATGCAACACGATTATAGTAATCAGTCATTAGCGGACATTGTAGTTTGTTATTAATAATTATGTGTAGCAGGATATTGTGAAAATTAAGTTACAAAGTTTTTATTAAAATGTTTCTTACATACCGTTATATGAACTGGGCCACAAAAATATTCATTGTGGGCCGCCTGTGGCCTGCATGTGGCCTGCAGGCCGTGAGTTTGACGTGCTTGTTTTATAGCTTAGCTATAATTTTGATGTGGTTGTGGGAGGTTCTGAGTACCATCTTTACCTATGCTGCCATCTTGACCAGAAGATTGACTAGCCTGTGTTTTGTAGAATGTTCTTTAAGTTGGGTTTTTCTGACGTTTCCTCACTATTCTGGGAAGAATAGGACAAAAGTGATGCATTCTTCTCAGTGCAGCAATACGGTATCAATATGTCCCCTTGCATGTGATATTAACTTTGGTCGCTGGGATGAGGTAATATTTGCCAGGCTGTTCCACTGTAAAGTGATTAGTATTCTCTTTGTAATGAACAAATTTCATGGAGGGGAAATACTTTGAGACTATGCAAATATCCTGTTTGTGATCAAACATTTGCCTTCTAATTTTAACATCCATTGATGGTTCTTGCCTAAAAAACTTATTACCTGCTGTTTGCCCAATGGTGATGTTCTATTTCCATGAGTCCTTCTATATTTATTTATTTTTGTTTATCTTGCCATTGAAGTCAAATCCACAAAAACATCTCTGAGACCAATATCCAGAAGGTTGATACTATGTATTCCATGTGGCTGACATGGGCAGAAACTAAATGCTCAGAACTTAATCAGTTTTTCTAGTAAGTTATAGATCTTTTCATTGATATGTAAATGTTTTGTAGATCTAAGAACACTGTCATTTTTGTGGTATTTTTCTCAGTTTGTCATTCATTTTTGACTTTATTCACTGACTGTGAACAGTGGATGGATTTAAATGTTTATGGAGTCAAATTTATCAATGGTGCTGCTACTGCTAATACAGTAATGACCAACATTTATCAGGGATTTACTATTTTCTTGTTCTAGGTGATCCCTGAGGCTGTGCTATCACTCAACTAATGCTGTACACTCATATCTACTTCCTGTCTAGCTTAAGATATAAGAACTCTAACAACATCCATGCGAATACTCAAGTGACATTAGAAGGCCTCCCTCACTATATTTAGGCACAAATTTCAGATCTTGGAGACCTATTTTCATTTATAAATGAAGCAACATAAAGCCCTCAGCAATAATATGGGGCCTGTGAAAACTCCTATAAAATGAGTAAGGATTAGAATACTCAAGTACAAAAGGAAGAACTTAATTATAAATATACTGACAATATTGGAATTAAAAGTAGATTTTACATATTCTCTACTTGTTGCTCTTAATAAACTTGAAGAAATATAATTTTATTATGAAAATATATAAATATAGAATAAGATATGAAAGCTGAGCTGATTAAAGTAGGTTAGAAAGGGAGAGATTTGGGAAGGAAGAATCTATAGCAACTGTAATAGCCCAGTAATATTTAACTTAAGAACTTATATGCATACTAGAGGCCTGATGCATGAAATTTGTGCAAGGGGCTTGGTCCTCCCAGCCACGGTGGCTGCCTCCGCCCTCGCAGACACTGCAGCTGCCTCGGCTCTTGCAGCCCCAGAAGGTTATTCCTCTGTTTGGCCATCTAATCTAATTAGCATATTATGCTTTTATTATTATAAACTAGAGACCAATTGCAGGAAGATTCCTGCAAGAATAGAGCTTCCTGCGGCCTCAGCAAAGCTCCCTCCCTTCTCTGCTGCCTCGCTCCTTTCTCCACTACCTTGCTCTCTCCCGTCTCCACTGTCTTACTCACTCCCATTTCTACCGCCGCCTCCCTTCTTCTTGTCTCCTCTGCCTCGCTCCTTCCTGTCTCCCTGGCCCCGCTTGCTTCTCTGCAGCTTTGCTCCCTTCTGCAGTGCTTGGCTTCTTCTACGCCATCTTCTGCATGCAGATATGCAAATTAACTGCCATCTTGGTTGGGTTAATTTGCATACTCGCTCTGATTGGCTTATGGGCATGGCCTGTGGGTGTAGGGCGAAAGTATGATTAATTTGCATATTGCTCTTTTATTAGATAGGATATGCATAACTCATGGACACAGACATTAGTGTGGTGAGGGTCTGGTTGGGAGTAGTTAGGTGTGAATGGAAAGGGATCAATGCGGAAAAAAGGGAACATCTGTAATACTTTTAACAATAAAGGTAAATTTAAAATATAGAGAAATGTAAAAGTGAGAAAGGTTATTCAGTGATATGGAGGCATATTTGACAAGCTCTCATGGAATACCAAGTAAGTTGAAAATCATTATGGAAGATACTATTAGAGAAGATACAAAGAAAAAGTTGGGTCCTGAAGATTTTAGAATGACTGAGTAGAGCAGAAACATTCATAGATAAGAGAGTTCCTAGGCTAAAGGAGGAATGAAGATCAGATTTGTCAGGAGGGAACTCAGTGAAAAGAAACATCTCTTTTCCTGCCAGTGGGTTAGAATGCCTGTCAGAACCTTAGGGTGTCAGCGTGGAGCAGGACATCCACACACTAAGGCAGGAAGATGGGTCATCCAGGGAGAAAGAAACCTGAGCTTCACTTCAAACTTCTCTTCTATCGTATGAAACAATGTAAGATGGAGCTACGACCCAAGTGTTCTTAGCCCAGACAAATTACCATTCATGAGCAAAGAAAACAAAAGTCTGGAAACTATGGAAAACATGAAGCATAAAAGGACTTGTGCTTGGAATAATTTAAACATGGTTGAATTAAAAATGACTGCTATAAACAGTTCGCAAAGAAAATCCACCTGTTATAAATACTTAATGAAACAGATGACACATAATTTAGAAGTGTCTTAACAGTAATAAAAATACCATGACTTGTAGTAACAATACGCTAACAGGGGAAGCAGGTGGGGAAGGGGGAGTGAGGCTGAGGGTGGGGTTGGGGGAGATGGAGGTGAAAGTTAGGCTGTGCTTGTTTCCCCATTTCATATGGAGGACAAGTAACAAGACAATAATAGCAATGGCACCTGTATTAGTTATAACTGACATTGGAGTCCTTTACTATGTCTTACATACAGTTTAGAACCTTAGATGCATCATCTCTTTTAGGCCTGCTATCCACCCTATCAGACAGATTCTATTTTTATTACCCTCATTTAGGATACAGGAGGAAATGGATATGCTATTCCATTCCCAATATTAATAACTAGAGGCCCGTTGCACAAAGATTCGTGCAACAGGCCTTCCCTCACCTGGCTGCTGGCATGGATTTCCGCCAGCACCCAGAACCCAGGCCTTTGCTCTGGCTGGAATCTTCGCTCTGGCCAGAGTCTTTGCAGGTTTTGCTGACTCTGGCCGGAGGCTTCAGTCTTCACTTGGCATATCTGCCCTCATCTTCTGGGGCCAGCGATGGTCCAGGGAGCCTGTGGGCATGGGTTGGTATGGCCACCCTCACCTCCTGGGGCCAGCGATGATCTCAGGAGGCTGTGGGCTTGGTGCTCATCCCTGGGACCTACACTGCTTGGTGCCTGTGTATGCAAATTAGCCCGTCATCTTCGTTGGGTTAATTTACATACTCACTCCTGACTGGCTGGTGGGCGTCACAGGGGCATGGTCAGTTTGCATCTTTCTCTTTTATTAGTGTAGATTAGGAGCACATCGTTGCAATGTGTTAGTCAAATTTTTAAATATAGCATATTAAAAAATTGGATTGTCTTCAATTTATTGGGAAAAAAGTTCAGCTAGAAAAGAGTAGTTTTTAAAAAAGAAAATAAAGGAGAAAGAGCATGAAAGCCTCCAGAAGCAGAAAATAAAATGACAGAAATAAAATCAAACATGACAGTAAATGTTAACAGTTATGTTCCTCATTAAATAAATTGAAAATGCAGATTAGAAGATCCCTACTAAAACCAAAATAACTCCTGGATATTAAATAAGAGGATGAGCAAAGGATGACAAATGCTGGCAAAGGTGATAATATTGCAAAGAACATAATTTAAATGAAGAGTTTGTGGGGCAGTGTGGGAAGTTAGTCAATGGTGAATGGTGCAATCATAATGAAGTTTAAATTGTTATGCACCAGATCACAGAACATTAAGAATATATAAGAGGAAACTTTTAAACTGTAAAAATGGAAAAGAAAGAAATTAATCAGTTAATGAAATACTTTAACTGGTTTCCTACAATCCATGACAAATCTAACATTGTAAAAGAAAGTATAAAATATCTGAACAGTTGAATTTATAACGTATTTTTAATCATGAGTATCAAGCTCTTTACACTTCAGTAAATACATATTCTTTTCAAGGGCCTATAAGACACCCACCAAAAGTTATCTAATAAGCAACCACAAAGGAATCCTCAGTGAGTTCCACAAAACAGATGATTAGACAGGCTACATGCAATTAGCACAGAGCTATAAAATAAGGATTTAATAACCAAAAGGCAAATAACATAAAAACCCCTAACTAATTGGAAATTAACCCCACCTTCTCACTAGCTTGCATGTGCACACACACACGCACACCTACTTCTTTACAGTGTTCAGAAAATGATCCTATCTAATAAAAGATTAATATGCAAATTGACTGCACCTCTACTACACCCACAAGCCATGCCCACCAGCCAATCAGGAGCAAATATGCAAATAAACCCCAACAAAGATGACTGTGGCCTCTGAGAGATGAGGGAGGCTTCGGTTTCCTCGGCAATGGAGGAAGCAAAGCTTTCTGCCTGCTCTTGCCAGCCTAGGTCTCCACTCAATGCTAAAGTCTCAATTATAGAAGATACATAAATTGCAAGAGAAATGGTGGCAGCCATGGAGCTGGAGAGAGCAGAGGCTAGGGTTGCCCTGGCGATGGAGGAAGCCACACTTCTGCAACTCTGGCTGGCCTAGGCCTCCACTCTAGGCTACAAAGTTTCAAATAGAAGCTAAATAAACCCCAATAGAAATGGCTGCTGCCACAGGGTGAGCAGAAGGCTTGGCTCTGCTTCAGGCTACAAAGTTTCAATTGTAGAACATAAATAAATCCCAGATACCAGAGCCTCTGCTTGGGACATCGGGGGTGGTGGTGTAATCAGCCTGCAAACCACCATGGGGCCCCTCACTCAGACTGCCCTATGCTCCAAGGGAACCCCAACCCTGATCTGGGACACCCTTCAGGGCAAAACAGCTGATCCCCACCCATTCACAAGGCCTCTATCCTATCTAATAAAAGAGTAATATGCAGATTGGCTATCAATCCAACACACAAGATAGCTGCCCTCATGTGGTCAAAGATCCTGCCCCCATGTAGACACAAGATGGCCATCACAAGATAGCCAGCAGGGGAGGGCAGTTGGGAGGGACCAGGCCAGCAGAGGAGGGAAGTTGGGGGCAAACAGGCTGGCAGGGGAGCAGTTAGACATCAATCAGGTTGGCAGGGGAGTGGTTAGGGGGTGATCAGGCTGGCAGGCAGAAGTGGTTAGAGGCATTTAGGAAGGCAGGCAGGCAAGCAGTTGGGAGCCAGCAGTGCTGAATTGTGAGAGGGATGTCCAATGGGCCATCGGACATCCCTTGAGGGATCCCAGATTGGAGAGGGTGCAAACTGGGCAGAGGGACAACTCCCTCTCCCTGTGCATGAATTTCATACACCAGGCCTCTAGTGATAGGAATAATAATAAAAAATTGAAGAGATATAATCATGGTTGTATTCAGGAATGATTGCAAAGCCATAAAAGCTTTCATCATAAATGACAGAATGTAATTTGGTGAACTACAAGTGCAACTAAAAAAATTATAAAAAGAACAAAGCAAACACAAGCAAATCAGGGAACAGTGCTGAATAAACATGGAAATTAAAGAAAATCATAGCTAAATCCAAGAACTAGTTTTTTGAAAAAAATCACAAATAGAAAAAGTCTAATCAAGAAGAATGAAAAAACATCTCCACTAACTGTGCAAAATTTTGAATGATAAAGGAGGTATAATCACAAATGCAAGTGATTTGAAATTCTTTACTGATATACTTGAAAATTTGAATTGGAAGGATTACTTTTTAATAAAATATACAGTGTAAGATTAATTTAGAAATGTCAGTAAAGTTGATTAGCTCAATTACTATAAAAATGAGAAATTCTTTAAAAATAATTATCTGTAAAAAGGTGGCTGGGACCCAATGGTAAATGGGCAAGTTCCCCCAAAATTTAAAGGACACATAAATTCTATGCAAAGATACAAAAGGGTGATGTTTCATAGGCATGCTATTGCTCAATCTAAAATAAACACAATGCTATAAGTCAATGAAGAGAAGGTGCCCAAAAATATACAATCACATTCTACAAACCTATTCCATTTTTGAACATGGAGAAAACATTCTAAATACAATACCAGGAAATCATATAAATCTATGTATTGAGATGATGATATTCTATGGCCAAAGGTTTTCTTCTAGGAACAAACATTACTATTTACATTGTTCTGTTTTTCTTTCCCCATGGTAGACTCTGTTAGCCGTATACCCAACTTCCTTTTTCTTTCCTTCTTTTTCGCACAAAACTTCCATTATGTTTGGAATAGCACTGTGCCTAGCTTTTCTTACAGCTGAAAATGACCCTATGACACAGTTCTGGCCAGTGAAATGGACATGCAATGTAGATTTCTCCAGAGAGTTGATTTCCTCATCAAAGAGAGAAGACTTAGGTGGTCCTGCCTTTCTCTTTTCCTTCTTTTCTTGAACATTAGACATGACATCTAAGCCAAAGCAGCCCTCCTGCTAACAAGACAATAAACGAGAGGGCACAAGGCAGCTAGCTGGCCAAGGTGGCCAAGGAGGGAAAAGGAAGATTCATATGGCTTTGCTTGTTTAACAAACCCATACTTGTTTAAATTATTGTTAAATTGATTTTTTGGTTACTTTTAGCCAAAATTATCTTTAACTCATACAGCTGATATCTTTAGTTGGTGTGTGTGTGTGTGTGTGTGTGTGTGTGTGTGTGTGTGTGTGTATTATATATATGTCTCCCATGGGAATATGCAGATTTTTGAGAGTCAAAGTATTATTTCAGGAAAGCAAATCACTGCAAAATTGCAAAATATGAACAGACTGACACTCAGAGAGGTTGTTTGCCCACTGTCATGCTAACAATAAGTGGTGAAGTCAGGAATCAAAATCCAGGTCTCCAAAATTTATGATTGTGCCCCATCCGTGTTGCCTCATCACAGGATGTGTGTGCTGCTTGCTGTCACATCCCTTGGCCTACTGGAGATTCAGGTACCTCTCACTACTGCCCCTCAGAGATCACACCCTAGAGCAGTGGTCGGCAAACTCATTAGTCAACAGAGCCAAATATCAACAGGACAACGATTGCAATTTCTTTTGAGAGCCAAATTGTTTAAACTTAAACTTCTTCTAACGCCACTTCTTCAAAATAGACTTGCCCAGGCCGTGTTATTTTGTGGAAGAGCCACAATCAAGGGACAAAGAGCCGCATGTGGCTTGCGAGCTGCAGTTTGCTGACCACTGCCCTAGAGGAACACTCTTTCCTAGGCTTAACGCTCATGGCCTCACTTCCTATGATGGGGTGCAACTTTGTTGTAAAAATATTGCCTGTTATTTGGATACTTCTAAAAGAGCCACTTTATAACATTCCCTACCAGCACCTCTCGATCTTGATCATTCTCTCAACCAGAGATGGGAATGTATTCTGTGTGTTTGAGGAATGAATGATAAGGAGCTTGGCTGTTCGATGACTGGAATGGACTGAGAGGAGAAAGCAAAGGATAAGGATAGTTAGATGCAGAGCCTAGATCCTGTAGGATCTCAGAGGCCTTGGTAAGGATTTTGGATTTATTCCCAGTGTGATGTAAAGCCACTGTCTGACTTTGAGTGAGCTGTATATTAATAAAGCATTGCACTAGCTTATATGTGGAGAAAAGATCACCGTTCTATAGATAGATGGTGGCTTGAGCAGGGCTATGGCAATGCAAATGGTAAGAAATGGTAAGTTTTGGACATATTTTGAAGTACAATCAATAAGATTTTGTAGTGAGTTGGATGTAAGGGGTGAGAAGTGAGAAACCAAGGATGAGTTCAAGGCTTTTGGTTCGAGCAAAGCGGCTATTCATTGAGATGATAGATAGTGGGAAGAAGCATGTTTAATGGAAAAAGGGTATGAATTTCAGGCAATTGTTTTTGATGGTTTAATCTTGTGATGACTTTAGATATTCATGTGAAGATGTGGTGTGAATACACTTTAAATCCTCTAAATTTACAGTCCTAAACACCACACCAAACTGCTTTTGTAAGCCAGAGGCCAGATGGCAAGGCACCAGTGTGAACCGTATGAATTATGAGATATGATTGAAGATGAAGACAAAGATCAATCAGGAATTACAAACAGCCTGAGTGTCTAGCTTTTCAATCTTAGTTTATGCTGAACCCATCACTATGTTACCAAGAAGATGGGTATGTTTACTTGTTTGGTTAATTATCTCAGCCTGAGATATGTACCAACTCTATTTTAATGCAGATAATAGAGAGAACTGCTTCCCTTAAAGATTTTCTCCAAAACAAACAAAAATACATAAACACGGTTGTTATATGGCATGGTAATATAATCAATGACAAAGGGCTCTGGGAAAATGATTGCCCAAAATGGTCAAGTTCATGGGTTTGAATTCTGGTTTTGATTTCTGGTAGCTCTATTAACCTCCTCATGAATGGAAAACATAGGCTGTTGAAATCATTCAAACAGACAATCTCCATAAAGCTCTTAACACAGAGTCTGAGACATAGTTGCAACCCAATAAATATTAACTGTTATTTCTTTTTTTTTTTAAAGTAAATCTTTATTGTTCAGATTATTACTGGTGTTCCTTTATTTTTTCCCCCCATAGCTCCCCTCCATCCGATCCCCCATCCTACCCCATGCCCTTACCCCATGCTACTGTCTTCATCCATAGGTGTAAGATTTTTGTCCAATCTTCCTACACCCCTCATACCCTCTTCCCCCCTGAGAATTGCCAGTCTACTCCCTTTCTATGTCCCTGATTCTATTATATTCATCAGTTCATTCTATTTATCAGATTTTTCATTCACTTGATTTTTAGATTCACTTGTTGGTATGTATTTGTTGTCATTTTGTTGTTCATAGTTTTTATCTTTACTTTTTTTTTCTTCTTCCTCTTCTTAAAGAATACCATTTAGCATTTCATATAATCCTGGTTTGGTGGTGATGAACTTCTTTAGCTTTTTCTTATCTGTGAAGCTCTTTATCTGACCTTGAATTCTGAATGATAGCCTTGCTGGGTAGAGTAATCTTGGTTGTAGGTTCTTGCTGCTCATCACTTTGAATATTTCTTGCCACGCCCATCTGGCCTGCATAGTTTCTGTTGAGAAATCAGCTGGCAGTCGTATGGGTACTCCCTTATAGGTAACCAACTGTTTTTCTCTTGCTGCTTTCAAGATTCTCTCTTTGTCTTTTGCCCTTGGCATTTTTATTATGATGTGTCTTGGTGTGGTCCTCTTTGGATTCCTCTTGTTTCGGGTTCTCTGCGCTTCCTGGACTTGTAAGTCTATTTCTTTCACCGGGTAGGGAAATTTTTCTGTCATTGTTTCTTCTAACAGGTTTTCAATATTTTGCTTTTTCTCTTCTTTTGGTATCCCCATAATTTGGATCTTGGTATACTTAAAGTTGTCCCAGAGGCTCCTTACACTATCTTCATATTTTGGGATTATTTTTTTCTTTTTGTTTTTCTTGTTGGATGTTTTTTGTCTCCTCATATTTCAGATCTTTGGTTTGATACTTGGAGTCCTTTGATCTACTGTTAAATTTCTGTATATTCTTTATTTAAGACAGTGTATGCTTAATTTCTGACTGGTCCTTTCCCATTTTCTTGGCATTCTTATTAAGGTCCTTGAAGGTCTCATCAAGTTTCTTCACGGTTTTTAGAAGATTCTTGATTAACAATATTAATGTGGTCCTGAACTCTATGTCCTCCATTTCTTTCATTTGTGACATGTTTCTTTGTCTCCGCATTTTGCTGTTTCCCCTGTACTGATGGAGTGGAAGAACTGCTGTACTGGAGACACACCTATGGGGCAGAACTTTCTTCAGTGGTGCTTTGGTGCTCACCGAGCCTGCCTCTTTAATGTGTCACTTATGGATACGAGTAGTTGAATTCTGGTGTCAGCTCATACTGACCTCTAGATAGACGAGCTTCTGGATCTCTAATGGGGTGCAGGTCATCTACTGTCTGAGGTGACCCAGCAGTAGCTACAGTGAGAACTAAAGTTTTCTCCTCTTTGCTTGGGGTTTGGAGGGTTTGGAGCTGTCTGACTAGAGATGCAGTTTGTTAGATTAAGCTGCAATAGGGCAGGCCATTTATATGCAAATACTGCTGCGCACAGCTCAGGCAGGTTTGCAGATTGTGCAAGGTGGGGTCTCAGGGAGTCACTAGGCGAGGGCTTGGCAAACAGCAATGGCTGCCAGTCAGCCCTCTCTGAGTCTCTACGTTTCCAAGTCCCCACGCCTCTCATAGTGAACAATGATTACTGCATGCACCTCTGCAAGGGAGCCACCTTCACTTTTCAACCAGATGGCAGACCATCCAGCTTCTCCCTATAGGAGTCTGGGTCGCCAGTGTCTCCCCAGAAACTGGAGTTCAGAGTAATCAGGAGCTTGTTTCTCTTCGGGGTGAAAAAGCAGCATCCCTTTGCCCGCCATCAGCCCACTTTGCTGCCTCCGTACCTCAGCTTTTCAGCGCTTGTGCACGTCTCAATGCTCTTTTCTCTTTCCTTCTAGTTGCAGAACTTCCACTTGGCCAGCTTTCCTGTGGTTCTGGGTGATAGATGTTTTGTCTTTTAGTTGCAGTTTTGGAATTGTGCGAGGCAGCAATTTAGGTGTTTACCTATGCTGCCATCTTGGCTTCTCCTCTTAACTGTTATTCCTTAAATTCACTGAAGCATGAAATACAGACACACAATCCACTGACCCCATATATTTATATCCAGGCACTGATAAAAAACACAGTAGAAAATCTACATCTATGGTACATGCACACATATGCTATAGAAAAATGCCTTAGATTTTTTCATTCCCTCACTGCCTGTCTTTGCCTGCCTTTGCTTGATAACATTTCCTTTTCATGCTTTTCAAGAATGGAAAGATTATTTTCTTTTTCTTCCAAGAGCTGGCTGTTACTACAGATGCCTGCCATGGCTCATGGCTGGCTGTCCTCCTGAATGAATGACAAATATTCTCAGTAAATCACTTTTCTCTAAAAATAGACCTCCATGATGATCTTTAGCTTTAATTCTCAGTTCCATATACCTTGGAAAGTAAAATTTCATTCTTCTTACAGATTTACTGTTAATCTATCCCAAGCAATGTGATTTGGTGAAAATGAACAAATATTCTCTCTCACTTTGCAAAAGTTCTAGTTTTGCATCATCTGCTTATTGGATTTAGATAAAATAGAAATGTGGCAGATTCCTTCTGTCAGCTGGATATTCATTCTGTTTGGCTTTGGGGAGCCTTTTACGTGGCGTACTCTATCTGGATAATTTAATGCATGACTTGCCTGCTCTGTGTATTCCTCCAGATGCATATGAATGAAATGAGTGGGTACAGGATACCTTCAAAGTCAAAGTCACTGTGTAGAAGGAGCCAAATTACTCTTAGCACTATACACTAAACTTTTGATGGACACTACTCCCCAAGAGTTCACTTGGCGTTTTGGGTCAAGGCCCACTCAGTTTACATCATCTATACTGCTGCAATGCATGTTTTTGGCAATAAATAAAAAATACAACACTTAGAACACTGTATATTGGAAAAATGAGCACTGCTGGCACAATGCGAATGGAGCCTAAACATGAATTCTATTTATCTCCTTACAACCTTAATATCCACATACCAATTAAATTTTGAGTTGGACCACCCTGTTCCCCTAATTTGGGTTGGAAAGAGGCAGTCAATCAAAATCTCAAGAGGAGCATCTGAAATCTTGCCCTACAGTTTGAGCTCAAACAAACTAATAAAAAAGAGATCTTAATACCAAATCATTAACAGCTCCTCTAAAACTGTCTTGGCACACTTACTGTGGATCTTCCCACTGGGGATCCCAAAATCTGGAAGGCTACTGAAATATGTCAAATCTATATTTATATCCTAGATATCACTCAGTAAAATCAGGGGTAATGGATTTTGCAAATTTCATGCTGGTGACTTTTATATCATTCCCTGGACAGAGGTAGGTCCTCTACATTACTGCTGTTTTTATTTTTGTAGTACTCATCATCATTATCATTATTATTAATATTTCCAACCACAGTATGTGAAGAAAGGCAACTATAATATTTTGCGCGCGCGCGCGCGCGCGCGCGCACACACACACACACACACACACACACACACACATACACACACACAATCATTTAGGTACCTACAATGGCAAGTATTAAAACACCCAGAGTCAAACTGGCTTAAATAATAAGAATATTACCTCAGATAACATAAGGTATAATGCAGGGAGACACTGGAGATGGTAAGTCAGTAGCAGAATGACATCATGAGGGACTCAAGTTCTTTTCATCAATTCACTTTGCCTTCCTCATTCCAGCCTTGAAGCTGGCTTCTTTCATGCTCTGAAAGACTACCTGTTTGCAAATATCCAGTAGCAGAAGGCTGATGGCACCTTCCCTTAGTCTGTTCTTATCAGCCTGGAGACCCTGTCCCAGACTTTCTCATCTCTCATTGGCCAAAACTGTAACACATGTTCTTCTTCAACCAATCACTGGTGAAGTAAATGAAACCACCATGAGGATTTACCTCTTTGGTACAGAAGTTGAGAACAATGTTTGCTAAAGAACATGGCTATATAGAGAAGGGTGGAAACCCCAGAGTAGTGTCAGCATTCTATGAGAAAGAGGAAAGGAATAAATGACCATGGGATTGGCAACCAACAGTGTCTCCTAAATATACAGAGACCCTGGTGGAGAATGACTGGAATAGTGGTAGGCGAAGGAGGAGGAGTTGGAGGAGGAAGAAGGGGAGGCAAAGTGAAAGAAGAAGAGAAGAAGTACTTAGGGAGCAAGAGTATGTAATTCCCTCCTCTGGAGTGTGAGCAGGGCCAATGAATATGATGGGATAGTCACTCCCTTGGTTAGGTCCTATGACATGAGAAAGGTGTGGGAAAATCACTCTGGTGATTACCGTATTTTCTGGTGTATAAGACGACTTTTTAACCCAGGAAAATCTTCTCAAAATTACTATATTGAAATAAAATCTGATGTTTTTTTAAAAATTTTTATTTGGTGTGCATTGGAAGAGGGGTAGTCTTATACCATGAGTATGTCCCAAACTCTGTATTTTAACTGGAAAGTTGGGGGTCGTCTTATATGCCCAGTCATCTTATATGCCGGAAAATATGGTACTATGTTATAATTAGGCTCAATCCTAGCAGACTGGAGTGAGACCATCCTGTTGGCCTTTAAGAAGTATGTTTTCATTGTCATGTGAGGAGGGTGGCCATGTGGCAAGGACCTAAGATAGCCTCTAGTTACTGAGAACATTCCTGGCCTGCAGTTGGCAAGAAAATGGGGACCTCAACTATACCGCTACAAAGAATTCTTCCAACAACCTGTGAGTTTGGAAGAGGACCCCAAGCCTCAGATGAGATAGCAGAGCTGGCTGACACCTCAATGTCATTCTGGTAATGTTCTAACCAAATGGGCCCTCTAGCTTTTACCTAGTTTTTTGACTCATAGAAATGGTGAAATAATAAGTATGTGTAGTTCTAAGGTGGTGAATTTGTGGCATTTTGTTATGCAGCAATGGAAACTAAGGCACCCACTATAGACTATTGGATGAGTGAGAAATCAACATATTCTTTGTGTCAAGCCATTAAGCTTTGGCAGTTCATAGCATCTAGTATAACCTTAACTAAATACAGTGGCATTAATAAGGATGCTCATGGAAAGGCAGTAAATGCCCCATCAATTGTGTAGGGATTGTCTCCTCTGGAAATCTTGTCCTAGAGATGGTCTCCTGGGGCTGGCCCACAGCATCGCTGTACCTGATAATGAAATGGAATTCCGAATAGCAATGATATATTAGTTGTCAACTCCAAATTACAGCACTTTTCATTTATGGGATCTGGCTTGCTCCAATTAATTAGAATCTGGGCCAGATACATAAAGCATGTTACCTCTGAGAACCATCAGGACTGTCTGTCACATTTACACAGTAGAAAAGGCATTGTATTTCTGGCAGGATCTAAGGTTGTTTTTGTGTATGTGTGTGTGTGTGTGTGTGTGTGTGTGTGTTTGTGTTTAAATAAAGCAAGCATACTAACATCTAGTCTACTCAAATAGGATTCCAGCCCTTTCAGCCTTAAAATGTCATATAACTTTTAGAATAGACCCCTCGGCTATATATAGTTACATATAGTTAATACCAGGTACTGTGATGGTAATTCACATATACTTCCTCATTTAATGCTTACTATCCCCTGAAAAGAAAGTATGAGTAAAAAAGGGGCTATATACAAGTTTAGTGACCCAAAGTGACCCTTCCTCCCTCTCTCACTCCTTCCTAATATATTTTTATAGATGATATTAGAATATTATGAAGCTTAAACTGGCAGGTGGCATTTTAATCTCACCATTGGAAATGAGGTCAAAGCTTATGCTCTCTCCATAGGCCTCTGTCTGTCTCCCAGCTGCTGTCCAGAGCCTAGGAACCAGGTACACGAGCCACGAGGGCTGGATTCAGGCACTCGGAGCAGCTGCCCGACCAGGCTGTGGGCAAACTGATGAATGAAGTTCCAATGAAGAACCAAGAGGGGCCTGCCATGAAGCTAGATGGCTTGGCTTTTGCTCTTGGATCCCGACAGACAATTTTAAAATACTTCCCATCTTTGCCCTAACCAGTTTGGCCCAGTGGATAAAGCGTCGGCCTGTGGACTCAACGGTCCCAGGTTCGATTCCTGTCAAGGGCATGTACGTTGGTTGAGGGCACAAATCCAGTAGGGAGTATGCAAGAGGCAGCTGAATCGATGTTTCTCTCTCACCCATGTTTCTCTCTATCCCTCTCCTTTCCTCTCTGTAAAAAAAATCAATAAAATATGTTTTTTTAAATAAAATAAAATACCTCCCATCTTCAACCCCATGATTTATTTTACAAATCAGAGGATCATATTTTGACTTCCTGCTGTCTGCAAAAGTCACCTTATGGGTAGTCTATGATAGGAACATTACCAAAATAATTCAAATCACAAGAACAAACAAACAGATCACATAGGAAAGAATGTATATTGCTTTCTGAGACAAATTCATAAAAATCCATAAAATTCTAGAGCACAGGCATCATCAGAACCAGATTGATGTTATTCCTTCTGGAAGAAAGACCACTCACAATGATGAAGAAGCAGTACCTTGAGGGGCTGCAGTGGGCTGAATTGTGGTTTGACATGAAGCCACTTGCCTTTTACTCATGTTCTTTCTTCTGTTCATCAGAAGAGCCATAAATGGCATGTTCAGTCCTCACTGAGGAGTATGTTTTTATTGATTTTTAGAGAGAGAGAGGAATATCGAGGTGACAAACATTAATCGGTTGCCTTCTATATGCACCCCTACCAGGGATCGAACCCACAACTTATTGGTGTATGAGATGATACTCCAACCAACGGAACCACCCAGCACACTTTAATTTAGTAAGAGGGATTGTTTTTCCCTTTTGCCACCCCCCTCTTTTTTTCTTCTTTGTACAACTTATTCATGAAATGCTTATTTTGATCATTTCACTTATAGGCTATCTACCCGAGTAGAAGAGATAAAGTCCAATATAGCAGTTAGAAAAAAATTCACTCCATAGAAACCGATAATAATGGAACCTCATACCTAGGAATTTATCTTTTAGATTGTTATTTGAAAAGTCATTGTCCACTGGGGATGATTACTAGCAAACTGATCAACATATTAAGCGTCCGGTGAAAATGTATTAATGAGACAAATGAAACCAGCAATTTCAGCTTAATCACATTGCCTTTTGAATAAGAATGAAGGCATATCAAACCTAGCAGGGAAACTCAGCAACTGACTTCTAGAAAAGGCAGCCAAGAACTAGGAAATGTAAGCAAAACTTCTGAGCAATCACTACCAGACAGATCATTAAGTAAAAATTAGAAAACAACAACATACTATCCTCCACCCCCCAAATCCTCTATTTCATTGCTTGATATTAGGTTCAGTTTCTATTTTGCTTTCGGGCACACGAAATTCCAACTAGTTGGATGATTTATTTTCCAATACAAAAGCAAATTACAAGGAGCAAATTAGAAGCCTGAAAGAAGCCCGCAGAGAGAGAGGGCCTTTGTGTAGGGAGAGTTAGAAAAATGTTGGAATCACACAGTAGTATGGAGTCATTAGTACAAGGGAAAAAAACTACAACTTGCAGAAGTTCAATAACTGGTGTTTAAAAGGGCGATTCTGAGTAATCAGGAAAAGGAAATTACAAAGACAATATAATTGCTTTGAAACTTAAAGCATTTGCAGTTCTGTTGTATAGGGATGAAATTCCATGCGACACATTCTGCTTTTGACAATAAGGAAATAGCAGATTATAGAACAATTTGCAAGGAAAATTCCCAATAGGGGAATGCTTGGCACATAAAATGACCTGTTCTCTCTTCTCAGGAAGGCTGGCCTCTCCAAGATGCCTCCTCTCTTGAGCACCCTTGCCTGATGAGCTTTCCCTGGACTTCTTTGTGATGGGAAGAACTCATTTCCCCCCAAAATATGAAGCTTCAAGAAAATGTCTCAGGAGGAAAAGTAGCAACTAACTTTGCAAAGTAGTAATAATGTGTTATCAGAAAATTATTTTAGCATTTTCTAATCATGAATCTCATTTATAAGAGTCATTGCATTTGTGCCATGTGATTTTTGTCACTTTTCCAAGGAACTTCTCAAGTTTCTTAATGAGACTTGGTAAGAAAATATTGTTCCATGAACATAGATCCAATTAGCAGTTGACTTTTTCATATGTACACCCAAGTCACATATACCCCACTTAATAAAACTTTGGTTCAATATCTGCTGAAAAGATATGGTTCAAGAAACCAGTTTAAAAATCTCAGTAAGCTTGCCCTGGCCGGCTTGGCTCAGTGGATAGAGCATGAGTCTACGGACTGAAGGGTCCTGGGTTCGATTTTGGCCAAGGGCACATGCCTGGGTTGCAGGCTTGATCCCCAGTAGGGGGCATGCATGAGGCAGTTGATCAATGATTCTCTCTCATCATTGATGTCTCTCTCTCTCCCTCCCTCCCTCCCTCCCTCCCTCCCTCCCTCCCTCTCCCTCCTCTCTGAAATCAATAAAGAAATATACTTAAAAAAATAAAAAAATACAAATATAAAAATATAAAAATCTCATTAAGCTTATTAAACTCCAGGGTGGTCACTTCAGTAGTACTTTTAGAAAAAAGATTAATCTGGGGAGGCGGAAACAGACCTGTGCCCAAACGATCAGGGTTGTTTTTCTATTATAGAAGTAACTAGTAGTTTGTGCACAAATCTGTGCGCCAGCAGGTTGGTGCCTCCCTCCTGTAGCTCCTACTGCCCCTCCGTAGCTCATTGCTCTGCCCCCTCCTGTAGCTCTCCACCAACCACTTGTAGTTCGTTGCCCCACCCTCCTGCAGATCCATGATCCGGTCATTATGTGGTTGGTTATGCCTTGTGGCATAATGGATAATTAGCATATTCTGCTCTTATTATATAGGACAACTATTATTTACCAGCAAGACCCTCTGACTGAAGGAAATTATTCCAATCCAAGGCCTTACTCGTTGACCCGCACCTGGTTTTATATTTTGTGGAGAGATGACCGATGCCAATGCAACCCCCAAATCAAAATCTTTTCTTGTTGGACAATTCTGGTCTTTGTTGCCATCTTCTTGCTACATGAGGAGATTACTGTGACTCACAACCAATCCTTCCAACTAAGGGTTGTCTGACAACCTCCATGGACATACAACATTCCAGAGAAGAGCTTCAGTAAAACACAATGTTCACAGTCTGAATTCTTGATGACTTTGTTTCTACCTCATTCCATCCTGCTTCTTATTTCCTTTACTGCTAACATTGGCTTTTTAATGCTCTCTTGAATTCGTTACCTCACCCTTTGCGATTTTCCTGTCTCCATGATTTTCTCATCTTGCTATTCAATTATTCTGGTCACTGACTCTAACTGTAGTTTCCGGCCAGATAAAGGCCCTCTTGAATGAACCTAGTGTCCACCCCCAATCAATCTCTTTGAAGTGACTTTTCGAGGAGGGCAATTTTACTTGTCTTTGAAAGTTCTTTTCTGTGTGCTCTTTTCTCTTCCTTCCCATTTTTACTCTGTCATTTTCTTAAGACTGAATTGCTCACCTCCTTGGCTTTAGCTTTTCTCTATGACAATCCATCCTTTGCTTCAATATTACAACATTAATGGCTCCTCTTATCCTCACCCTTCAAAGAGCAAATGTGAGCACTGTTGTTTAAATCTCTAAGGAACTAAGCTACACTAATAAAAGAGAAAGATGCAAGTTAACTATACCTTTGTGACATCCACCAGCTAATTAGGAGTGAGTATGCAAATTAACCCAACAAAGATGGAAGTTTAATTTGCATATGCAGGGACTGAGTGGCCAGGGGTAGAGCAGAATACTTGCGTCATGCAAGGACACTGGAGTTCTGCACTTCCCCAGCATCTCCAGGTCACTGGGCAGCTTGGAAAGGTGGAAAGGTGGGTCTGGGCAGGAGCAAAGGCATAAAGGCAGTGCCAGCAGCCGGGGGAAGGAAGACCCATTCTTGCACAAATCTTTGTGCATTGCGCCTCTAGTCCTATCTAATAAAAGACTAATATGCAAATTAACAATTGCTCTGCTACTCCCTCAAGCCATGCCCACCAGGCAATCAGGAGCAGATATGCAAATTAACCCAACCAAGATGGCTGCGATCATGAAGCAAGCAGGAGGCTTGGGTTTCCCCAGTAATGGAGGAATCTAAGCTTTCAGCACACCTTGGCCAGCCTAGGCCTCCGCTCAAGGCTACAAAGTTTGAATTATAGAAGATAAAAAAATCCCAACAAAAATGGCTGCAGCCACAGAGCAAGCAAGAGGCTTGGTTCCACTCTAGGCTATAAACTTTCAATTATAGAAGATAAATAAATCCCAGATACCAGGGCCTCTGCTTGGGTTGCCAGGGGGCGTGGCCAGCCTGCAAACCACCATAGGCCCCTTGCCCAGGCTGCCTCATGCCTCAAGGGAACCCCCACCCTGATCCAGGCCACCCTTCAGGGCAAACCAGCTAACCCTCACCCACCCGTGCATCAGGACTCTCTCCTATCTAATAAAAGAGTAATATGCAAATTGACCATCACTCCAACATACAAGATGGCCAGTAGGGGAGGGTAGTTGAGAGGGACCAGGCCTGCAAGGGAGGGCAGTTGTGGGCAATCAGGACAGCAGGGGCGGGCAGTTGGGAGGAACCAGGCCTGCAAGGGAGGGCAGTTGGGGGCGATCAAGCCTGCAGGGGAGGGCAGTTAGGGGTGACCAGGCCGGCAGGGGAGGGCAGTAAGGGGCAAACAGACTGGCAGGGGAGCAGTTAGGCATCAATCAGGCTGTCAGGGGAGTGGTTAGGGGGTGATCAGGCTGGCAGGCAGAAGCAATTAGAGGCAGTCAAGAAGGCAGACAGGCGAGCAGTTGGGAGCCAGAAGTCTTGGATTATGAGAGGGATGTCCAACTGCCCACTTAGGCCTTATCCTACTGGGATTGGGACTATACAGGCAGTTGGACATCCCTCGAGGGGTCCCAGATTGGAGAGGGTACAGGCTGGGCTGTGGGACCTCCCCTCTTCTCCCTCCCCGTGCCTCTAGTGTTGTATAAACAGAGAACTACAGACAAGGGTGTTCGTAGGATAGGAACCCCTAGCAATCCTGCCAGAGAGAGTGATGAGGAGACGAGGTTGAAGGAAAGTCTCTGACTGACCTACAATAACTCATCCAGAGATGTTAGAAAGATTTAAATTAAATGGATAATTTCCTGGCAAAATAGAAGCTAACCAATCTGACTTGAGAAAACTTAGGAAAAAAAATAGAATAAAAAAGTGGAAAGGTTTCCAAATTTTTTAAAAAGAAATGGGTGCTAGGATTAGGTATTACTGACAGTTTTTCCAACTGTCAAACATTCAAAGAGGAGATGGGTTCTATAAACTGTTCCACAGGCAAAACAAAAACATCCATGGAATCTTCACAAATCATTTTTAAAATTCGGCATATTCTTAAAAATAAAATCTGACCAAGGACACAAAGTTACAGTCAGAGAACAATCTCCCTTATGTATATAGATGTAAAAATAATAGAGCATTGGCCATCAAAACCCAGCAGTTTATTAAAAGAAAATCCCCATGGCCAAGTAGGACCATTTCCAGGAATGTAAGAAGAGTTTAATATTAGGCTATCTATTAATATAATCCATCACATAAAGAGGCCAAAGGCTCCCCAGATCACATGATTACCTTGATATTTGCCAAGAAGTCATTTGAAACAATTCCACTTCCATTCCTGATGGAAATTCTTAGTAAGCTAAGGAATGGATACAAGAAAGACAGTCTTAATTTAGTTGCCACATAAATGGGATATTTGGACTTTGTGTAGAAGGGGGGCTTGAGGAATGATTTAGTTGGAAATGGATTTGTCTTGAAGTGAAATTTGCAAAGCACCACCTTATATTTTTTATCAGGCTGTGTGTCTAAATTTGTAGTGGTTTTCAGAGTGGCTTGAAATATAAATGAGCTGAGACCATACCTTAGCACTAAAACTGCACAATGTACACTTATAGACAATATACACTTACAGCAAAACATCAGTCCTACCCTACTTCCCTGATGAAGGGAGAGAATGAGAAAAGCAAAATTATTATTGGAGATAATGATGACAATCTCATATAATAGCTAACATTTACTTACTCTGTACCAGGTGCTATGGCAAGCACTGAGCACACACTAATTAACTTAACCCAAGTGGCAGTGCTTCAGAGGGCATTATTCTGCTCACTTTGCAGAAAGAACAGTGATGCTCAGGAGAATCAAGGACAGAGAAGCTTGTGAAGTGGTATCCCAAAGTGGCACAATGGGATTTCAAGATGGCTGTATCTGACTCCAGGGCCCATGTGCTGAGCCAGTAAGCAACACTGTATTTCTTTACTAATGAATAAGAAATATTACCGAAAGTATCTTAGATTATAAGATTAATATAAAGCAAATGTCCTATGTCAGTTATAACCAGTTAAGAAAGTATAAGAGATGGTTCTTAATAGTAACCCAGAACAAGAGCTAACAGAAGTAGCTCAAATATTTATTTGAAGAACATTACCAAACACATACGAATGGCATAAAAGACATTTTAGTCACTAAAGATATATACTGTACTCTTGGATGAGAATCTCATTATTTTTAATGATTTCACTAAAAGTATCTTAAAAGTATGATGCAATTACTTTCAAAATATAATTTTTATAACTTGAAGGAAAACAAAAAGGTGAGTGCAGCTAAAAAATAATAAAACTCCCAGAAGGGGACTTGTATTATCAATTGTCAGTCTATTATAAAACTACAATAATCAGCCCTGGCTGGTTTAGCTCGGTGGATGGACATTGGCCCATAGACAGAAGGGTCACAGGTTCGATTCTGGTCAAAGGCCTGTACTTTGGCTGCAGCTCGATCCCTGGTCTGTTTGGGCTGGTGTGTATGGGTGACAACAAATCGGTGTGTCTCTCTCACATCCATGTTTCTCTCCCTGTCTCTCCCCCTCCCCCTCCCTTCTATTCTCTATGAAAAGTAATAGAGAAAATATCCTTAGGTGAGGATTAATAGCAACAACAAAAAGCTATAATAATTAAAACATTTAAATAGTAATGCAAAGGTACAGTAGAGTAATAAATGCAAAATCATTAGAATATAACAGATGACTCTAAAAGAGAACCAACCCAGTACATATTGTCATTTATTACATAGTAAATGCAACATTAAAAAAAGAATACATTATTCAACAAATGGTTATAGAAATACTTATTAATCATTTGGGAAAAATTGTATTTCTTCTGTACCCCATATCAACATAAATTCCAGATGGATTAAAGGGATAAAAGTAAAAAAATGTATATGTTAAGGATCTAGAAAAACATATGGGTTAATATTTAATCTGCTCCCAGGGTGGGGAAGACTTTCTAAATATAAATGGAAAGAAGGAACCGTAGATGAATTTGTGACATTTAACAACATAAAAAAGAAATCTTCTAAGTTGAAAGTGTAATGAAATTGAAAACAAATTATAAGTTGGAAAAATGTTAGCAACATATATGGAAGATCATAGTTTTAATATTTATAAAGAATTCTAAAAAAATCAATAGGAAATGGATGAATACTTTATTAAAATGTACAAGGACATGGATAAAGAATTCATGAAAGAAAAAAGACAAATAATTTGAAAAATATGTAAAACAATCCTCTCTAGTGAATAAATGAAATTCAAACAAGAAAATTAAACGCATCTTTGTCCTTCAAATTTACTGACTCAGCAAAAACAAAACAAAACAAAACAAAACACCCCTAGCAACCCAATTTAAACATGGGCAAAGGCCTTGAAGGGCTATTTCTCCAAAGTACACAAATGCCCAATAAGCACATGAAAGGATGCTCAACTTTACTAATTTAGGGAAATTCAAGTCAAAATCAAAATGAGATATTATTTCACACCCATTAAGATCTAAAAAGTAAAAAAAAGTAAGTGTTGCTGAGGATGTGGAGAAATTGGAACCCTTTGCAATGCAAAGGAATCTGAAATGGGGCTGCCATACTGACAAACAGTATGATGATTCCCCAAAGAGTTGAACAGAATTACCATGTAATCCAGCAATCCCACTTCCTGCTATACATTCAAATTTGAACAGATATTTGTGCACTCAAGTTCATAGCAGCATTATTTCACATAGCCAAAAGGTGGAAGCTACCCAAGTGTCTATCGACAGATGTGTGGATAAATAAAAATGGATAAACAGTTGTGGTATAAACACACAATTGGATATTATTCAGCCTTAAGAAAGAAGAAAATTCTGACTTAACATGGATGGACCTTGGAGATTTATGGTAAGTGAAATAAGCCGGTCACAAAGAAACAAATATTATATGATTTCTCTCACATTAAGAATCTAGAGTGGTCAAATTCAGAGAGACAGACAATAGAACAATGGTGGCCAGGGGCTGGAGTGAGAGGATGGAGAATTAATATTTAATGGGTACAGAGTTTCAGTTTGGTGAGAAGTTCTGGAGACAGATGGTGGTGACTAATGCAAACTATGTGAATGTGCTTCATGCCACAGAACTGTACACTGAAGAAATGGTTAAAATGATATGCTTTATGTTATGTATATTTTACCACAAACAAACAAATGTAGGGGGTTGGAATTGGGTGCCTACATGATTTGGAGATCTGAAAAAGAGAAAGGAATGAACTAAAAACAAACTTCTCACCAACTCAGGTGGATGATAAAGAAATCTAAACATAGCTAGAAAATGAATGAATGAATGAATGGATGAATGATTTCCTTGTGAATTCACAATCACAGACAAGGGGCTCAAATTTTGATCTGGGAAGTCCCCACATGTATAAAAGAAATGGAATTATATTCTCAGTTAATGAGACCCCAAATGCAAAAGTAATGAAATTCTGTTTTCAGCTAATGGCAGAAGAAAACACACTTGTGGGGAATATATTATTGGATGAACTTGTAGCATAAACATGTCCTTTCACTCCAAATGGATTTCTAGATTTATTGCAACACCAAAATCCTAGCAGGTGTTTTTGTGGAAATTGATGAGCTGATTCTAAAATGCACATAGAAATGCCAAAGGCCCAAAGAAACCAAAACCATTTTTGAAAAAGCAGGGCAAAGCTGGAAGACTTAATCTGCCAGTTATCGAAACTTTTTCATAAAGCCTTTACCTTATAACAGGACTGCCTTAGTACAAGGATAGACAGATAGACCAATGGGGCATTATAGAAACCTCCACATAAACTGGATATGTAGTCACCTGATTTATGGCAAAATTGGTGGTGCAGTGTGATATGAATCTTGACCCGTACCTAACGCCATACCAAGAAACCAATTCTAAGTGGATCAGAGAGCTATGTTGTTAGAATTCTGTCAATACGTTGGTAGGAGAAAAGACATTCATTGAAATAAGGGACAATGAAATGTGAATTTTTCCTTAGTATTCCATGTTCTCTGTCAGGCCCTTAGAAAATAAATTAGGTTGTGATTTTTCTGGAATAGTTACTGGAAGGATAGATGGGTGAGGTTCAGGGTTTTCAAACTTTCAACTCAACTAATTTGCTGAAAAAGAAAACCGTGTGAACTACATTGCCACTTGTGCTTACAGGAATTTGCTCTGAGGAAACTGCATCCAAAGTTCAAGGCAGGGTTTTTGGACAGGGGTATTGCCAGGAACTAGCTGTGTGATCTTAGGTAAATCACCACCTCCCTCTGGGCCTGGATTTACTCAAGAGACAAAATAAAGGGGGATATTTAAATAAACTTTGAAGGTACAGATGCCTTCCTTATCTGGTACAAGCTAACAGTCCATTCCCTGGATGGTGCACACATGTCCACGTACTTGCACAATTTTGAATGTTTGGATGTTTATGGATCTTCAAAAGGTCATTCATGAACCTCCAAAGAATACATTGACCCTGGAACACCTGGCATATGTGATAATGGGTTTATAAAATGAGGCATTGCCTTTTAGAGATGTGACCTGAAATAGTTATGGATGAAGTAATTTGATGTCTGGAATTTGCTTTAAAATTATCCAGTGTGTGTGTGTGTGTGTGTGTGTGTGTGTGAAGGGTTAACAAATGAAACAAGATGATAAATGGATAATTGATGAAACCAGGTGATCAGGTACATGATGTTTCTTCATACTGTTTTCTCTACTTTTGGGTATGTTGAAATTCTCCACCATAAAATAAATTCACATAATGAAATGATCCATAATTTAAAAATTACCTGGAATAGGGAATCTATAGTGTTTCTAATTCTGATATCCCAGGATTTAACATTCCAAAGCATCTGCAAAGAAATGCGCTTCTGGAAGCGTTTTATGTGCTCGGGGCATTGAATCATCATCATTCCTCTTCTGTTGAACTCTCTGGACGAAAGGGTTTGTTGTGGTCCCCTTTTTCCAGATGATTCTGTGATATTTCACTTAATTATTTCCAGAAATATACTTTCAGAGAAAGGGCAGCAAAACCAAAATCTAGAACCTGGACAAGAATTGGTTTGTAGTCACTTCATGTGACACTGTGGCTCAATTCAAATATTTCTTAAGATGAGAAGGCCAACATAACTGCTATAAATGCCTTCTAGTGGCATGCAGAAAGCTTGGTTAGGATGTTAGGTGAACTGGGAGATGTTGTGCTGTGGTTGGGAACTCACACTCCAGACCAGCGCCACCTGGGTTCCTGACATTGCTGTGTCACTCAACTACGAGCTCTTGAGGATAAGTCACCTCTCTGAGCCTCTACTTCCCTATCCATAAAATGGAAATACCAGTGCAATTGCCCTCCGAGGGTAATCCTGAACAGTCGTGTTGTGCCCAACATGTAGCAAGCACTGAGTAGGTTAGCACACCATTGTTGTCCCAATTGTGCAAATATAAAAGAGATGAAAAAGGACATACGACATAGGTCAAATATTATCAGTATTTGAGAGTGGGATGTGACCAATAGGCGATCTTATTCTTTTCTTTATTTTTGCTTGGACTTTGCAAATTTCTACAAAAAAGTGTTTGTTGCTTTCATCATCAGAGAGACAAATTTGCTTAAAAAGTCATTTTAAAAATGTTTCTTGAGAAAGTTGGATGCCCATGCTTGTCCCACTTGGTGCTTAGACAAACAAAGCACTTCAGAGGAGTAGGAGGGAATGATTACTACTGTCTCACATTTTCCTCACCAGGCTCTCATCTGGAAGGTTCTCACAAATGTCAACGAGCCTGCCGATGTGGCATTCCTGGTGTGGAATGAGCGGAGGCTTCCTCTGCCCCCTTTTCTCGCCATCCTGCCTCCTTACCACACATTCCTCCACACCAGAAGCCAGCTTTTCGCAGGGGAATGGGACCTTAGAGAATATCACCAAGGCTATGGCAAGAAGAATTCCTTCGGGCACACTTTTTGTATTCAGTTTCCTGGGGTTCTTGTCCCTCCCCATGCACCACCTAATGCTGTATAGCCCATCTCCACTGAGTAAGAGCACCTAAACCATGACAGCAAATTGGGGGATGGATAAACAGACTTCAGGCGTGGTTGAGAGAAACTGACGTGTACAAATCTGAAACCATAAGCCAGATAAATCGATGGCGAATTGCGGGTATTACATAGGTAGTTTTTGTGTTGCCAAAGAATTTTACATCAGGTTATCTATAAACAGCAAACCCTTGTGGTTGTGCTTGAACCCTGCTGCTGTGTCATCCCAAAGCTAAGCACTTTCCAGAACTCACCGACTGCAGAGCAACAGGCCCAACTCAAAAAGTGTAATGTCGTCCTGGCGGGGGGGGGATGAGTTGGTTGGAGCATGATCCCATGCACCACAAGGTTTCGGACTTGATTCCGGGTCAGGGCACATACCTCCTAGGGTGTGGGTTCGATCCCTAGTTGGAGTGCCTACAGGAAACAGATTGATGTTTCTCTCTCCCATTGATGTTTCTCTCTTTCTACTTCTCCTTTCCTGTCTCTCAAACGTAGTCAATGCCAGCTTCACTCTTGAGTATAGCTATGTTCATTTACAGTATTCTAATCACCTTTGAAATGGCTGCTAACCCATATCACCTAGGTCAGTGATCGGCAAACTGCGGCTCACGAGCCACATGAGGCTCTTTGGCCCCTTGAGTGTGGCTCTTCCACAAATTACCACAGCCTGGGCGAGTCTATTTTAAAAAAGTGGCGTTAGAAGAAGTTCAAGTTTAAACAATTTGTCTCTCAAAAGAAATTTCAATCGTCGTAACTGTTGATATTTGGCTCTGTCGACTGATGAGTTTGCCGACCACTGACTTAGGTGACTGATGGTGAAGAATGGACCATGAGACACCCAGACTCTGCTGCTTGGGGAAGAGTGGCACATGTGTGTGGGTTGTGAGGCAGCGGGTCATCTGGGGCCAGAGGGCTGCCATCTCCTTTGCCCAGGTGGGAGCATACCGGGTGGACGTCAGCTCATCTGGCCTGCTCCGCACGATGCCTCTGCACAGTCAGGCTTTTGCCCTTCTTTCCAAGTGTTTTAGAAAAGTTGACACACACGCCCCCGGGTCAGACATCGAGCAGAAACATTTACATAAAAATAAGAAGAATGCAGAGCTCTCTGTCATGGACTACCTTGTGGGGCTGGGCTATGTACTGGGCATTGCTTAAACTGAAAGCCACTTAGCTGTGATTTTGCTTCTTTGCTGTGTCAGTGGCTTCTAGGAGTATGTGGGAAGGTAGAGATTGGGAATTCCTTTAGCCCCTCAGACCTGCCCTCCAAACCCTCACCCCTCTTTCTTTCACTCCTACACAACGAACCACCCTCTGCTCTTCAATATGCTGGGGGAACTCCCTGGAAGGGCTGTATGAGAGCCAGGCACCTTGCACTTCTAAAAACCCATCCTACCACCAACTCCATCTTACAGTGTTCCTCCAAATGGCAGCTCCCTGCCAGCAGCGGCACTTCCCCTGATCCTCCTCCAAGCTTTCCAAACCTGTGCCTGGTGCCCACGAGGGTGTCAGAGTAGCAGTGACAGGACAGGTGCTGCGGGTCGGTTTCGTGTATGTGTTAGTTCAGTGGTCGGCAAACTGCGGCTCTTTGGCCCCTTGAATTTTTAGCAAAGGCCAGCTTAGGAATACCCTAATTAAGTTAATAACAATGTACCTACCTGTATAGTTTAAGTTTTAAAAATATTGGCTCTCAAAAGAAATTTCTCAATCGTGGTGCTGTTGGTATTTGGCTCTGCTGATTAATGACTTTGCCGACCACTGGAATTCACAGGAGCCACTGAAAGTTCCGCGAGTGCCTAACTTCCACCGGAGGAGCATCCACTTTCCCGCCACCACAGCATTCCCCACGCCTCGTTCTTCTGAAACCCCGCGGGCGGCGTCGGAAGTTGGGGCTGAGCCCCGTTAAACAGAGGGTCTCAGAGACCGCTGGGATACAGACCACCCTTTGCTGGCCCGCAAGAGCCCCTGTTTTTCTGGAGGATCATCCCTGGGCTGTCGGCCCCCCCAGCCTCTGGGAGCCGCCTCATCCCTGCGCGCCTTGGAGGCGCAAATAGGCAAAGAACAAGGAAGCCATCTCCACCCGGGAGAGCGACCTCTGACCCCGGGGTCCAGGTGAAGTGCGTGAGCTCGGGAGGGGGACGCCCCCCACAAAGCCCGGGGGGGGGGTGCGGGCAGGGAGGCTGGGTGCACAGGAACGCGGTCCAGCACCCTCAGCAGCGAGCCGAGCGCACATCCAAGTGTCAAAGGAGGAACAGACCCTGAAACCTGGTGGACTTGGGGGGCACTTCTCAGCCCCCCGCGCCAGCGCCAGTTCGGAGGAAAGAAACCTAGGTGGACAGAGAGAGGGGCGCAAGGAGAGTTTGGGTCTCGTGGGGGCGTTTCGCGCCGTACCTTGGATTCCTGGCTGCCGGTGGATGCTGGCGAGGGCGGCTGCTCGGCGCTCGCTGCCTCCGGGGGCAGCCGGTCCACGCCGTCCTGGCGGGCGCAGCTCGGGGGGATCATCGCGGCGGCGCGGGACCGGAGTTGGGCTCCCGGAGGAACCGCGGGGCTCGCCTGCCTCCGGTGCGCCCTCCCCGCCGCGCGCTGGGTCGCTCAGCTCGGGGTTCCAGGGACTCCCATCCTCGCAGAGGCTCCGAAGCGCCCTCCACCGGCCTCACCTCCTGCCCGCCCGCCGCCCTGCCCGCGTCCCCCGCGCTCCCGTGGGAGAGGAGAGCTTGCCCCGCCCCGCCCCGCCCCGCCGAGCCCACAGCCACCTCGCTGGCGACCCAAAGGTGTGGCTGCCCCTGGGCAGCGGGTGAGCAGGCTTAGATTCAGGCTCGATCGCCCTGGAGAAGCGGGAGGCGGGGAGACGGCTCCGGGCGGGGCTGCGGGGCCAGGGCCGGTGGCGAGGGCAGGCAGGGGCGCGCGGGGGAGAGCCGATGCTGGGGCTCCCCCCGCCCCTCAATCCGGTCCTGGTGATTCTTTCTGCAGGGGTCGGGAAAATTCAGACCAAACCCCGGAATGAATAGAAAACCCCGAGAGTGACTCAGCCAGGAGGAACCACCTGCAACAACTCCCTCACTCCCTCCAAGGGAGGCAGTGACTTAGCCAAGTTATTTATAGGGTTCGGTGACGGAGATCGGGGACCAAGGCTGGGGTTCCCTGGCTTGAGAGCACTCGGCTTCCCGCCGTTCAGCGTGGGACTAAAGAGGAGAGAGAAGGAAATGCGCTTGTGTCCTCGTTTGGTTGTGCTTTCAGGAGCCAAGGCCCCGCAGGCTTTTCATCTCGCTGACAGCCCCGAGCCACCCCATCGGGCTAGGTGGGCACTACTACTTCCGTTCGATAAATGAGGCAGCTGAGGTTTTAGGGAGGCCAAGTACTTGGCTTTAAGTCACTGAACTGGAAATCGTGGGGCTAGAATTGGAACCCGTTTTGGCTTCAAAAATCCATGCTCTTTGGACTGTGGAGCTTCCAATCTCGGCTATAGACTACCCTTTACCTCTTTGTGCATAATAGGCCACAATTGCCTAATCCTCACAGCTTCCAACTACACAGTAACGTTTAGTCTAGTCCAGTGGTCGGCAAACTCATTAGTCAACAGAGAGGCAAACTGTGGCTCCCCAGCCTCGGTTGGCTGACCACTAGGCTAGATCTTCATCGCTGTAGAGCAACGGGGGGTTGACCTATAGAAATGAGTTCAGGGCTGTTCACAGATAAGTAGGCCATTCTGCCTGAATAGACTTAAAAAAATATATATATATATATATATATATATTACTGATTTTTTTTGCAGTATAACTTATATTTAATAGTAGTACATATGTTTTCCTTTTTCCTCCCCATTATCCTCCCCCCTGAACAGACTTTATGGAAACACAGACATGGCCCCTGGATAAAGTGGCAGAAGGAGCCAGTATATATTTTTAAAATATATTTTTATTGATTTTACAAAGAAGAAGAGAGAAAGACAGAGTTAAAACATGGATCAACTGCCTCCTGCACGACCCTGCTGGGGATGTAGCCCACAACCAAGGTACATGCCCTCGGTCGGGAATCGAACCTGGGACCCTTCCATCTGCAGGCCGATGCTCTACCCACTGAGCCAAATCAGTCGGGGATTTATGTGAAAGAAGCACATGAGCAAGGTCTTGATCAGTTTTGGAAACTATAGGTTATTCCAGTTTTCTAAGAGAGGTAGCTGTTGTTCATCAGACCAAGGATTTCTGTTTCTAGTTAACACGTTACCTAGTCAAATTGTCTTATTCTTCAAAACACATCTCGCAACATTCTTCACTCTTGAGATCTCCTTCCTTGATCCCAGTAGCCTGATGTGAAGTCCCAAACCATGTTCTCATGGCAACCTCTTCTAGGTAATCAAGGATGAAGCAGCTCCTCCTCCCACTGGGCTATGAGCTGCACAAGGGCAGGGACCATGTCGTGTTCATCTTGTTTCCTCAGCCTCTGGCACAGTGTTTGTTAATGAGATGTGAAATGAGATTGCCCTGGTAACCCCCTGAGCCTCAACGTAGCCTCAGCCTTAGTTCCTCCAAGTGCCCTCTGCGCACTGAATGGAGAAAGACACTGGATGTTCCTACAAATCAGTGAGATTTAAAATTACACAAGCTTCTTGATAGTAAGGATTTGGTCTTGATTGGATGGAGAAGAACTCACACTGAGAGTCATGGCTGTCTGTGAATGTGCGGTTCATTGGTTTGCATGAAGGTCAAGGGTCACAGCTCATCTCTGGAAATAGGAGGGGGAGTGGACAGGATGCTGCTTTGTCTGAGTCTGTGGGTGGAGGACTGATGGCAGAAATGGATGGCGCTCTATTTGAGCAGGGTGCCTTGAGACTTGGGTCACAGGCACAGCTGCTTTGGGACTAGATGGCCATGCTGTGAATCGAAGTTCTGGAGGGATGAGTGTCCTCCCACGTTGTCATGAGAACCAACCCTGACCTGGTACTAAGGGGACACTGATATACTGAGAGTAATGCTCGGAGGATAGTGGAGAGGAATGACGTCCTTCATGTATTGGAGGTCAGTGGATGGTAGGCCAGCAAAGTGATTCCCAGAGGACACCTGAGAAAGCACAGATATGAACAGAAGTGTCCTTTTTCATGGTCCCCTGTGAGAGACCCCTCAGGACTGCCCCTTCTACTGGGGGTGAGATCTCACAGAAGACTGGAGGTCCTGCATCAGCAGCTGTAGTGATGTTTTAGCTATGATGGTCGAGCTTACTTCCTCTGTAGGTTGGTGAAGCTGGGGGAAATCCAAGTTGCAAAAAATTAACCTACGTCTCCAGTTTGTATCAGGACCCTGGGATTTTTGTAGCTTCCTTTCATGGTCCATATATATCACTTTGGTTGCTGGTTGAATATCAAGCCAGCAGAAATATGAGGCATGCAGAAATTTATCTCCACCAACTTGAACTGGAAACTCCCACTCCTGGCTCATTTACACATTTATTAATTTCTTAAAAGGGCAAAGTCTTCCCCCCGATCATACACACCTGTGTTCTCAGTAACACTGCTCAGTGGAACAGTGTTTGATGCCTTCAACCTTCTCTCATTGCTTTTTTCCCAAATCTGGATGAAAGTTTCTCATAACTATTGGTTCTTTGTTTTAGTAATTAGCATTTAACTTTGCATACCCACTTCTATGAGTTCGGGGTAATAGTTTAAGAGGCACAAGATCCTGCCCACCCCTGGCCTTTGTGCCCCTCAAAAATGCCAGGTCTGTTTGTTCTCCCAGCTTTGATGTGAGAGGCCATTCCCTGCATCTGAAAACCCCACCCTGATTCCCAAGGCCAGCTCCCCTCTGCTGTTGGACCTCATTGCCTACCATCTGAAAACATCCTGTTTTTCTTCTTTGGTGTCTTTTAGAATATAAGCTCCATGGAGTTGAGGGCCTTATATTTCTTCTTCATTATATATCTCTGATGTTTGGGTGCTCGTATGATAGGTCTTTGGTGAATATTTATTTAATTAGTGGCCCAATGCACGAAATTTGTGCACATTAAAAGGGAGACCCTGAGTCGAGTCCCCGCCCACCCAAAAGCACCTCACAATTGCATGAGACCTAGACCTGGCCGCCTCTCCCCCAAATTGGGCTAGATCCAGACCTGGCCAGTCCCACCCTTGTCAAGCCCAGCCAGGCAGGGGTGTAGCCTCAGGTCCCCTGGCCTGGTGCCAGGATGGGGGTGCAACCTGAGGTCCCCCAGATAGGGTGGGGAGCATGCCTTGAGGTCCCCTGTCAAGCCCTGCTGGGTGGGGGGGGGGGCATAGCCTGAGATCCTCTGTCAAGTCCTATTGGCAGGGGGATGCAACCTCAGGTCCCCTGTCAAGACCCACCAGGCAGGGGGGCGCAGCCTAGTGCTGGGGCAGGGGTTGTGGCCTGAGGTTCCCCGGCCTGGTGTCAGGGTAGGGAGTGTGGTACCTTGTCAAGCCCCACCTGGTGGGGGGCACGGCCTGAGGTCCCCTGGCCTGGTGCCAAGGCAGGAGGTGCAGCCTGATGTCCCCCAGCCTGACGCGAGGGTGGGGAGCACAGCCTGAAGTTTCCTGTCAAGCCCTGCTGGGTAAGGGGCATGGCCTGAGGTCCCCTGTCAAGCCCCAAGGGGGCGGGGAAGGGCATAGCCTCAACTCTGCTGATTGTTCCTTAAGGCTCCTTAGGGGAACTTGGCCTCAGCTGTGGGTGCCTCCATATTTGTGATGGAGTGATGGCCAATTAGCATATTACCTCTTTATTAGATAGGATGAGGGAAAGATAAGATGTCAGTGCTGGAGAGGAACTTAGAGGTCTAGTGAAAAACCATTTTGTAGAAGGTAAAACGGAAAGCCACATGGTTAAAGCTTGTGCAAAGTCAGTTAACACAGGGCACAGTGAACCAACGTTTATTTACTTGCTCAGCAATGATCTCCACAGCCATTGCTTTAGTCAGCTTTGGGATATATGGCCAAACTCCTAGCTGGACAAGTTTCTTTTCTGAGTTTTTAAATTAATTATGACATTGTGCATAGTGCGTCTAAATACTCTGTTCCCAAACATTAGTTTATCATTATTTAAGCTGTATTCAAAAGAATACTAAAGAAATGAAAAACCTTCCAAAATTCCTTAACCTCTTGATAATAGCTACTAGCATTTTAGAAAACGTTCTTTTAGAAGCACATGCATGTACATGTACATTTTACATTTATATATTTACATGCAAATGATCTCAGGACACTAGGTGTTTGTAATTTTCTTTCTCTTCCATAGGATGTCATAGAGGTAGTTCTATGCCAACAGTATAAGTGTGCTAGAGGCCCAGTGCACAAATTCATATACCAGTGGGGTCTCTCAGTCTGGCCTGTGGGATGAGGCCCAAAACCAATTCTCTGACGTTCCCCAAGGGTCCCAGATTGTGAGATGTCATAGGCCAGACTGAGAGTACCCACCGGTGCACAATTGAGGCTGGGGAGGGACACAGAAGGTTGGCTAGCTGGAGAGGGACTGTGGAAGGGATCCAGGGCATGTTCAGTCAGTCTCACTCAGTCCCAATTGGCCCAACCCCAGCAGCAAGTTAACCTACCTGTTGGAGTGTCTGCCCCCTGGTGGTCACTGCTCGTCTATAGCGAGCAGTCCAGTGGCCTTAGCATATCGTTAGCATATTATACTCTGGTTGAATGGTCGACCGGACCCTTAGCATATGAGGTTGGGGGTGTCGGACACTTAGCATATTAGGTTAGGTGTCAAGCTGGCAAGGCACCATGCTGTTAGAACCATTTGTAGATGAAGTCATCAGAAGCCTGAGAAGCTGTATGACTTCCCTAATAGGATATGGTAAGTGCAAAGTAGAGAGCCCAGCCCCCAAGTTCTGACTCTACACCTCAGGCTCCTCACAGTGTAAGCAGATGTTGTGTAAGAAGTCTGCACAGCATGATTTGAGGGCACACGCAGGGGAAGGATGAGGTCCACCAAGGGAAAGGATGTTGGAGAAGGTTTCATTGGAATTGGAAAGGTGACTATAATTTTCCCTGATGAAATCCTGAGCAGAATATATAATATCAGCAGAGACACAGAAGTTGCTCGTGCAGGGGATGCTCAGGTTCTTAGAACACTGTGGTTTCCTTTTTTTACTTTTTTCTTTTCTTTAAATTGACTCTTAGAGAGAGAGAGGAAGGGAGAGGGACAGAAAAAAAGAAACATTGATGGGAGAGGGAAACAATGATCGCTGCCTCCTGCATGACCCCTATGAGGGGATCGAATAGGTGCCCTGACCGGGAATCAAACCAGCAACCTTTCGGTGCACGGGAAAACGCTTGACCAACTGAGCCACACCAGCCAGGGCTGTTTCCTCTTCTTTGTAACTTTTAAAATGCTTAAAAACAAACAAACAACAGCAGCAGAGGGAAAGCCTGGAGCTGGAGAAATTCTGTGAGGAATCATTTTGAGTCCGTTTATACATGGCTGTTGGAGAGAGCTGGATCTCTGTCAGCTGGGAAAGACAGTTTTGGTTAGGAACAGGGAGGGGAAAAAGCAGCATAAGAATTCCTGGAGGTTTAAATGGGTCACAGATGATGAAAGGGCCAGCATGCAGAGAGTCCTAACAGACACATAGAATCTTCATTCCTGGCAGCCAGACCCGGTGAGCTCTGGTTCCCCGAGAGGCAGGGACCCGTTCTGTACATAGGGCCCCAACATTCAAACACACGCGTCACCTGCACATTTACAATCTCTAGAGGATTATGAGCATTCAACTTGTTCATCATTATGTATCTTAAACGACATCCCTAAAGTGAGTAGTAAGACTTTCAAAACAGAGAACAGGAACTTGAGCCAAAACGGGGAATAGTTCCTGCTCTTTATCTATAAAGCTTTGCACTTACTTTGAAATGTGATCCAAAAGCTTGGAGAGTCGTGCTGGGGGCCAATGAATCTCAAAAATTCTCTTTCCAATGTTTTCCAGGGAGGGTTACATCACTGCCTTGTCCTGCTTTCTGTAACCCTCTGTTCCTCCAATGACTTGGCAGCCCTGGGCCGTCCATTAGGCACTTGACAAGTGGCTGGAAAAGATGACTCAGGCCTTAAGCCTCAAATGCTATGTTCTTCCCTCAATAGATGAGGACAACTTACCCATAAAGCCTGGACTTAGGAAACATACCTGTTTCATCTGCCTTTATTATCGCAGAGTTGGCCAGAAAATGGGGATTTTGTCTCTTCCGTTAACAATGGTAACTTATCAGGGTATATAGTGGGAGACAGTATCGATGTGGTTGTTATTCACACAGACCAGAGGTGCTTGTTGATGGCATCTTTGTCCCCTGTTTTCTCCCTGAAATGCAAGTTGCCACAGTGCCCAAGTCTACCAAGCAGTGGTCTAATACTTTGAGGAAGTCATCTAGTGAGTCACCATGGAGTGTTGCTTCTACCTTTTGTGTGGTGGTGGGGGTAAGGAGTTATTATTCAGCTTCAGATAGTTGAGAACATTACAAAATAAGGTAGAGATGTGTAACTAAGTGAAGTCCTTATTTTATTTGCTGATTTATTTATCAACAGTTGCTGAGACTTACTGGGTACCAGGTACTTTACATGTCTAGGCATATAGAGAGAAATATGCAGATTCTTTGAACCCAAAGAAAATTCAGCTTAACAAGGAAGGCAGACTCAGGGACAAATAATAACCACTGTGGAGCTAGGGGAAGATTCACCAAAGGGTGAAAAATTAAAAAATTCAAAGAGGGAGAGAGATATAGAAACATCAATGATGAGAGAGAATCATTGATCAGCTACCTTCTGCGTGCCCCCTACTAGGGATCGAGCCAAAACCCGAGCATGGCCCCTGACCTAGTCTGGAACCATGGCCTCCTGGTTCATAGGTTGAGGCTCAACACTGAGGCACATCAGCCAGGCACCAAAGGAAAACGTTTAATATTGACAGGTAAGTAGAAGTTTTCCAGGAGGAGAAGAGGAAGGTCATTCTGGGCATCTTAAGATGAGCACACTTCTCTGCTTATATTTCCTGTGGTTTTTTATTATTGTTATTTTGGGGGTAGTAAAGGGAGTAGAATTGTCATCATCATTGCTTGCAAATTCCCTTTCTCATTTTAACTCACTTTATTAATTGTCATGAATATAACCCAATTACCATTCAAAATTTGCTTCATTCCATGACATCCCCTACAATGTTTTACAAATATGTGTCTTACACATGTAGGGATATTTGTATGGATCTGTGGAAAATATGTGAAGTTCATTAGTATGTGTGTTTTAAATTGCATAAAACATTGTGCTGTAGCATATTTCCTCTTTCTTACTTCTTTCAGGAAAACAGAGTTTTTAAACTACATTAAAAGTAAACTATGCAGAGATCATTTAAAATGGATGATGACTTATGCTGTTGAATGTATTCTCTTTCATTGCGGTGTAGAATGGGACTGTCTGAACCTGCCATGATGGATTTAATCCACTGTGTGGTGATGGACTGGCAACTTGTTTTCATTTTTCGCCTGTCATGACCAATGCTGCTTTGACTATGCTCAAACATGATTTTTGGTGCGAATGCATAAGCGTGGATTACAACTGCCAGTTGTTTTCTCCTGCGTGGATACTGCATTATTTCTAATTTTATCTCTCTGGCTTTATCTGCATTTTCCTGATGACTACCAAAGTTGAGCGCTTTCAAGTGATTTAATTCACATGAAAACAAAAATCTCTAACTGGGTAATCTACTTCTGAGCATATGAATAATTCTTACTACATTTACTTTCTTGTAATACGGAAAACTCCCAAAATCCCTGTATCTATCTTAAAAATTGTTAGAAACTTGAGAAGCCATTCCTGTTTACATAGTTTCCCCCCCTATTTTCTACTGTTTCTTCTTTCTTCTTAGGACTTACTTTCCCCTGATTCCACATCACACAGTCCCAAAATTTTGGAGTTTGAACGATCTTAGAAAGGTAATCTGTCCATGAGAAAATTGAGCAGGTGACGCACCTCTCCAAGATCATCCAACCCTCTAGCTCGGTCATTCTACTCGGTGACATCCCTGTTTCAGATTTTTAAACATTCTCTTCTTAATAGCCAGCTATTACCTCCTCTACCTTCCAGGCTTTTTAAAAAAGAAGAAATAAAGTAAAGAAGGACCATGACATAAAGCATTTGCTGAGAAGGGGAAAAGTTAAGAAGGGCTGCTTTTTGTGCTGTTTATTAGAGAATTTTTTTTTTAAATTACATATGCTTCTCGTTTCAAAAAATTTCCACAAAGTCCCCATGTATAGGTAGTGTCCCTCAGTGTTGTCAACCTCTGATAGGCAATCCCTCAGTGTTGTCAACCTCTGTCTTAGATGAGGGTCCTACACTGACAATTGTGGCCTGTCCAAAAACAGTGGTCTGAGCCATACTATCTCAATCACAGAACACATTCAACAAGGGTCAAATGCCCTAGCCAATGTCAACAAGCATGTACTGATCACTGTCATGTGCCAGCCACTGTTTTATGTGCTTTTACATGCCTTGTCTTGCTTAGGCCTGGGAGGTAATATTATACTTTGCGGATGAGGAACCTGTGGCCCAGAGAGCTGACACATCTTGCCCAAGAGCTATTAAATGAAAGCATTCTGTTTACAGAGCCATGCTCTTGAGTGTTATACTGCCTCCAAATTGAACACCTTGCTAGGATTCAAAATACAAGTGGGAGATTCAGAAGTATTCTTTTTTAAAAAAACATTTTTATTGATTTCAGAGAGGAAGGAAGAGAGAGAGATAGCAACATGATTTATGAGAGAGAATCATTGATTGCCTGCCTCCTGCAAGCTCCACGCTGGGATGGAGCCTGCAACCTGGGCATGTGCCTTGACTGGGAATTGAACCGTGACCTCCTGGTTCATAGGTCAATGCTCAACCATTGAGCCATGCCTGTGTGGTATTCAGAAGTTATCCTTATGACTTATGTATTGTATCTTTTATTTATGGGCACATATAATTCAAACCAATGACATAAACCAGTTCAAACAAATGGAGGAAATGATGCTCTGAACATAAACAAAGCTCTTATTAAAAGCGTCCTCATTAATTGTCTTTGTGGTTGGAAATTTGGTTTTGTAGTCCTTCCGTACGTTCTTAGAGACATTCATTTTTCAAGTTCAGATAGAACTTAGATTAAAGATGTAACAATGCTGTTGCCCATCAGGAAACTAATATTTGTAAATGCATTACTAAAGGTTCTTTTGATAATTGTATTTGGAGGATAAACTTGCTATCTTGAGTGACGTTTTGCATTTCAGGATTACTACAATTAAGGGGAGCACTGAGGTTCAGTGGAGCCCAGTTCAAAGCTGTGAGAGATTAGAATCTAACTAATTTTAAAAAGGGGGAAACATTCAACAATGTAAAGATTGTACAGGAATTTTCAGCTACTTCAAATTTACATCAGTTTCTGACTTCAATGGGACTATAAACACTCATGTCTATTGGATATTACTTGGAGTTACTTAAAATTAAATCTACATTATTGAAAATGGAACACTCACATAGTTTCCTAATTGTGTTCCATTAGGACAGAATTTTAATTTTTAGAAAATTAATTCTGTTAGCCTGGATGTTTCAGATGGAGAAGTGTGGAAAGAATCGAATCACTTAGCACTTAATTTTTTTCAGAAGGCCATTAGCAAACCCACATCTTCTTCTGTGATATAGTCAAGTATGACTTCCTCCCTATGGGAGATGAATCAGGAAGACATCATGTTCCACTGAGGTCACAGGAAACAAACAGAAAATTCAGCCGCTCAGACTTTGTTGTGCAGAGGCAATGCTTTAAAAAAAAAAAGTTGAATTTAGCAAAAAGAAAACCTATAAAAACATAGCATTTCACCACATAACATTTTAATACCTAGTAACTGATATATGAAATATCCAAGTAAACTGAAAAACAAACAAACACTCCACTGTTTATTTTTAGAACATGACCCAGGAAATTGTATGGCTCTCATAGTTACAGCACATATAGCATCCCACTGGGCCACTTCTGATCTCTGGAAAAATGAAATTCTGGGCATAAGTCTGCAATCTCACGATTAGTCACTAGCTAATGTTGGCACTATACTTATTTTCCATGCATCATCAATTTAATACTCTCAGCAACATAGGAGACAAGGACTATTATTATTTCCATGTTACAGATGAGGAGACCAACATTTAAAGTGGTGAAATAAATGATCCAGAGCCATTGAGTGCAGCTGTTAGATTTGCCCTATAAAAAACCATGTTCAACTTGCTTAGGACAGCAATCACTCTTTCTCTTTGAAATCTGTAGCAATCAGAGTAGGCTCAGCTGGGCAGTCCCACTCCTAGTCTTCCTAGCTCCTGGTTAGCAAACCGCAGCTCTTTGGCCCTTTGAGTGTGGCTCTTCCACAAAATACCACAGCCCGCGCGAGTCTATTTTGAAGAAGTGGCATTAGAAGAAGTTTAAGTTTTAAAAATTTGCCTCTCAAAAGAAATTTCAATCGTTGTACTGTTGATATTTGGCTCTGTTGACTAATGAGTTTGCCGACCACTGCCCTAGCCTCATTGACACGACTGAGGTCACCTGTGAGCTCTCACAGTCCCAACAACAGGCACATGATGGTCTCAGTGTTCCCAGCACCCAGAGAGAGGACAAGCCACAATGCTTAAGTGTTTGTCAAGCTCCTGCTGTATCACAAAGCAAATGACATGGCAAAGCCAGATGCAATGAGTAAAGACATGAACTCTACCTACTGATTGAGAAGGGCAGTAGAAAGATTTGGGCCCGTTCCCATTGGGAAGGGCAGTAGGAAGATTTGGGCTGCTTTTTGAAATCCACCATAGTAAGTGACAGAACAGGCTTTGAACACTGATTCCAAAGCCCTTGCCCCCAATTATGAGCCTATAGTGCCTCTCAAAACTGGATCCCTATAGTTTTCAAGGATACGGTCCCATTCTTTGAGGGGGGGACCTTTGCCTTCTCGTTATGTTATAAACCCGTGCTCTCCTCCAGCTCCTAACAAAAATCTGTCCACCCTGGTTGTATACATTCATTCATGGAAACATGTATCCCATTATAAGGAAGCATCTTATCTAATAAAAGAGTAATATGCAGATTGACCATCATTCCAACACACAAGATGGCTGCCCCCATGTGGTCAAAGATCCTGCCCCCATGTGGACACAAGATGGCCGCCACAAGATGGCCAGCAGGGGAGGGCCATTGGGAGGTTCCAGGCCTACAAGGGAGGGCAGTTGGGAGTGACAAGGCCAGCAGAGGAGGAAAGTTGGGGGCAAACAGGCTGGCAGGGGAGCAGTTAGACATCAATTAGGTTGGCAGGGTAGTGGTTAGGGTGTGATCAGGTTGGCAGGCATAAGTGGTTAGGGGCAATCAGGGAGGCAGGGAGGTGAGCAGTTTGGAGCCAGCAGTCCTGGATTGTGAGAAGGATGTTTGACTGCCTGTTTAGGCCCAATCCTACTGGGATCCAGCCTAAATGGGCAGTCGGACATCCCTCGAGGGATCCCAGATTGAAGAGGGTGCAGGCTGGGCTGAGGGACATCCCCTGCCCCCAGTGCACGAATTTTGTGCACCGGGCCTCTAGTTTATCATAATACAGTGTTCACTCTCTAGACTAGCAGGGATCATGTCTGATTATTAGCTATGGCCCTGATGATTTTCATGTTTCCATGTCGCCTTTCAGTCCTTATCCATATACATAGGTAGTTTTTTCCCTGGTTGCAATCATTTCGTCAAGAATGTTTTTACCATTCTCATTTCGTGTTATACCTTGAAAAATATGTCAATGATCTGACTTTCAAAGGTTCAACTAACAAGAGTGAGGTAGGGTACCAATGTTTGCATCTACAGTAAGTTACATAGTTCCTTATCTTTACATAATGGTTGCAAGTTTTCATATATGCATTTTTTGTTTGGCGCAGTAACCTTTGGAGATTAAAATAATAAAATACAAATTATTATGCATAACATTTTGAGTCCTTCCTATGTGCCAAGCTTGTTCCAGACATCCTTATCCCTATTTGACCTTATCCCTATTTGACCTCATGGAAACCAACTGGCTTACTCAATCTCACAATTCCAGTAAAATGCTGAAATAAGTCTAAAAATCCAGATCTTCCAGCTGTCGCTCCTTTTTTTCCACTTTACCACCCCATTCCAGAAAACCACAATTGGGTTCCAGTCCCTTCGTGGCATGCATTTCCACTGGGCCTGTGTGTGTTGGCAGGTGATTTCTGTTTCATTGATTCATGTGCTTGCTTTGACTTGGGCACAATCTCTTATGTTGGCAGAATCAGTTGGTATAACCTGTAGGCATTTATTGTAGGCATATCGTCTTAAAGCTCCTAGATAAGCCTGACCCCAGTTTTTAAACCAAGAGCAGGAAAAACAAGCAGGTCAGCAGAAAATCCAAGAGGAACTTCTACCCTTCACTTTAAAGATGAATGCTCTCTTTATCGGTGTCATTTCTATGAGGACATATTTCTTTTCCCTGGAGCACACAGAATCCAACTATTGCCAGCTCAGATGTTCTTTCACATGCAGTCATTTGATCTGGCATTATTAAAAACTCACAAATCCAAGCATTTTTTTTTTGATTAAGAGGTTCTAGATAGGGATTTAGAGTTAAGCTGGCAATTACCATAAAGCCAAAGATAATTGTTGTGGCATGGCAAAAATAACACGGCAGATCTATTCCCTGCCTTAGGTCTGTTTCCTTTTGGTCAAATCAGGACCTTCAGTGAGATGTACTTTATTTTACTATTCTACCTGCATCCTTTCTGCATTATGATTCTGTTGCTATTTCCTGATGCATTCATCCACCTACAACTACCTACTTTGCCAATTGCATGGTTGAAATTTTAAAAATTCTGCTCTATCACAAAGATATTTCCATGACAGCATCCTATGTGTCCATTTTGTTGTTAAAACAACCACATCAAAGTGCTACGAGGGTTTTAAAAACCTTTCCTGTGTGGGTGCCTGAATTCTTTATGTATTCACTGAACACATAAATATTAGCATTGCTAAAATTATAAACATGATGACTAATGCCTAGAGGAAGATATATAAACTAGCCTAAATGCAAAAAGGAGACAGAACTTCTAAAAGTTCTGACAAGTATTCAGCCTTGTAATTCCCATTTTATGATCCTCAGAGTGGGTCGATTTTAGAATTTATCCTTTTTTTGTAGGACCAGGAGATCAAAAGGGGTCGTACTATTAAGTTCATTAGACTTTTTAAGCTTGTCAATTTGGAAAAAATACATGTGCCTTAATTGTGTTCTAGCAATAGAACACAATATATTGAGATAATTCATTTTTAGGTAAGAATGCTCTTTATATTGTTAATAAGCAATTATTTTATGTTTCAAATGTGTTAGTTTTTATATATTCTTTGTGCCAAAACTCACCAGAAATTCTGTAAATCCAGGCACTAGGAATTCTAAAGTTTAGGAAGTTGAGATTTAGTGAGCAACTAAAACGTTGTTCTCAGAGTTGATATTAAGGAGCAACTCCATTTTCTACTACTAATTAGTATATAGAAACAACCACTTGCTTAACTGACTGACCGTATTTTATTTTCTTGAGTATATTTTTCAAGGTTTTTCTCCTCTCCCTCCTCCCCTCCTTTTATCCTTCCTTCTTGTTTGCATAAGTGCGAATAAGATATAAAACATAAATATTAATTACAAACACTCATGCACAAATGATTCAGTTAAAAATAGAATACTGTCCACACATTCACTGTCTCCCCATCAACCCACAGCTATGGCTTCATGGGGAGTTTCTAGGAACAATTAACAGAGGAGATAAGTGGTGATGTCTTAGTCTGCTTGGGATGCTATAAAATACCAGAGATCGGTAGCTTGAAAACAAATATTTATTTCTCACAATTCCTGAGGTGGTTTCCGAGAGGGCTTTGACCTAATTGGCATTGCTCGATGATGACGTGACAGGTCCTGTGATCTCATATTTTCCCAGTGTTGGAATTTGGAACTTTTATAAATAAGAACAAATGCTGGATGTGTTGGGACAAAAAAATGGGTGTGTGTCTGTTTGAGTCCTGATGGGTTTGGGCATAGGTGTGGGTCTCCATCCTTATGATCTTAACCCATACTAGAGGCCCGATGCATGAAGATTCATGAAAGAATAGGTCTTCCTTCCCCTGGCTGGTGGCACCGCTTTCGCCCTGGCCCGAAGCCACCTTTGACTTCTCACTCCAGCCAGAACCGCCTTCTGCCTTTGGTCTTGTCATGTCAATTTGCATATTCCCTCTTTATTGGCTGTGGTCATCACTATCTTTGTTGCAGAGTTACGGTCAATCTGCATATACTGTCTTTATTAGGTAAGATAATGAAGCGCTAATATGCTAATTAGACCAAATAGCAGAATGATCATCCTGACAACATTCCGTGATGACCATCAGATGACCTTCCAAATGAAGCCAAGGCTCTGAGGGCCAGCCAAAACGGCGAGGGCCGAACCCCTTGCACGAATTTTGTGCATCGGGCCTTTAGTCATATAATAAAGACATTGAATAGGAAGGAAAGCAACTTTATTTCATTATCCTTTCAGCTATTTTATATACATTTGCTCTCCTAACAGTTCAATGAAGAAGGTGTTTTACCTGAACAGATGAAGGAAGTGAGGCTCAGGAAGGTTAGTGGAAAATTTAAGCATCTTTCCCAAAGTCTTACCACCAGAGCATACCAAACCCTAGTTATAATGAGGCTCATTTGCCCGGCAGTAAGCCAAGATTTATTGAGCACATACTATAAGCCAGGCATTATTCTCAGAACTTCACATATATTACTAATTTATTCCTCCCTAAAGCCCTGTGAGGTAGGTATAAATATTAAAGTCATTTACAGCATAAGGAAATTAGGCACAGAAAGGTAGATTTCCCAAGTGGTCTCATAGGCAAGAAGTGGTGGGTCAGGGTTTGAGTCCATTCAATTGAAGTCCAGAGCTCACATGCCTATCCATCGTTCCACAGTACCATGTCTAGCCCCAATTGAGGGCTGTTCTTGATCTTGAGGGTCAACCCCTCAAGAAACATGTGACAGAAGCCAACTGATGTGGCCATCTGGAGAAGTGGTCTGCGTGGTGCTGGCCAAAGGGTCTGCTTCCTGCCAAGTCAGATACTGGGCAATCCTGCATGTGGTTGTTCCTAGAGTTTGCTTACATAGGGGATGGATGTTGTCTGGCTCTCGAGAGAGCAGCAATAGCGGAGGTCCTCACTTTGCATCAGAACCCTGCACAAAATAGAACATTGCCTCCAGCTCTTCCAGAAAGACCTCACCCTCTAAGCTTATTTTTCAGAATCTGGCTAGAGCAGATTTTGTGCCTTGCTTTCACCTCCACCCTTGAAAGCCCCTGAGATATGGAAGTGTTGAATTTTTCTCTGAACCTCAACTACCCGCATTCCAACATAGAGTATTTTATTTCTAGCAATATGAGACAGTTCAATTAAGGAAGGTAGTTAGAGCAGAGAAAAGAGAAGGCTATAAGGAGTGATATAGCAAAATATTAAAATGAATAGTATTGTTATTTCTCAGATGGCATAGTTGTCTACCTGAAAAGCACAAGAGAACCAACTTAAAGATTATTAAAACTCATTAGAGAGTTCAACTGGGTGGTTGGTTAGAAAATTAAAGTGGAGTAATAGCTTTTCTCTCTACTTGTAATAAATGAGAAATATAATGCAAAGTCTGATTTAAATGAGAATGTTTTTTAGTAAGAAGTAGTCTTTATAAAATTATGCAGAACATATATAGCATGTCCCCCCAAAATATACACACCCTTTTAATAATAATTAATTCCAATGGGTTAAATCTGAAAAGAAAGAATCTTTAATTAAACTATCAACTGTTAACTGTGCATATATTGTTTGGGATACCCTATATATAATACATGAAATAAAACAAAATAATAACAACTACAGCTACTACATGCTTGATGCACACACGAGGCTCTTAATTCATAATTATTGACCCAGTAAATGGAGAGCAAAACTTGAGATTTTTATGAATATATTTTAATGATTTCAGAGAGGAAGGGAGAAGGAGAGAGAAATAGAAACATAGATGATGAGAGAGAATCATTGATCGGCTACCTTCTGCAGACCATCTGGGGATTGAACCCGCAACCCTGGGCATGTGCTCTGACAGGGAATTGAACTATGACCTCTCGGTGCACAGGTTGACGCTCAACCACTGAGCCACCGTGGCCAAGCAAAACTTGAGATTTTAACAGATGGTAAGAGGTATCTTGTTTCGGGATTGGAAGACATATTAACAAATAGATATTGAGTGCCACCAAAATAGTCTTATGCTTGAGATTTGGGCAAGTTTGAACCTGGACAAGTCAATGAACTCTCCTGTGTTTTCCTTTCCTCATCTTTATTTTATTTCTATTGTTTAATTTTTCATTTTTAGAATTTAACTCATCTCATGAAGTTGTCAAAATGGCTTAATAAGTTGTCTTTGAAAGGTGTTTTTATAATGTGACAGGTTGTACACGAACCCTTCGGAAAGAGAAGTCAGACCTGTCAGTAGACTCATGCTACTGAAAGGGGTCACTTGGACAGGGTCAACACTGACAGCTTATTATTTAATGATGGGGACCCGGGCACTTCTTGGGCATGGCAGGCAGGTTCCACATCCGAGCAGGCAGCCACGAAGCCAGGTTTCAGGCTTGGGCTCTCTGACACTGCTCAGAGTGACCTGAATATGACATGCCACTCAAGTTGAGGACTCAATTTGAGGACTCTAGGATCTTTGTGCTCTGAGGTAAAGACCCTTTCAACCTCTACTGAGACAACTGCAGACTATTCTCCAGCTGACTTGCTGCTCCATAAATGTCAAAAGGGGATTTTGATCCCCACCAAGTTACTGGGTTGAGCAGAAAGCTTAGGGGAGTATAATTATGTGGGCAGATATTTTTAACCTGAAACACACTAGGCTTTTAATCCATAATTGTTGACCCAGTAAATGGAGAGCAAAACTTGAGATTTTAATAAACATATTTTAATAATTTCAGAGAGGAAGTGAGCGGGAGAGAGAAATAGAAACACCACTGAGGTTCTCTGAACAGCAGGAGCAAAATGGGTGGAAGAATTTGATAGTCTGATGCAGAGGTTCTGATTGGAGTTTACATGGCACCTAAACTATGCTAACCCTATCTCCTGTCCTAATTTGTGGTCCAAGATTTGAGATCCATGAGGTGAACACGTCATTGGAATCTGTGGTGAAAAAGCAGCCACCCCTGAAAACAAACACACACAAACAAACCTGGAGCACTTCAAATGCAGGAGCCTTCCAAATTAGTCTTGCAGCTCAAAGCTGATCATGTAAATCGCCTTGGGAGGACCACCTAAAGGGAGCTTTCTTTGGAAAGTCTATTTTTAGCTCAGAGCCTGAGAACAACAAAGACCCAGCAAAAACACTGCTCCTGCTTGACAAATGATGGATGCACATACGCTGGAGTGGGCTCGCCTTCCCTTTCCTCCAGCACCAGCTAGCTCATAAGGGCGAAGGTGGAACCTAAAAATTAAGGGTGTCAGGAAAAGACAGCGTCGCCTTGTGTCTTTCATGCTCGCGATCCCGATTTTTCTTCTTCTTTTTTTTTTTTTTTGCTGGCAGATTTTTCTATCTGAAGGGATTGAAAAGGAGTGGGGAACTTCGTAACCGAAGCACTTTCTTTCAAGCACAGCACACCCATCCCGACCTTTATCTGCATTGCAGCTGCCCTATTCTGGGCCTGAGCTGCTTTCCTCTTCAGCAGGTGAAGGGCAATGGTGACACCATTGAGTAGCTGTGCTTCTCCAGCCCCTTAACCCTTCCCATGGCCATCTCTCCTGCCACCTTCTATCCCCATCAAAGGAGAGAAATGAAGGACAATAAAATAATGGAGCACACCAACTCTTGCTTGCTCCATTAAAATCAACTCCCAGATGGGTTCTCTTTCTATTGTTCTGCCCATTCTTCTGAAAACTGCTGAAGGGGTATTTCCAAAACAAGCTGATCACAAGTCCCTTGCAAGTTTGTAGGCCCCTGGAAGGACGCAGTCACCTTTGTGACCTTGGCTCTGGACCCAGTCCCTGGCTCATAGTGGATGCTGAACAAATGTTTGCTTGGTTGGGATAGAACCCAAGGTCTGTCATTCATTAACGTGCGTGACAAAGCTTTCTCCGGAGAGTAAATGAAACTCTGTGTGTGAGTACCCCCCTCACTCACATCCCTCCCCAAATATCCACAGGCTGTGTGACTTCCCAGTTAGTCTATAAAACGCTTTGTCCTACAAATGTTTCCCTGGCAAGGAGTTTAATTACCTACCAAGTCTTAAAACAAGTGGGAAGAAGAAAGCTGGGAAACTCTTGCGTTCTGTGTGAAAGCTTTTCACCAACCTGTGAAAGATGTTGTGCTAAACAACCCATTCGTCAAAGGTGTGCCTTTATTTATTCATTTATTTATATAATAAATGTTTGGTGAGTATCTACTATGTGCCAAGAACAATTTTAGGCTCTAGAAATGATATATCACTGAATATGACTGACAAAGTTTATGCTTTGTGAATCTTAATGTAGGAGATGGACAATAAAAAAAATCATGCAGTCATGCAAGTCAGTATAAATTTTGTGGAAAACAGTAAAACTAGGAAGCAACCCAAGAGGGACTGCTATTTTAGATAGGAAGATTTTTCTGTGGAAATAACACTTGACCCAGGACTTGTGTTCTTAAATCGCTGCTGTTAGCCATTTCATGACAAATAAAACAGCAATTTCACATAGTGCAAATATAATATTTACTGACAACCTACTATGTGCTAGGCTTGCGAATAACATAATGGAGAGTAGGCAGACTCAGATACTGCCTTTTTAGGCTTTATAAGTCTCACATATAATATGTGCATTGGGCTTTGTGAACAATAAATGTCAGGTGCTATAGAAATAAATGGTAGAGGGCTTTTCCCCCCCCAAATCCAAATTCTCCTCTTCTTCCTGGCAAGAGGGCTGGAACATATTTCCCAGTCTCCCTTGCAGTTAGGCATGGCCATATGACTAACATTTAGATAATGGAAATGAGAGAAGATGTGATATGTGTCTATTTTAGGTTTGACCCATACAATCTTTCATATGAGCTCCTCCATACGCTTACCCTATTCCAGCTGACCAGGAAGAGTATAATCATGGTAACCTTAAAAGCCATGTGCTGAAGAGGTTGGATGCCACATCAGTCTTTGAATTATCCTATCTTGGACTGCTACATGAGTGAGGCACACTTCTATTATGTTTGAGGTTTTTTTTTGTGTTGCAATCTATTTGTTACAGGAGCTAGCTTTACCCTAACTAATACAGAGGAGGCCTGGTGGAACAGCATTTGAACTGAGACCTGAAATCTGAGTTAACTTTATCAAGGCAATGCTTGAAAGGGAAAGTTCGGACTTAGAAAGCAAAGCTGAGACTTAAAGGATCTTTTAATCATGATAAGACTATGATTGGATAAGATCTGAGGATCTTCTATATATATATAAAAGGCCAATATGCAAAGTGTCCTCTGGGGCCTTCAACAGGGAGGAGTTCAATTACTTGCTATGACATGCACTGACCCCAGGGGCTGGCTCAGAACACAGCAGGTGATCAGCAGTGCCTGGGTGCTGAGGGAGCGAGGGAAGGAGGAGGCGGTGAGGCAGCAAGGTGGTGGCGAGGCAGAAAACCTGATTGGCCTTGATCACTGGCCAGGCTTAAGGACCCTACCCATGCATGAATTTCATGCACTGGGCCTCTAGTCTTATGTAAAACATGAAAAAAATATTTTTTTTCCTCTGGAAGAAATCAAGGAATTTTTTTACAATTAGAACCAGGGAATGACCTAATTACATAGAGCAACATGTAATCCCTTTGGGTAACATTTCCCTGAGTGGCTGTGGTCCTTTACACTTGCTCTTGCCCATTTTTTTTCTAACCCTGGAAAATGAGTGTGCTTTGTGAAAATCAAACACACTTAAATTACTTTCTCCTCCTGCACCAGACCCTCTTCTCTCAGACCTTGCAGCTTGGGATTTGTGAGATTTTAGAGCAAGAAATAAGGGTGATAAGCCTTTTTAATAGGAGTTACTTCTCCAGACAGAGTAGCAAGCCTAAGAAGGCAGAGATGGAAGATTACCTTTGCTGTCTCTCTAGTAGTCTTCTCCATAAAGCTTATTTCCCCACTTTAAATGCCTCGTACGGGGAGCACTGTTTATTTATTCATTTATTTATATAATAAATGTTTGGTGAGTATCTACTATGTGCCAAGAACAATTTTAGGCTCTAGAAATGATATATCACTGAATATGACTGACAAAGTTTATGCTTTGTGAATCTTAATGTAGGAGATGGACAATAAAAAAAATCATGCAGTCATGCAAGTCAGTATAAATTTTGTGGAAAACAGTAAAACTAGGAAGCAACCCAAGAGGGACTGCTATTTTAGATAGGAAGATTTTTCTGTGGAAATAACACTTGACCCAGGACTTGAATGACATGAGAAAGTAAGCCCTGATACTATCTGGAGGGAGAGTCTCCCAGGAAGAGGGAGAAGCAAAGTGAAATTCCCTGGGATTGGAGTGTGTTGACATACAATGATTAAAGAAGTAAAGGAGGTGTGATGATAATGCCCTATTAAGTAGAAAATATCGATAACAAGATAGAAATCGTATTAAAGAACAAATGGACTTTCTTGAGATGAAAAATAGATTAAATGAATTAAAAATTTAGTAGAGGGGCTCCATTGTAGTTTAAGCTGGCAGGAGAAAGAATCAGCAGAATTGAAGCTAGATCAAGATAATTCATATGACCTGAAGAAAGAGAAACAATGAAGAACAATGAACAGAGTCTCTGAGAAATGTTGGAGCATTAAGTGTATCAATATTCATGTAATGAAAATACGAGAAAGAGAAGAAAGAGAGAGAAAGAATCAGGAAAATATTGACAAAACCATGGATGAAAACATTTCAAATTTATTGACAAACACTAACCTACATATCCAGGAAGTTCAATAAACTTCAAATAGAATTGATGTGCAAAGATATCCACAAATAAACTCATCATAGCAAAAGTGCTAAAAGGCAAAGACAAGGAGAAAATCTGGAGAAATAGCAGGAGGAAAATGACTGATCTTTGATGAGGGAACCCTGGGAAGATTAACATAGTATTTCTCAGTAGAAATAATGGAGGCCAGAAGGCGGTAGAATAACATATTTAAAATGCTGAAGGTAAAAAAAACAAAACAGTCCATTGAGAATCCTATATCCAGAAGAGCTATTTTTGAAAAACAGAGGTGAAATAAAGACATTCTGAGATAAACAAAAATTGAGAGAATTTGTTTCTAGCCAACTCATCTTAGACAAAGTACTGAAGAAAGTTCTGATTGAAAGCAAGTGACTCCAGATAGTAATTGAAAACAATGATCATTGATAAAGGTAACTATGTAGTTGTAAAAGATAGTGTGCATGCCTATTTTCTTCTCTAACCTCTTATTTAAAAAGTTTTTTTTTTTTGTAAAACCATATATGTATAATGTAGTATATTTACCAATGGCAGCACAAATGAGGTAGGTGGGAGCAAAGCTGTACTGGACTAAAGTAACGGCTTCAGGTGGTAACTCAGATTTACAGAAACAGATGAAGGGAGCCAGAAAAAAATTAGAACATAATATTTGCCTAATATCTAGATAATCCCCAGTACCATTGCATGTGATTCCCAGGCATCTTTGATATATTTTAGAAGGTTTGCTTTCCCCTCCTTCCCACCTGTGATGGATACTTTTACATGTCAACTTGGCTGGGCCATGGTACTTGGATATTTAGGCAATTATTATTCTGTTTCTATAAATGTACTTTTATATATGAGATTAACATTTACATCCGTAAACTTGGAGTAAAGCTGATGACCCTCCATAATATGGGTTGGCCTCATTCAGACAGCTGGAGGCCTTAATAGAAAAAGTGTGGCTCTTCTGAGCAAAAGGAAACGCTTTTAGCAGATCGCCTTTGCACTTGAACTGCAACTCTTTTCCTGAGTCTCCAGCCTGCTGGCCTATCCTGAAGATTTTGGACTTTTCAAGTCTCTATAACTGCCTGAGCCAATTCCTTAAAATCTTTCTCTCTCTCTCCCTCTCTCTCTCTCATATATATATATCCTATATAATAAAAAACTAATATGCAAATTGATGGAACTGTGAAATGACCAGTCACTATGATGTGCACTGACCACCAGGGGGCAGATGCTGAAAGCAGAAGCTGCCCCCTGGTGGTCAGTGTGCTTGCCAGAAGACGGGCTCACAACTGGCAAGTGCAGCAGCAGTGGCAGGAGCCTCTCCTGCCTCCGTGGCAGTGCTGAGGACCCCTCGGGATCCCAGACTGTGAGAGGGCACAGGTCAGGATGAGGGTCCCCCCCCAGTACACAAATGTTGTGCACTGGGCCTCTAATGTGTGTGTGTGTGTGTGTGTGTGTGTCTACTAGAGGCCCGGTGCACACAACTCATGCATGGGGAGTGTGTCCCTCAGCCCAGCCTGCACCCTCTCTAATCTGGGACCCCTTGAGGGATATCCTACTGCCCTCTCTCAACCCAGGACTGCTGGCTCCCAACTGCTCACCTGCCTGCCAGATTGCCTCTAACTGCTTCTGCCTGCTAGCCTGATTACCCCCTAACCACTCCCCTGCCAGCCTGATTGATGCCTAACTGCTCCTCTGGCAGCATGTTTGCCCTTAACTGCCCTCCCCTGTAGGCCTGTGTCTCTCCCAACTGCCCTTCCCTGCATGCCCGGTCACCTCCAACTTCCCTACTCTGCCAGCCTGGTCAGCCCTAACTGCCCTCCCCTACAGACTTTATTGCCCCCATTGCCCTCCCCTGCTGGCCAACTGTGTCAGCCATCTTTGACCACCTGGGGGCAGCCATCTTGTGTGTTGGGGTGATGGTCAATTTGCATATTACTCTTTTATTAGATAGGATAAAGGCCTGGTGCATGGGTGGGGGCCAGCTGGTTTGCCCTGAAGGGTGTCCTGGATCAGGGTGGGGTTCCCTTGGGGGCGTGGGGTGGCCTGGGCAAGAGGCCTGTGGTGGTTTGCAGGACGCCCATGCCCCCTGGTGACCCAAGCTGAGATCCTTGTATCTGGGATTTATTTATCTTCTATAATTGAAACTTTGTAGCCTTGAGTGGAGGCCTGTGCCCGCCAGGGTGTGCGGAAAGCTTAGCTTTCTCCATCACCAGGGAAATCCAAGCCTCCTGCTCACTCCGTGGCCATAGCCATCTTGGTTGGGCTAATTTGCATACTTGCTCATGATTGGCTGGTTGATGTGGCTTGTGGGGGTAGTGGAGTGATGGTTAATTTGCATATTACTCTTTTTTTTTTAGATAGGATATATATTCCTCAAAAATATACATATACTTTGAATGATTATAATGGCAGTATTTATTAAAATTTATTTTCAAAATTGAGATATTATGTATATATCCCTTTGGTCATGTTTCTCTGGAGAATTCCAATACACTAGTAAAGAACAAAATAATTGAAATTTAAAAATCAAATTTTATGGCAGTCCAGTTTAATATTCTGCAATAACTTTACCTTTAACACATTAATGCCTGTAAATAATGACAAAATGCCCCAAAATATTTCTTCTATTCCAATATATAAAAAACTTCTTAATATTAGCTCTTTGTTTTACTATACACATTTTATAACATCTTTAAATTTGCTTGTTTCTATGAAAAGATTTTAGCATTAAGACTCCAATTAGAAAAATTGCCAAGTGTATTTGTAAACCATTTTAATTTTTTAAAGTCACCTTTTACTAGAGAAGTTGCAGAATCTGTGACCACAAAAAGACCAAGAGACAGAAAAATTACCACCCAAAATTCAGCTAGGGGAAAATTATGTGGACAACCATTGTTCTAAACATAATGCCATTTATTAATGTGTGATCTCTACTCTCTTTCCATCTCTTTTAGCTTTGATCCAACAAATCTTTTCTTTCCAAAACAAATTTATGCCTGAAATACAAGAAATAATGATTGAAAACACACAGAGCTCATAATTTAAAAAATGCAATGTGAATAATAGTGATACTCTAGCTCATTCTATTGTGCCCACTGTGATTCAGTACCCTTGAGGATTGTAAGCCATCTGGAAATAATAAAATAATCTCATAATCTAGCTCAAATATCACAACCTATTTATTTAACCAACTCACATATACACAGTTGTTCCACAAAGAAGTTTCAGAAAACAATAGCTTATTATTAAAAGGTGGAAATTGTACATTCTTGCTCAAGGAAACTCTGCTATCTTTGAAAATTATCTCTTTAAATTCAATTAGCTATCAATGTAATTTATATAATTCTGTAGTTTTAAGACCAAGATTTAACTTATACTATAACTGATTAAAGTTTTAGGTAAAATAACCTTTTATTATCATTTAATAGTATATATTTATTGTATAAACTTAAAAAAAATTATGGAGGCATAATTTACATACAATAAAATTCATACATTTGAAGTGCATAAGTTGATAACTTGTGACAAATATTAACCTTTTCTTTCATGTCCCTTTGCAATCTATTGTATAAGCTTGTTAAATACAAGTTTATAAATTTAATGGGTAACCCACATTCTACCCAATGCCACTTCACATTTCACCATTTTTCTGGTAAGCTGGCTCTTCCTCAGTTCTTCCTCTCCGAAGTCCTCTGACTTTGGTTCAGTTTCCATTGCTACATAGTCCCTCTATGTTTCACAGAAACATCAGCTTGCCTTTGAAGGCATAATTCCTTTTACTATGACAAACTTATTTCCTTTGCTTCCCTTTCATCCTCTTTAAACTTCCTTGGCTGCTTCATTAGCACGGACGCAAAACCCACTTAGTCTGGTAGAAAATCTAACTTTCAGGCCTTTCCATTACCTTTGTAGACCAGGTGACCATTGCCTGCTGACACCCTACACAAGGCTGGCCATTGAGTGTGTGAGGCCCTGACATGATGACCTGATATTTACCTCTCAGCCATGGTGGTCTTCACATTGATCCCCATCGTGCTTCCCCGGGTGGAGGGAGAAGGAGGAGAAGGCCTTCTCTGTTCTCTTAAGCTTCCTATGGACTCGGCTCTCAGCTCCCTCCACCATTAATCAGGTTAGTGCTGTACTGAGGGTCAAATAATGTCGTGGTTGACCATGGGTTCAGCTAGATCTCCCTAAGCATTCATCTCTTCCCCAAGAGTGTTCAAAAGTTCCTGCTATATTATCCTGGCCCTCATCTTGGCCTAACCTCAAAAAGGCAGTGTTTTTCCTTATACCAGCTTTCGGAAAGCCATTACCACCTATCAGGTTATAAGTCCAAAATTGTAATTTCATAAAATGATCTTTGAATTACTTCCCTTGAGACTCCCTTGCTTAATCATCCCACCCATATCTAAACTTGGCCCTGACTGTTGACTAAAGCAGTCCTTAGAGAAACTTCATCTTGGACATGGGTGGAGCCCAACCTGCTGGTCCCTGGCCAAGGGCATTCTCTGAGACCCGGGCCAGTCGAGCAGTGCAGCCAGGTTACCAGGAGAGCTGGGCTCAACCCCTGCTTCCAGGCCCCTCTCTTGGGTCTCTCCTCAGAGTGGGTGGGTCGAGCTGTCACCTCTGTTAAGATAACCAGTGGCCATGTTTAATCTGATGCAGGAGGAATATGCCTTGTTCTGACCTGGTATAGTCCCGAGCTCTTTGGGTGACTTGAGATGTCTTAGTTTAAGCTTCTAAGACGCAGAGTTGAAGACAGGGATTTTTGACTCAATAAAAGAGCATTTAAAAATCAATTCATCAATCAATCAATCAATCAATCAATCAATCAATGGTAGAGAGAGACTAGTGGCAAGATAGGAAATGGGGAGAAGCTGAGCAAGGGTGTGGTGTCCGCAGAAGTCTATCCCTGGCCTGACCCACTGGGGCGATAGGCAGCAGAGGGTAGTGCAGTTGTCATGTCTTGGGGCAAGGGGACAGCCTTCTGTGCCCCTGTGCCAGTTGTTCATCAGCTCTGGGCTGTTCCTGAGCAAGGAGAATATGACACACCACAAGGTTTTGGTCAAGGGCACTTCTGCGCAGGGATATCACTCACAGACGTTTGGGAATGGGGACATCCGCCTCCCACAGAGAGTCTGGGGGAAGCATCCCCTCATCCAGCACACACCGGCACTCTGACCTGCAGAAATCCAGCCATTGAGAATACGGCTGGGGGAGGCATAGGGACACTCGAGCTGAGTGAACAGGCAAAGTCTGCCTGATCTCTTCTTTGAGTTTTCAGCATCAAGCAGTGTGGGCAGGGACAGGGGAGCCTCATCATTTGGAGTGGCTCAGCAGTTAGAAGCCAGCTCCCCAGCTGTGTCCTTCCTCCCACCTCTTTTCCACTTGTGGGGCTGCCATGCCGGGGTTCTTCAGGGTTCCTCTTCTGAGCTGGGCAGGAGGGGGTGCTGGCTGGAGGTCTAGCAGTTAAGCCCATCTCCAGGGAGAAGCACATGCAACAGTAGATGATTGTTTAGTGGAAGGAAAGGCTACACCAAATGATCTATCTGGAATACATTGCTTTTCCAGTCAGCTGGAGCTGAAGCATGTTGTGAATAAGCTGCTGGAAGCAGTTCTGCTCTTAGCTTTTCAGTAGTTTTGTGGTCCGGGCTACCGGATGAACTGCTGGCATCCACTTGTGATGCAGGCCCCCCGGTCCTCGCTGGGGCACTGAGAGGGAAACGGCCGCTTTTCAAGTGGTTGCTTTGTGGGCTAAATCCCTATGAGTCTGATTTTTGTCGATAAGGAAACAGAATGGGCATGTTCAGATGGCTTATCCGAGGATATATACAGCTAAGAAAACCAGCCAACGTTCACTTCCAGGCCCAAGTCCTGAGATTCCAACTAAACCATACTGCCTACTATTATAAATTTAGAAAAGTTAAAAAAAAACCCACACCACACTAACTCAGCTTATTCCCCAGATGTCTGCTCATTGAAGAAACTATATTTTTTTCCCCAGCCAAAACACATTGTATGCAAAGCCTGAGCATAAGGCAGAAATTGGCAAACGTTTTTTTTGTGAAGGGCCAAATAGTAAATATTTTAGGCTTTGCAAACCTTACAGTCTCTATCCAAACTACTAAACTCGGCTGTTATAGCATGAAAGCAGCCATATTGCAGAAAATATGTAAACATGGGATGGCTATCTTCCAATAAAATTTAAGGACACTGAAATTTGAATTTTCTGTAATTTTCACTTGTCACAATATATTTCTTGTTTCACTTCTCAACTATTAAAAAAAAAGAAGTAAGAACTATTCTTAGCTCCTGAGCTATGTCAGAACAGAAGGGCAGGATTTAATTTGGCCTTTGGCCATAGATGTACACACACACACTTACACTGTGTGGTGATACTTACAACATGAAACTTTTCGAATATAGAGAGGAAGTTTTCTCATGCTGAATTTTTCATCTGAATATACCACATAGTAGTGAAATAGCAGTGTGTTAGACTGTGTAGAGAAGATATAAAACATGATAACCATAGTAGCAAAATATCACCAGTAATGAGTTCACACCTAGCCTTGGCTAACAGTTGGGTTGGATAAAATACCTAAACCTTTCTGAGTGCTTTTGTCTTTGCCTTAAAAAAAAAAAGAATGATACTAAGAGCTTTTTCATGGGGTAATGATGCAGGTTCAATGAGTTGAGGCACTTAGCCCAGTGTCTGCTATATGTAATTACTTAATTGTATGTAATTGCTGAATTACACATAATTATCTCATAGCCACAACATATATCAAACACAGCACTGACAAAGGCAAGCTCTTCCAAGGTGAGGAAACAATTCAGGGAAATGTTATAATTTTTCTCAAGGTCATGTGCTCCGAAAGAGTGCTGGAACACAGAGCTCTCTGGGTCTTCGAAACCCGAGGGCATAGTTTTATCAGAACAAGAAGATGAAACCAGGTATCTATTTTGGTACTAAGGTCTTAATGGAAACTGGACGATCATGGTCCTTCCTTAGATTTTTTTTTTAAAGAGATAAAATAAACATCTGAATTTTTGGCGACAGTAGGATGACTGGGTGGTATCATGTGCTTGTCTTCGGTCTGAGGGACAGATTGTCCTCCTTGTTGAAATTGTAACTTGCTGCATGGCTAAACCACTGATCTCAATGGAACTATATACAATTGGGGAGAGTGGGAGCAGTTCCATTTTGCCAGAAAATGATGAAGACAAACTCCAAGAATACTGTGAGCTTTATCAGGAAAATCGATTCCTCTAACAAGGAAGTGGATCACTATTGATTTTTCCGCTCCTCGTAATTGGACTAGGGGCCCTGACAGCTTTTCATAAGTGGCGACAGAATGCTTTCAGCAAATGCGTTTTTCACTTTGCGGTGGCGTCCCACAGGCTCTCACAAGCCGGTGGCACTCTCGTTTTCTCATTTGTCCCCTCTGCTGAAGGTTAACATGGAAACTTTTAGCCATCTGCTGCTCACAGTGGCAAGATGTTCATTAGGCTTTTTGTCCCTCTAAATGGGCAATCTCTGTGTTCCTTTAATATGTAGATACTTGGGGGGTGGAGAGAGACTGGACTCGTGGAACAGCTGGTGCACAGTGAGACAAAGGCTAAGACGTAACTAAGGTGAGGAGTGAGGCAGCCAGCCCATACACTTTTCACTCCAAGGTGCCTACATGAATGTGCCACATCGTTTCTGAGTTTGATAGAGCCGGCAACCTTCCCAGAGAGAGGAGGAGGGCACCTGAGCATATGCCTGAGGCCTCTGGGTGCGGGGCTTCTCTAACCAGGTGGGCTTCGTCATGACAGGTGCTAAGAGAACTTAGGACACTCCTGGGCATGTGAAGCTGGGAAAAGGTGGAGGCTGGACAGCAACTCTGATTCTCTCCTCTCTGTCATCAGGCCCCCACCCCCACCCCCCCTCCCCCTGAGAGCCTACGGACAACTAATTCCCTTCCCCCAAATTATTATTTGAAGTGAGCATCTTGACTTTGATTTAATAGACTTAGTTGCTGAGATTAAAAAAAAATGTTTATCATTTAATTCTTCTTCTAGCTCTTAGACTTTTAGTCTTTTTCCTTCGTTCCTTTTTTTTTTTTTCTTTCTGTTTTTACTGTGCAGGTCAAGGTTAAGGCTAATGCAACACGCTTGGGTTGCTTCAACCCTGCACATTCCCAGGAAGGGCTTGCTTTCAGGGCTGGCGGGTGGCTGGCTCCTGGGGGAATGAGCTGAGCTCTTGGGATATTCTGGCTGATGAAAGTTTTCTTGTATGCTCGAGGCCTTGGGCCGTGGGATACTAGGACTATCAATAGGCTTTATGGTGAATGCCTGGTTTTGTATACTCATTGGATAGCTAAGGTCAGCTATGCAGGTGCTACAAGTCCCCCCCCCCCCAAACCCTCACTACTTCTCCCACCCCCGGTCCCTAGATTCCAAAGCCCTGCCAAGTTTCTCTGGATAAATATTTTGTGGCTGGTAGTGCAATTGTGTTGTAAGATATATGTATGTCAAATGGGAAATGGGGAAATATCAATAGTTTTTTTGTAAGTGCACATGCAATTTATACTTTTCAGCAAAAGTGAGAATTATTGTTGCATATCCTTACCAACATTTGCTATCATATCTAAAAATTTTTTCCCACTGACACTGAGTGAAATTGTATCTTGTGCTTTCATGTACATTTTCTTAAGAAACAATGTTGAAACTTTCTTACCATATGTACAATGGTCCCTAGAATTTCCTCATCCATTCATCTTTTACACATTTTTCCTTTTGAGTTATTTGATTTTTTCTTTTTTTAGAAAAAAATATTTTATTGATTTTTTTTACAGAGAGGTAGGGAGAGGGATAGAGAGTTAGAAACATCGATGAGAGAGAAATATTGATCAGGCTGCCTTCCGCACACCCACTAATGGGAATGTGCCCGCAACCAAGGGACATGCCCTTGACCAGAATTGGAATTGAACTTGGGACCCTTCAATCCACAGGCCAAAGCTCTATCCACTGAGCCAAACCAGTTAGGGCTCTGATTTTTTTCTTACATGTCTTCGAATTATGCTAATATTTCTTTACCAATTTTTGAATTGGCAAATACATTCTGACTCTTATTATTGTTAGAGGAGGTCATCAAGAGGGTATGACCCACAGCTGGACCTGGGCAATTGGAGGCTCTTCATCCCCTCTCCTGCCCTTAGAATGTAGATCCAGCCATCATTCGCTCCGTAGGAACTGTTTCAAGGATGGAACCTTGAGAGAATAGATATTGAGACTGCCCGGAGGGAAAATGTGGCTGAACCACAGTTTGCTAGGGCTGTCATAAGAAATTACTAGGTGGCTCAAATAGCAAAAATTTATTTTCTCTGAGGCCAGAAGTAGAAGTTCCTGGTGTCAGCAGGGTTTTCTTCTTTTGTTGGTTAATTTTCTGCTTAGGCCTCTCTCCTTGGCTGTCTTCTCACTGTGTCCCTATGTGGTCTTTCTCTGGTGTCTCCTTTTTTGTGTCCCTGTTTCCTCCTCTGGATTAGGTGCCCCCTAACGTCCTTATTTTAATTTCCTCACCTCTTTAAGGGCCATATTTTCAAAGTCACATTGTGAGGTACTGGGAGTTGGGGTTTCAATGTGTATCTTGGGGGATACAATTCAGCCCATAGCTTATGGTGTCTTTTATTCTTATATTCAAAAAAATTTAAATAATGACTATATGTTTAATTTCAGAAATACTTTCACCCAGGGGTCTTTATTTTTTATTTTTTTATCTTTATTGTTCAGTTTATTAATTACATTGTTCCCTTTTTTCCCACCCTATAGTTCCCCTCCACCTGGTACCCATCCCACCCTCCGCCCTCACCCCCCTCCACTGTCCTCTCCCATAGTTGCAGATTTTTGTCCAGTCTCTTGCTACACTTCCCACACCCACTTTCTCCCCAAGAGTTGTCAGTCCATTCTCTCTTTATGTCCATGATTCTGTTACATTCACCAGTTTATCCTGTTCATCAGCTTATTAATTCACTTGATTTTTAGATTCATTTGTTGATAGATGTGTATTTGGTGTTCATAATTTACACTTTTATCTTTTTCTTCTTCCTCTTCTTAAAGAATATCTTTTAGCATTTCATATAATATTGGTTTGGTGGTGATGAACTCCTTTAGCTTTTTCTTATCTGCGAAGCACTTTATCTGACCCTCAATTCTGCATGATAGCTTTGCTGGATAGAGTAATCTTGGTTTTAGATTCTTGCTATTCATCACTTTGAATATTTCTTGCCACTCCCGTCTGGCCTGCATGGTTTCTGTTGAGAAATCCGCTGACAATTGTATGGGTGCTCCCTTATAGGTAACTAGCTGTTTTTCTCTTGCTGCTTTTAATATTCTCTCTTTGTCTTTTGCTCTTGGCATTTTAATTATGATGTGCCTTGGTGTGGTCCTCTTAGGGTTCCTATATATTGGGGTTCGGTGCACTTCTTGGACTCCTAAATATATTTCTTTTACCAGGTGTGGGAAGTTTTCGGTCACAATTCTTCAAATAGGTTTTCATTGTCTTGGTCTCTCTCTTTTTCTGGCACCCCTATAATTTGGATGTTGGTATACTTGAGGTTGTCCCAGAGGTCCCTTACACTATCTTCAATTTTTTGGATTCTTTTGGTTTCTTGCTTTTTCAGCTGAGTGGATTTTCCCTCTTTGTATTTCAAATCTTGAACTTGGTTCTTGGGGTGCTCCAGAGCACTTTTAGGTCTTTGTATAATATTTTTTGTTTCAGTCAGTGTATGCTTAATTTCTGGTTGGGCCTTTTTCATATCCTTGAGAGTCTCCTTTATATCCTTGAGGGTCTCCTTCATTTCCACGTTGGTCTTGATCATTTCCTTGCAGATCTCGTTCATATCCTTGAGGGTCTCGTTCATTTCCTGGTAGGACTCAGTCATTTCCTTTGTGGTCTTGCTTATTTCCTTATAGGCCTCGACCTTTTGTTGGAGTCTCTTGAGAAGCCCTATAACCGTGGTTTTAAATTCCATGTCCAGTTGTTTTTTTTCCCTCCATTTCTTTCACATCTGATTTCTTTCCATGTGTCTGCATGGTGGCTGCTTCCCTGAGTTGGTCAATTAGCTTTGTGTGGTAGATTTCCTGCAAGGGACAGTGGGTCAGCCTCCCCAGTTACCTGAGGTGGATATGGGTTGCACAGTCATGCTGGAGTTAAGCTCAGGTTAATCGTTGTTAGCACTTGGAGGGGTTGTCCTCCAGGCCAATTGTCTGTGAAGTTCAGCTGTGCTCAGGTTGGATGGGCGGAGTCTCTGGGCCAAGCAGACAGAGTTAGCTCCGCCCTATGCGGCCCCAGAGACTCTGTGCCGGGGGCAATGGCTGCCAGCACCTCTGAGAGAGAGCTGCTGCTAAGCACCACCGGCTGCCAGGGAATTCAGACTCTGCCCAAATGAGTCTGCACACCCAACGTCTCACCCAGGGTCATAAAACAAAGCAGTCTGACGGTTTTCTGAATGAGAGAGCAAGTCGTGAGTGCTCTCTACGCAGTTACGCAGCTACACTGTTCCCAAGGTCAGGCACAAGCTCGCCTTCTCCACAAGCCGGCAGATCCTTGCAGTGCCCGAGCTTCGGCGTGCCCTCCCAGTGTCCAGTTTTTACCCGGTATGATAGGGGGTTCCCTGGACTTCGCCCAGAGCTGGAGAATCAGTCCAGTGGGACGTCTTTGTCTCCCCGTTTGAGAAAACTGGCCGGTTTTCAGCCGCCTGCCCTATCCATTGGCGCGCGCGCTCCAAACCTCTCTCCATGCGAATCTTCAACGCTGTCCTCCTTCGCTCCTCCAAGTCACAGTGTCTTATTTTCACTTTTATTTGTGGAATTTTCACTCGGCCAGCTTTCTGGTGATTCTGGAAGGTGTTTGTTCTTTCATTAAGTTGTAGTTTTAAAATTGCTGTGTATGACGGTAAGATAGGTGTTTTGCCTATACCGCCATCTTGGTTCAGGGGTCTTTATTTATTTGTTTTTTAAAATTCTCTAACACATTGTTAATTACACCAGTAAAGTTCTAATTTTCATACTTTTTTTTCTAATGTGAGCTTTCATTCTTAGATCTATTCCTAATAGAAATGCATCATGTATGTATTAGAAACTGTACAACAATGTTCACAAAAGCACTATTCTTAAAAGCCCCAAACTAGTAACTACCCAAACACCAATCACCTATTAACAATGGTGATATATTTACATAATGGGATATTATACAACAATGAAAACAGAGGATCTGCAACAATATGCAACAACACCTGTAATTCTTTTAAAAAAAATAAATTAAATTAAATTTTATTTTTTGCAGTATAACTTATATTTAATAGTAGTACATGTTTTCCTTTTCCCCCCCATTATCCTCCCCCCAGTCTCCCCTACCCCCCAGCACATGTCCCCACCTGCCCCCCTCCCCGCCCCAGTGTCTTTCATTCATTGGTTATGCTCATATGCATGCATACAAGTCCTTCGGTTGATCTCCCCCAGCATCCACCTCCCATCCACCCCAGCCTTCTCCCTGTAGCTTGACAGCCTGTTCAGTGCCTCCCTGCCTCTATATCAATCACTCTCCCCTGTTTCTAACACCTGTAATTCTTACAAACAACATGTTATAGAAGAAAGTAGACATAAAAATATGTACGGCGTGGTTCAATTTTTAAAAGTGCAAAAACAGCTGCTATGAATCTGTGCTGTTGGAAATGAGGAGAGTGTTACATTGAATAGGTGTGGAGTTTTGCCAGGAAAAACACAGGAGGGGTTCCTGGGTACTGGCAATATTCTGTTTCTTTATCTGGGTACTAGCGGGATGGATGTGCTCATTTATGAAAATCTGGTAAGCTGTATACTTATACATATCGACTTTTTTTTCGCATTCATGCACATGTTCAATAGAAAGTTTTAAAATGGTGGAATTTGCAAATGGTTTTCCATTTTCAAATTTTCACTGTTGAATTGTGACTGTATTTTCATTTTTCAAGTGTAAAGCAATAGACTTTATATCTTTCATGCTATCCAGATTGTGAGTCTTTCTTTAAAAAGGCCACATTTCCCCTATCATCTCTGTAATTGGGTGATCTCTCACTCTACAAGCAGCCTACAGGAAATCCTGTAACTTTAATATGATTTTTTTTATGGATAGTTTATTTTGTCGCTTAGGCTCTGCGAGAGTTTGCTGCCACACAGCTGTGCTCAGTCAAAGAGAACGTGCCTTATCTGCTCTGTAAACACAGACAAAACCAACACAGCTGATGTCCAAATGTGACAGAGGGTGCTGTGGGGAATTTAAATCTAAAAATATGGAAAAATGGGCCACTGCGCGTGAAATTCTTCCTATGGCTGCTTGAGGACAAAGAAAGAAACGATTTTGTGTTTGAACTGACTTTTAAACGAGGCCGTCCATATTTGACTAGTTTATTTTGGATTCAGGAGGTGGTTTTGATGGAGAGGGCTTCTGGCCCTTTGCTGTCCGCTGTCCCCGGGGCTTTACCCCAGTTGTCCCATCGTGGCTCCCCAGGCCGATTCCTGTGGTCACAGCCCCCTTGCTGACTCCCCAGTCCCAAGTCTCATCTGTTTTCTATTCAACCTGGAGAAGATTGAGAAGCTATGCAAGATAAAGCAATATCAACATTGTGTGGCCTTTCACATTTGGATCTGTTTTTCAATATGAATTTCTTTTGAGTGCGGATATGGTGTAAGAAGAAGTCCAAAGAGCATTCTTTGTTTCATATGTGTACTCAAAGCAATACGGCACCATTTACCGAAAGTGTACGGCACCATCCCCTGTGGTTCTGGAGTGTCATCTCTTATATAAATCAAGTGACTATATGTATTCGGGCCTGTTTATTGACTCTGATTTTAGTTTTATTTGTCATATTTTTATCCTTATATCACTGCTATGCTGTCCTACTTATATTTTCACGATATGTTATAACTTTGTTCTTCTTTAATATGTTGTTGGATATACTCGATCTTTAGCATTTCCATTTACATTTTGGGAACTGTGTCAATGGGTATAAAAAAACATGCTTAGAATTTGATTGGATTGGGTTGAAGTGTTAGATCAACTTAGGGGACATTTGGAATATTTGTAATCTTGAGTTTTTTAATGCATAAATATCTTGGTCTTATTTAAATTATCTCAGTGTTGTTTTGTAGTTGAATATAGAAAATTTCCCAAAATTTTATTAAATCATATTGGATAGTTTTGGGTCTATTTTAAAAGATATCAAAATTTAAAATTTGTTATTGGTATATAGTAATACAACTGATTTTTTATAATGACCCATATCCAACAATTATAATAGTTTGTTTATATATTCTTTTAGATATTTTAGGTAAATTATCATGTCACCTATGAAAGTGACAGTTTATTTTTATTTTGTAATCCTTATCCTTTTTTCTTGCCTTATTCCAATGCCAGCATCCAAAAATTTTAAAAGAAGTGGTGATGTATGCATTCTTGCTTTGTTCCCAATCTGAGGTAGAAAGTTTTAAATATTTTGCCATTGAGTATGATACTTGCTATTAACAAGCATCCTGTTGCTCCATGTATCACCTGTGATTGGTTGTGTATTGTTTTGGATTTTAGCCATTTTAAAGGTATGTGCTGATGTACTGATATTGCCATTATGCTTTTAATTTGCACTCTCTTAATAATGTTATATTAAGTACCATCTCATGTGCTTATTTGCCATCTATATATCTTCTTTGGTGAGATGTCTGATAATATTTTCTCAGTTCTTTCTTTTATAAATATTTTTATTGATTTCAGAGAGGGAGAGAGATAGGAACATCATTAATGAGAGAATCATTGATTGGTCGCCTGTGGCAACTGAAGACTTACTTTTGTTGCTAACTAATATTTCATTGTGTGAATGTACTATTGCATGAGTGTATTATTTTATCTTTTAATGAGATTGGCAATATTTCCAATTTTTTACTATTACAAAGAATATTGTGAAGTACAGTCTTCTAATTGTAGCCTTATGCACACCTCTATGCAGAAGTCCTTAATCTTTGGGTCCATGGATAGAATTTAGAGGATCCATGAATTTGAATGGGGAAAATATTACATTTTAATATTCATTAACATAAAACTGAAATGCAGCATTTTATTCCATTACAAATATAGACAAAAGAAAAATACCTATAACATTGTCTCAGGTAGCTTTATAATTTTGTCACTGAGAGAAATAACAGATTTTATATCGCATTATGGTTGCAGATATCTAGAAATATCATCTGCATTCATCAGTATTTTGAAATTTGGTAGTTATTAGACTGATTATTAGAGGTTGTTACTTATATGTTAATAAAGATGTACAGTTTTACCATAGCACAGATTTATTGTTTAAATAGTATAAAAATACAAAAAAACCCTGCCAAGGTAGAATTCAGTACACAATACTAGTAAAAATGTTTCAAAAAATAAACATGAAATAAGGTCTATTTCAGATATACAAAAGCTAGAAAAATTCATCATGAACATATGTTATAAGACATGTTAAAGCAAGTTCTCCTGATGAAAATATGAGTCTGCCCAAATAAATAAAGAGCACTAGAAATGGCAACTTCCAAAGTAACTATATAAGAACATTTTCTCATTTAAATATCTTAAACATAAAATTGATTGTATTAGCAAAAATAATAACAATGTAGTGTCGGGGGTTCATAACATTTGTGCAAGGAAAATGTATGACACAATGATTGCCTAGATGCCAGGAAAGGGAAAATAGAAATATATTCCTGTAAGCATTTTACACAATATATGAAGTGATATAAGAACACTTGAAAATAGATTGTGAAGTTAAAGAGGTATAATGTGAAGCAAAAGCAATAAAAAATAAAGCAGAATCTTATAAGTACTTAATCAATAAGTGAGACAAAATGGAATCATAAAATATAGTCAATTGATCCCAACAAAGGGAAAAAAATAAAAAGGGAAACAGCAGATGGAGAAAACAAAAGAAAGGTGTAAAGTTTTACACTTAGCCATGTAAATGATCACATTTTATGCAAATGACCCAAATATCCAATTAAAAGTCAAAGTTTATCTGGTTGGATTAAAAATCAACATCTAGGCCCTGGCTGGTGAGGATCAGTTGATTGGAGCAGCATCCCATATACTGAAAGGTTTTGGGTTTGATTCCAGGTCTGGGCACATACCTGGGTTGTGGGTTCATTTTGAGTAGCTGATTTGATCCCTGGTCAGGGAGTATAATGGAGGCAAACAATCAATGTTATCTTTCACATCAATCTCTCTTTCTCTCTCTCTCTTTGTTCCCATTCCCCTCTCTCTAAAATCAATAAGCACATACTTTGGTGATGATTAAAAAAAACCAAAAAATACCAACATCTATATATATGAAAGCCTAAGGCGACCATTGTGACCATTATGACCAGATGACCGGCTGGTAGCTGTGATGCACACTGACCACCAGGGGACAGATGCTCAAGACAAGAGCTGCCCCTGGTGGTCAGTGTGCTCCCATAGCCAACCTCCCATGGCCAGCCAACCTCCCTTGGTCCTTTCCCCTGGCCAACCAGCCCAATTGGGAATGGGTGAGAGGGCTCCAATTGCCAGTCCAGGCGGAGGGACCCCACTCATGCACGAATTCGTGCACTGGGCCTCTAGTCTAATAAATAATACTGTATTGCATGTTCAAAAGTTGCTAAGAGACTACACCTTAAAAGTTATCATAACAAGCAAAAACATTGTAACTATGTGTAGTGATGGATATTATTGTGGTGATCATTTCACAATATGAGCTTAGATTGAATCATAATATTATAAACTTAAAATTAACATCAAAAAATTAATATCTGATGACACGCTATTTAAAAGAAACACATTTTTATTGATTTTAGAGAGACAGAAAGGGAGAGGGAAAAAGAGAAAGAGCAACATTGATGTGAGAGAGAAATATTGATCAGCTGCTTCTTGCATGCCTCTGCAACTTGGGCATGTGCCCTGACTGGAAATTGAACCCATGACTTTTTGGTGCATGGGGCAACCCTCAACCAATTGAGCCACACTGATCACAGCTGCAAGAAACATTTTTTAAACATAAAGTCATATGAGCTAAAATTAGAATGGGAAAGATATGCTACTGATAGAAAGAAAGTAAAAATAAGCTATATTAATAACAAAACCAATTTCAGAGAAAAAATGATACCAGAGATAAACAGATAAAATCAAAAGCTGGCTTTTGAGATCAATAAAAATGATAAATATGTAACCAGATTGATCAGAAATGAGAGAAAAAAATACAAATTACCAATATCAGGAATAAGAGAAATTATTTCACTACAGTTTCTAAAGATATTAAAATAATAATAATGGAACATGATGTGAAATTTTATGCCAATCAATTCAATAATTTAGAGGAAATGAACAAATTCCTTAAAAGATACATAGATCCAACGCTCACTCAATATGAAACAGGTAACATACTTGTAAATACTCTTATATCTAAGAAATTAAATTTGTAGTTAAAAATCTTCCCACAGAGAAAACTACTGAACCCAGGGAATTCACAATTTAATTCTACAAAACATTTAATGAAGAAATAGTAGCAATTAGACTCAACTCTTCCAGAAAATTAATCAGGAGGAAATATTTTCTAACACGTTTAATGAGGCAAGCGTTACACTAGTATCAAAACCAGACATAGACATCACAATAAAATAAGACTATCAACTTTTATACCCCATGAACATACACACTGATATTATAAGGATATTTTAGAAATTTATTTTATTTTATTTTTTAAAATATATTTTATTGAATTTTTACAGAGCGGAAAGGAGAGGGATAGAAAGTCAGAAACATCGATGAGAGAGAAACATTGATCAGCTGCCTCTTGCACACCCCCTACTGGGGATGTGCCCGCAGCCAAGGTACATGCCCTTGACCAGAATCGAACCCGGGACCCTTCATTCCGCAGTCCGATGCTCTATCCACTGAGCCAAACTGGTCTCGGCAGAAATTTAAATCAAATCTATAAAAATAATGTTATGACCAAATTAGATTTACCCAAGGAATGCAAGGAAGTTTAATATTAAAATTAAATCAATTGAAGAATAGGCATAAATCTTTATGACTTTGGTTTATGCAATGATTTCTTGAATCTGACACTAAAAGTACAAGCAACAAAATAAAAAAAAACAATTAAATTGAACATAATCAAAATTAAAACATTGTGCTTCTAAGCTCAAGAAAATGAAAAAACAACCACAGAAAGTGAAAAAAGTTTTGCAAATTATTTGATAAGGGATTTATATCTAGAATATATTTTGAAAAACACTCTTACCACTCAATAATTATCCACTTGAAAATATGCAAAGAATTTGAATAGACTCTTTTCTGAAGAATACATGTAAATAGCCTATATGCTCATGAAAAGAAGCTCAACCTCATTAGCCATCAGGGAAATGCAAGTCTAAATCACAGTGTACCACTTCACATTCCCTAGGAAGGCTATAATGAAATGACAGATAACAACATTTGTTGGTAAAAATGTGGAAAGGCTGGAACCCTCAGATAATTTTGGTGGAAATATAAAATACTGTGCAGTCTTTAGGAAAACATTAGGAATGGATGTTTGCAGGTTATTTTTATAACCTACATACACATTGTTTACAAAGTCTGCCGTAGAGAGCACAGCAGAAGAAAAACTACAGACCAAACAGTTGTAGACATTGACACAAATGTCCTAAAGTGCAGCAAATATATCCCAATGTGCTTGCTATGCACGATGCTTCAGGAGATGCAGTGATTGACAAGTTCAAGTGCCTGCCCTCAAGTAGCCAAAATTTAGTATAGAGGATCAAAATAGAACCATGATTTTACAACATATAGGGTAAGACAAGGACTATCACAGATGATCTGTATGTTGTTATGGAGGCTCAAAGGAAGGCACTGGGTATATTTAGTTTGGGTATATGAATCACAACTTAGAAGAGCTGCTCTTTGAGTTGAGCAGTGAGCAATCATGGTTAAGAGCCTTGTTCCGCCCAAGTTGAAATCCCAAGTCTGGGACTCAGTTATTATTAGCTGTTTAATTGGCTCAGCCTCCTATCCAGGCTCCTCTTTAGAGTCTGGGTGACCTGAAGAATGCAAGGTCACATTCCTGTTGGAACGGATTGCCTTTCTTGTATACATGCAATCTATTGCAAACATGGCTATGTAGCTCCTCCTATCAAGAAGCAGTCGATTTCCCTTCACGATATCATTTTCGAGATCAAGTGATTGAAATTTACACGCACTGACATTCTTGAAGGTGTTTTTCAAATATGTCCTTTTGACGAGTTCACTGTCTGTGTACCTAAACGTTTTTGTGAAAATGATATTGTGAAGGGGAATCTTCCCACACCAGGATTAAATGAAGAAAAAGCAAATTGGGGAAGCAGGTACAGGAGAAAAAAGACCTTCTTCAGAGGCTAAAACTAGTCAAAACATAGAACTCAAAGAATGGCCTGTTTCAGTTACAGATGTTAAAGAGGCGAAGAGGCTTAGCCTGCTGTCACCCTGAGAGTCGCAGTCAAGCATGTCCGAGAACAAGAAACTCTTTACTCAGTCGACAGACCACTGTGAGTTCCATGGTAAATTGCTACATGATAACAGAAATGAAGACCATTTTATAAGTGTTTCATTCAGATTTTTTTTTCCCTCCAGAATATCTTTGAGAATGACAAGTAAAGTTAAGGGAAGATATAAACCATTAAGATTTTGAGAAAGCTAACCTTGTGAACATCAATTAAGAGCATTCGGTTATATAAATATAAACTAAGCTCTAAAATAAACATTTGCTATTTTAGGTAAGTTTGTCAAAGAAATTTGATAGTTAAAAAATTTGGAAAAAAAATAACTTGTATTTAAAATAATTTGGATAATTCTGAAAAAAAAGAAAAAGAAAAAAAGAAGCAGCAGTTGAGTTCCTTCCCCCTTGAATCTGGGCTAGCCTGTGATTTGCTTTGACTAACACAATCTGGTGAAAATTGCACTGTCCTAGGTCCATGCCTAGTCCTCAAGAGGTCTTGCAGTTTCCACTCTCTGTTTTGGGAGCCAAGGGGATGAACCTGGCCTGCTGAAAGGTGGGGGGCTATGGAGAGCAGGTCTATCCCAGGCCAATTTCATGTGCATGCCACTCTACCCAGCCAACCCTGGCTGATGCCAGGAATTCCCCCAAATTTTCACCTTTTTATTTATGAGCAGTGACTGCATTTAAAAATTATTTTACATTCTTTAAAATGTCTTGCTGTGTGCAAAACACAGAGTTGACAGACTTCTGTGAGCAGTTCTAAGATTGTGAGGCATGCCTGCTGGCATGGCTCAGTGGTTATGAGTGTTGACCCACAAACCAGGAAGTCAAGGTTCGATTCCCGGTCAGGGCACGTGCTCGGGATGTGGGCTGGATCCCCAGTAGGGAACATATAGGAGGTGGCCAATCAATGATTGTCTCTCATCATTGATGTTCCAATCTCTCTCTTCCTCTCCCTCTGCCTTACTCTCTGAAATCCATAAAAATATATTAAAACAAAGAAACAAAAAGACTGTGAAGCATATGAAATCTATTCAAAAGTGAGTTAGATAAACACGGTTACTGCACTAAGGAGCAGTAGGTGTTAGAGCAAGATATTTAGCTTCTAGGGCTTTCGCTCCCGTGCCATGAGAGTAGGGAATACAGTTGGTTCTCTGGGGTCCCCTTGGGTTTGATGTGCTCTGACTTCAGTCCCTCCTGCTGAGTCACTTTCCAGGTCCATTGGGCACCAGAGTCAGTAGCAATTCTCTGCTATAACAGAAACTAAATTTCTGTCTTGAAATTTATACTATTTTATTAAGTTTTAATTAAGCTAGTTACTAATATATCAGCAATTCACCAGTATTCAGAAAATAGAGTATTCAGATATCAAAAAAATCAACATACTCCCATAATTCAGTAATAAATGTTAACACTGTTCCCCCTGCATCTTTATTTATAATCATATTTGTATTAAAAAATAGGGTTTTAGCACACAAATTGTCCTGCTAGTAGGTTTTTCTGTGTCAGTATATGCACAGATGTCTATGCTGACTGGATGCAGGGTTACTTTAGAGATGAGCCACATGGTCTATGGTTCGCAACTGGGCTATTGCCAGCTGTTACTCTTAGCAGCAATGTTGTGACAAACACGGCTGAATTCCTTACATTTGGAAAATAAATACTTGAAAAGCAGAGAACCAAGTAGCGCTTTGTAAGTAAGGATAGTTTCCACGTGATGAAAAATAAATCTACATTTTTATAGGCTTCATTTTAGAGTCATGTATTACCACCATTCCCTAAATTCACACCTGAAGGGGGGCACAGAAAAATTCTGAAGACAATAAAAGTGTCTAGACCGCCTACTCAATCTAATTAAAGTGAGGGACTCCAGGGCAATCTTCAGATGCACAGCCAGCAAAAGCTTGCAAAGATAGCATTTCTTTAGCGTATTTTTTTTTATTGACCTAATTAGAAGAGTGCAGGACAACAAACCACTTTGCATGTCCCCATTAACTATAGACGATGGAGTGTCCCCAAACTCTTAAAACTCATTTGGAGACCAATGAGCATCTAGAGAAATCACGTCCTGTTTCGTTTCCAGATAGGCAGCAGAATTTCATGTTAGCCACAAAGGAAGATTTAGAAGTCCACCAGAAACAACATAAGCAGGAGCTCTGCCAGGGGAGAAACCATGAAATCTGACCATGCCAGGGCTGAGGAGCACACTGCTTCACAGATTGTGTTGCAAGAACTGTCTTCCCATATCCTGCAGATTTTTTGGGGCCATCTTTTATTAATTTTTCTTGACCCTAAAAGAGTTTTTGTCCAACTCACACATACCAGGCCAGATAAATACCCTGATGAGATCTAACTTAAAATACACACACACACATCTCTTTTCTTGTCTCTTTCCCGGAGTGCCAGGCCATTGAGAGTAAGATCGCTGTGTTATTTTGCTTGGACTACATGTGGCACACAGGAGTAATAGTATTGTTACTGTTCACTATGTATCAGGCATTGGGCTAAATGATTTCTATGTAGACAGTAGGCTAATTCATTAGACATTGTTTTCTGTAGGTTTTCCCTCCATGGTTGGTTATCTGGGTAACCAGCGTTTGTGTTCTCTGCCTCCATCTTTGCAGGCCAGCCAGCAGATGTCGTTATCATGAGCTCCTCCCAGTGACTATGATGGGGGAGTTTGTGCTTGATGTCCTGGTTGGTGAGATAAGAGAGTGGAGTGATTATGGAGACAGAAAAGAGCTACATCCCTCTTCCCCAGCCCACAATGATGGAAGAAAAGTTAGAGGTCCAAGTTCTTAGAATGCAGATGTTTTAAAGAAAAGTCTCTGGCAAACTTGGATGGTTGGTCATCATAGTTGCAGTGACAGTGCCTTCAGAAGGCAAGGTCTCTGGTGGCTGAGCCTGTGATATTCACCTGGAAGGTGAGGATGAACACCATAGGCTCTCTTAAATTTGCCAAAGATTCGCTTGCCCCAAGTGCAACCCAGAAATAACCGTCTGGACCAGAAGACACCATTGAGTCTGCAATGACAGAAATCTCAATAGAAACTAAGGTAGAAGCATAGAGACTTCCCTTAGTATTGTGAAGTATTTTCTGAGCTCCGGTGCCAGGTACAATATAATGAACTGGGTTTGAGGGATGGCTAACAAGTCACTGCCTTTGAAAGATTGAGGAATACAGAATAAAATTTGCTTTACACTATGGCAAAAATGGCAACAACAAGAGGGAAGCACCTAGGGCCGTGGTTGGCAAACTGCGGCTCGCGAGCCACATGCAGCCCTTTGGCTTCTTGAGGGTGGCTCTTCCACAAAATACCACGGCCTGGGCGAGTCTATTTTGAAGAAGTGGCGTTAGAAGAAGTTTAAGTTTAAAAAATTTGGCTCTCAAAAGAAATTTCAATCATTGTACTATTGATATTTGGTTCTGGTGACTAATGAGTTTGCTGACCACTGACCTAGGGAATATTTAATAGGAGAAAGGGGTACTGGGATGCCGTTGTAGATATGATGATGACATTGGGTGGATGGTCAACCTCTGCAAGTTTATGTGTGGGGGAATAAAGGAAGCAAGGGTACATTCAAGACTTCCTCAAGAAGCAAGCAATTAATGCAGATTATACTACGCACACATCGCAGTGACTTAGGGAAATTCCAAGGCAGCAGATGCAGCGCCAATTGATGTAACAGGAGAAGAACAGAAGTCCTGGGTTGGGGGTTGGGGTGGGGGGGTCAGACAGAACCATTGAAATGAAGCGGAATGAATGTGTCTCTATAAAATGAAGTTTTGAGTCCAGGGGTCATACTTGGATAGAGAAAGATTGGCAACTAAAGTGAAAATAGATTAAATTTTCTAACTTTAAAGGTGAAAGTAAGTTAAAAGGACAGTTTTCATATGGTATAGCAGCCTTCCTTCTCTGGAGGTGTAATTGGACAGGAGACAATATCTGGAGAATGATTGTGGGGGATGACACTGACATTTCCTGTCAATTCAATCTTGATATTCACCTGGAGGGAGAGAATGAACATCACAACATCTGCACCCTCACTCACTAGATCTCAAAGAGGGCAACTCCAGATCTTGCTTCCTTGCTTCAATCAAAACTATTATTCTTTGCTTTGCTTTATAGATTTTAATCAGTCTTATTGACCTTCCAAGTTAGATGTTTGAAATCTTCTAAAAATGAAAGCCACCACACTGGACAGTGACTGTGTGGTTCTTGAGGACAGCGGTAGCTTCTGGCTACCATCTCTGCCCAGCACAGAGCTGCCCCAGGGGAGATTCTCAGTCACCAGCCTAGGAGTGAACGGGGCAGGTCAAGGCACACTGAACTCTATGATAAGTCAGATGACTAGAAAGACATAGGGTTTGCATCACTCCTTTTAAAAACACTGGCCACACTTCTCAGAATGTTTATTCTAGTGCAGAGAGCAGATCTGTCCTCAGCCAGATGAAGAGAACTCCTCATAAAGAAACCTGCCATTTATAAATGCACCTCTTTCTCACCAACTGCCAGCTGAGATGGGCTTCCTGCAGGGCAGCTCCCATCTCTGAGAGGGACTAACATGTCAGGAGAGCTCTCCCTCTAATAACAAACAACTTTAATCACTTTATAGTCACTTTAGGAAAATATGCTGAGACTCATTGAACTGACATATAAAAATTCTCTATAAATCTTAAAATGGCAGCCTTTTCTTCTCTTTCTTCAAATTCTTTCTCAAACCCAAACAAATCATCGGTACACAGATATAGTAGTTTATGGATATAAACATATGTAACCACCACCTGTACCTGGGATGCCCGCATGGAACTGCCCTGGGCAGAGTGAGCTGTTCCATCTCTGAGTTCCCATCACTGTGGTCAAGTTTCTAAGATGCACTTCTCATACTGTCGGTGGTGGTCTGGTTAGCTCTGTCTCTCACATTAGCTTGTGGGTCCCTCCAGGGCCAGAGCAAGGTGAAAATGTTCAGTAATTACTTGTGGTGGTGTAGGCTGTCTCCTATGTCTCATTTAACTGAATCCATTCAAGTGCTAAGAGGTCAGCATTATCCATAACCATTCTCCAGCTCTAAGTTGTTAAGCAGCAGGAGCAAGGCAAGGAGCAGAAGGGAGGTTGAACCCACACTGATCCCACTGCGAGACCTCACCTCCATCCACACACCCAAGGCCCTGATTTACTTCCTTTTATTCTCAGCACCAGCTCAGTGCCAGTCTATGTTCATAGGCAGTTTGGCAGGAAGATAAAGTGCTTTGTACTGAATTTCTGAGAAGTAGGCGGATAGTGAGAAGGTAGGTGTTGGGGTAGGAGAGCTGATAATAGAAAAGTTAGAGGAGCTGCCATGCAGAAGAGGAAATGAAGTGGAGCAGGGAACTGTGGAAAGAGGTATTGGTAGCCTTGATGTTGGGAATTGAGTTTAGAAACCCCAGTCTGAGTGGTTGTGTGGCTTTCTGTTCTAGCAGTGAAATGGAGACAAGGATTATGTTGGGAGATATGACCAAAGATCAGGGGCTGAGGGAGCAGTGGTACATGTAAGATGACGGTTCATGTGGTACCACCTGAGGTCTAATCTTGATAGGGAAGTAAGTGGAGGCAGACAGGACTTAAGAGAGAAGGGGAAAGTCCTAAAAATGACCAGTGCAGTGAGTTGAAAAAAAATATTGAAGCCTTAACGACTGGAAAATATAGGTATCAAAACTCAAGGTTTCAAGATTGAGTTGAAGTGATGAAGAAGTCCAGCCTGCGGTCAGGGGATGTGAAGCAGAAGGGAGGTGAAGAGGAGGGCACTGGAGTTGAGTCTCTGGAGGAACTGAGAAGTCAGGCTCTTGCTTGTGTCATCTGGGGGCACACTGAAGTCACCCAGGACCATGACAGGATGATGACAGGACATGGTGGGAGAGGGGATGCTGTCAACTAAGCGGCAAAGTCCTCAGCGGAGGAAGAGGCTGATCAGAGGTTTGTTCAGAACAACAGGGGCAGCCCTGGTCAGTGTGGCTCAGTTGGCTGAGCGTGGTCCCATGCACCAAAAGGTCCCCAGTGCAATTCCCAGTCAGGGCACATGCCCTGATTGTGATTGTGGGTTTGATCCCCCATGTGGTCAGGGAACATATGGGAAACAATCGATTTATGTTTCTCTCTCTCTATCCACTCCCTGCCCCCTCTGCCCAATACCATCTCCCTTCCTCACTCCTTAAAATCAATAAAAAAAATATTTTTTAAAACAAGGACAAGAGGGACAGAGGTGAATTACCTGAATATCTGAAACAAAAGGAGTAAATCTTTTACATAAAAATGGCATTGGAGAGTAAGATGATGCTGATTTAATATGCAACATAACCTTGCTAAGAGAAGACCGCACAATGAGATGTTTGGGTGTGAGCACTGAATTTCACTGTAAATCTCTGCTGATAAAAGGCAGTTGAAAACATGGCCTGATTTTCTTTCTTGTAAATCAGTCCATTGCTTTCTGCTATGCCAACCTCCCATGTAAAAAGTCTCTGATCCACAATTTCTGAGAATTTTCTTAGAAAAGCTGAGTTTCTTGCACCCGGAAACTCACTTATTGCTTGTTACATGCTCTGTACACAAACACAACATCTGTACCTAATTGTTCTGCCTTATGCTTTCTGACCCTGGTGTCTCTGAGTTCTGAATTCTAATTTAACTAAATTAAGTACACACATCAATACATATACATATGTCTATATATACACATATACATGCAGAGAATGTGATTTCATACTTATAATATTTCTCTGCCTCACTATGCCATTATGCTCATTTGGTTCTAAAATAAGAAAGCACTAAGTATCTATGTGAGTGGTTTTCATAGACTTTGAAGATCTCTATCTCATTTAGGGTATCTTTCAAATGCACTCAATCATGTAATTGCATCCACAAATTACCTCTTTTCTTGCTTGATTCTGAGTTGAACTTTTGTGTTCCGATGTATGTTCTTCCAAATTAAAAAAAAAGTCACATTCAGGCTCTACAGTTCAGCTTATCTAGCTATTTAAAAATCTTATAAATAGGAAAAAACCTTAAAATATAAACCAAGCCTAAAGCAATGGTATTACAAACTGCTCTTTTGGGCTTTACCTAAAGAAATGACAGATATTTGTGCCTAATTTTCTAGAACAGGGTTTCTGAATCCAGAAGTTCATCCTTTGAAACACTCTCTGCTTTCCTCTCCTCCTACATCAGGACCCTTCTGCCTCACCGATGTCCAGAAACCTCCGGCAACATCTGCATTATCCCAGGAATACAGCAAATTCTTAAAACACATTGGCACTTCCACATATAATCCAATTTATTTGTTGCAGGCCTTGCTACTTGAACAGAGACATATAGAGTGAAAATATTAACTTTATTCTTTATAAAATTTTATTGCTTTAAAATATTTTTAGTTTTCAATTACAATTTACATTCAGTATTATTTTGTACTAGAGGCCCAATGCACAAAATTCATGCAAGGGGCTCAGCCCTTGCAACCCTGGCTTTGTCTGGAAAGTCATTTGGGTGGTTGTTCTACTGTTCAGCCATTTGGTCAATTTGCATATTATGCTTTTATTATTATAGATTAGTTTCAGGTGTGCAGCACAGTGGTTAGACAATGAAATCCTCTACAAAGTCATTACCCCAGTATTTCAAGTATTTCTGGCACTATATATATATAGCTATTATAGTATTATTGATTATATTCTCTATGCTGTCCTTTCTGTCCCTGTGACTATTTTTGTAACTACCAATTTGCACTATTTCTTTTTTAAAAATATGTTTTTATTGATTTAGCGAGGAAGGGAGAGAGAGATAAAAATATCAATGATGAGAGACAATCATTGATTGGCTGCCTCTTGCACCAACACTGGGGATTGAACCTGCAACCTGGGCATGTGCCCTGACCCACCGGGAATCGAACTGTAACCTTCTGGTTCATAGGTAGATGCTCAATCACTGAGCCATACCAGCAGGGTCCTGTTTGTACTTCTCAATCCCTTTACCTTTTTTTACCCATCCCCCCTCCCAACTCCTTTCCCCTCTGGCAATCATCATTTAATTTTCTGTATCTGTGAGTCTGTTTATATTTTTTATTTGAAAAAATTAAATATAAAAATATATCTATGTACATACTGTCTTGGAATGTAAAAATCTAGCTTTCTGTTATATTGTGCTTATTTTAAAATATAAGGCATAAATGCCCCCATGTATGCCACATTCCCATAATGTTATGTTACTGGGTTATCAGGTTTGATCTGATCCAGACCCATTTGACTATTCCTACATCAGTGAAATAATTGTTCAACTACTATACCTTTATTGTCAGTTTTGGTAGTTTAAAATTGCTGTTTTTTTGTTTTTTTTTTTGTTAGATTTCTTAGCATTGAATTGCTATTGCTGGACCCTTCTGTATTATGACTTTCATGGTCAGTGATCTTGGATAAATAGATGAATTTGGGGAGAATTTATATCTTTACAATATTGAGTCCTCTCATTCATGAGCACAGCATATCTCTTTATTTATTCATGTGTCTCCATGTGTCCTTTATCTCCTACATAACACTGAACACTTTCTCCACAAAGGCTATGTTTATCTTTTATTAGATACTAGAGGCCCGGTGCATGAAATTTGTGCACTTGTGGGGGGTGGTGGTCCCTCCGCCAGGCCTGCGCCCTCACAGTATGGGAGCCCTCGGGGGATGTCCCACTGACAGACATCCTTTGTCCTGCTGCAGAGGCGGGAGAGGCTCCTGCCAGTACTGTTGAGCTTGCTAGACATGAGCCCAGCTCAGGGCTTCTGGCTGAGCAGCACTCCCCCTGTGGGAGCATATTGACCACTAGGGGGCAGCTCCTGCATTGAGCGTCTGACCCCTGGTGGTCAGTGTGCATCATAGCGACCGGTTGTTCTGCTCAATTCGCATATTAGCCTTTTATTATATAGGGCGTTCCCAAAGTATCTTATACTTCTTGTTCTTATTTGTGAACAGAAACTTGAATAGAAATTTATATTTGGTTATTGTTGGATGATAGAAATGCTGTTGTTTGGGGTTTTGTTTTTGTTTTTGTTTTTGTTTTGTGTGTGTGTGTGAATTGTCTTACATTTAGAAAGCCACTTATTGGTTCTTATACTCTGTGTAGGGAAACACAACATATATACATAATAGTTCTCTTTCTTTCCAAGCTTTGTACTTCCCACTCCCATACCTTGTCATCCCCATCTTACTGAAATGAATAGTGTTCTTTCCAATTGTACTATTTTCTAATTTCTACAATCCCTTCCACGTGGATGTAACTGATAGTTATTGCTCATGCACTTTATCATACCTGATTGTGAGGCTCATTTTCAAAAGGAATCCTCTCTGTGTAGGTCTCATGTGGTTCCAGCTTGTGTTTTCATTCTTATTGGAAGTTTCTGAGTTATTTCTTCTCTGGCTTTTGTGGTTCACAGGTTCTGGACACATTTTTACATGAGTTTCCTGCTTTGCGTTTCCATATCACAAAGGTATTGGTGGTTTGCCATCTCCACTCTCTGAGATCACAGTCTAGAAATGTTGCTTTCTTGCTGCTTGCTGTGTCCCAGGGCCCTCACCAGCCCTTTGGTCCTGTCCTTGGGCTGATTATGTGAGCATTTTACAAATGGGAACATACTGCCATCGTTCCCAGATTTACTTCTGCAGGGAGTCAGGGCCTTGACAAGCATATCCCTGCTGCCTCCCTGAAAACATTAGTTTGTTTGTTTCAATAAAAACCCAGCCTCTAACACCTATATCTGGTTTGGTTACTCTGATAGACCACATCATTTTTTAGTTTCAGTGACGACTCAAAGTTTTCCCTCTAATTTTCTCACACTAGCAAAATGTCTTAATGTTGAACTTGGCTTTGTACTTAAGAGTTTAAAAATGTGTTTCGCTAGCATGTTGTGTGTGTGCATGTGTGTATGTATTGTTTTGGAGAAAGATTCTCATCAAATATCTGTTTCTTTTAGGAAACAAAGGCATCTAGTGCAAGGGAAAAAGGAAGTCCAATGGCAGGTGCTTTCTAAGAGCCTTGCAGACTTTCTTCTGGGGGACGGAGGTGGGAGGGACATAGGGCAGGAAAAGAAAGAGACCAGGCTATTTAGAGACTTGATGCATAATTTACGTGCAGGACTATTTTTGAAGGCTGTTATAATAGCAAGGAGAATGGGAAGGCATCAGCAAAAATCAAACGCAAGCTGAGCTTTGATTAATCTCAAAGTTAGTTCCTAAGAATGAAACCCTGTGATTTCCATAGTTCTTCTCTCAACAAGTAAAGGCCTCACACAAGTGATGAGGAAAAAAAATCATTTCAAACCCATTTCCCATACAGATGAGGTCTTTGTACATGTCAGCATTCTCTCCGGCATCAGTCATCTGCCCTGTGGAGCTGGGGCATCTTGGAAGAGAAATCTGGAGCACTTTGCTCCAAGAGTTAACATTTGACCATGGCTACATGCTTATTATATGCAGGGCCATATGTAATGTGTTGGTGATTAATAAAAACATTATTCAACAAGGTTGAAAAAATAGCCAACAATTTTTCAAGATGCAATACATGAGTTTCAGCTGGGCTCCCAAGCAACAGATACATGTGGAGTGCCCAGTGTATGCCAGGCACTGCTTTAGGCGCTGGGCATTCGGCAGTAAACACACTCTCTGCCCTCTGAAGCTTATATTCTAGCTGTGGAGGACAGTCAGCAAGTAGACAATACTGCGGATTACATAATTTAGGAAACAAATTTCATGAAAACATTAACATTGGGTAACTAGATGGAGAGTGCCCAGATGAGGAGACTGATTTAGCTAGAGAGGGCTGCTGAGAGGAGGTGACATTTGACATAAGGTGTTGCATTATAAGAAGGGAGGTGGGGAGTAGGAAGGATTTTACTGGAATTCTAAATAAAGACAAATATACAAATCTGGGTTTTAAGGGTAGCATGGAATTTATTTACTAAATAACTAGGGGGTAAAATGGGGACAGAGTGGTAGGCAATAAAAAGACTTTACATACGATTTCTTTAAATATAGCTTGCCCTACCCAACAAGAAGGAAGAATTAGTTGTATGTCTACTGATAATTTTTTGATTTTTTCCAAATCACCTCTATTTTTCAGGGCCTGGTATTGAGGCTCCATGAGGTCAAAGCGTACACAAGGTCATAAAGCCAGGGCTGTGTTGCACAACTGTGGCAGGATTCCTTGCTCTCCTAGATGGTGGCTATGACACTGGGCACAGTTTCCCCTACACCCAGCTCAGGGATGGCAGAGCCAGGCCACTGGCATGATTGCTGGGCCCTTTCACATTTTGTAAATGAAGGCGTATTCGCCTTCCCTGTGTGAAGGCAGAAGAAAGCCACCAGCAATCCCCACCACTTTTGAAAGAGCCTCACAATTCCAGTGTGTATTGTCCTCACAAGAATAGTTGTCCAACAAGTAATGCACCGAATGGCAGGCTAAGGACAAAGCAGATCTGTCTCGTTAAAAAGTCACTCATGAAAAAAATAAGCACTTTAGTGTGAGCTGAAATGACCCCAACAATGTTTGAGAACCAGAACAGTGTTAGAAAGCAAATTGACCACCTCTTTCAATAGTTTTGAAAATATTCAGTTCTTTGACCTAAGGATTTTTCTCCTGGGAATATAAATAAAAACAAAACAAAACAAAACACAATCTGTAAGAATGTTACTTACACATGAATCTATCACTTATGACACTATTTATAATGCACAAAAATAAAACAAATTGAATATTCCCCAACAAAGGCAAATGGTAAATTACCCATGGAACAGTCTGGATGAAATATTGTGCTGACATTTAAATTAATCCTCACCAAGATGCTATAGCTTCATGAAAAATTGACTAACATGTAACATTTAAGCAAATAAAGCAGAATAGGAAAGATGAGATAACCTTAAAAGAACTCTAAAAATTGTGTCAGCACTTTTAGAAGGACTAAAAATGAATAAGAAATTGTTAAAACTGGCAGCCTATACCTATGTTGCCATTTTAAGAATTTTCTTCCTATGTATTTCCTTCTATTTTATTTATATAATAAACTACAGGCCTGGTGCACGAAATTCATGCATGGAGGAGGGTTGGGGGGAAGGGTGTCCCTCAGCTCAGCCTGCATCCTCTCCAATCTGGAACCCATAGAGGGATGTCCGACTGCCCACCATGATCCGGCCTAAATGGGCAGTTGGACATCCCTCTCACAGTCCAGGACTGCTGGCTCCCAACTGCTTGCCTGCCTGCCTTCCTGATTGCACCTAACTGTGTGTTGGAGTGATGGTCAATCTGCATATTACTATTTTATTAGATAGGATAAAGGCCTGGTGCATGGGTGGGGGTCAGCTGGTTTGTCCTAAAGCGTGTCCCAGATCAGGGTGGGAGTTCCCTTGGTGCATGGGGCAGCCTGGGCAAGAGGCCTCTGGTGGTTTGCAGGCTGGTCATGCCCTCCAGTGACCCAAGTGGAGGCCTGTATCTGGGATTTCTTTATCTTCTATAATTGAAACTTTGTAGCCTTAAGCAGAGGCCTGGGCCAGCCAGGGCATGCGGAAAGTTTGGCTTCCTCCATCGCCAGAGGCAACCCTAGCCTCCTGGTATCTCCAGCTCCATGGCAGTCGCCATTTAATTGAAACTTTGTAGCCTTAAGTGGAGGCCTGGGCTGGCCAGAGTTTGCGGAAAGCTTGGCTTCCTCCATCTCCAGGGAAACCCAACCCTCCCTCCTGCTCTGTGGCTGCAGCCAGCTTAGTTGGGGTTAATTTGCATACTCGCTCCTGATTTCTGGTGGGTGTGGCTAGTGGGCATGGCTTGTGGGTCTAGTGCAGTGATTGTTAATTTGCATATTACTCTTTTATTAGATTGGATAAAGTGCATTCTAGCAAATAATTTGGAGACCTGCTTTCATCTTGGATATGGCTCTCGAGCAGTCCTATCTTCTGTCCACTGCTCATCATTGCTCCGAGCTGAGGGGAGCAGATAGCTGACAAGAGAATTGTGTGTGTGTGTATTGGGGGGGGGTGGCTTCTGCATGATCTTCTCCTGCTCAGAATCATGGATGGCTGCTGTTGGCAGAAGAACTTGAACTCCCACCCATGTCTGGAGGCGTTCCTCCCTGAAGTATAAAAGGAAGGGAGGTGTTCCCTGAAGTCTAAAAGGAAGATGCTTTTCTGACAAAGGGATCAGATGCCCCAAGTGGAAAACCTCTCTTGTGTAGCATTTTGAGAAATAAAACTCAGTGCCAGAAGAAGCAGACTGAAGGAGCCAACGAAAGGCCAAGGGAGAGATTTGTTTCTTCAGCATAGAGGCACCAAAAGTAATTGCACTTCCTCTTCCTATGTAGTTCACGGTTACTGGCCCCCATGGGGTGAACCATAGAAAACACCTAATCCCTAACGGTTCAAATGCTTCACTTGCAATGGTTAGCAGATTTAATTTCCTAATTATCTTCCCATTGACATATCCATGAAAACACACACACACACACACACACACACATACACACACACACACACACACACACACTGCAGTGGCACTGGTAATATATGGTGTTGCTCAGCAATGGGCTAATTTCTTGTACAAGTTTCCTACAGGAATTGAGACACACTGGAAGTTCACTCAGTCCTAAACGTCTCTAAATGAGCAACATGTCAAAGCAAGAGAGAATGAGACAAGACTTTTATCTAAATCCCTAGTATATGCTTACACTAGAACCTCAGGGTCTATGTTGCTGAGCAGATGTCCTTGCTGAAGACCCCCTGGCTTCCCAAGCAGCACTTGGTCCTTCCTTGCACTGCTCCCTCTGCCCAATAGTACCTCTCTTTACTATGTGTTCCAGAGAGGATGACGCTCAGCAATGCAATGCAGCTGAGGGTGGAAAGACAAAGACCAGTGCGCAGCATCTGTGTGTGTGTGTGTGTGTGTGTGTGTGTGTGTGTGTGTGTGTGTGTGAGTGTGTGTGTATGTGTGTAGGAAGACCACTGGGAATACTATGAAAAGGGGATACCATATTTTCCTATACTGCTTTTTGCATATGACTTAAAAATTATCTCAAGGTAAATCAACTTTCTGAAAGATTCAATGTATGAGTAGAGCTGTCCTAGATATGGGTCAACTTGATGTTGAGTGTTAGTCAGGAGCTGTGCATAGGACTTGCCCTCCAATCCTTGTAGGAGACTCGAATTCTGGCAGCAGCAGGAAGATGGTGATGGGAACCATGGGGAGCACAGGTGAGGGCTCAGAAATACAAAGTTAACTTGGTGAGGCTTAGGAAGAGATTCTCTTTCAGACCACAAGGGAGCATGTTTCCTCCGTATGCAGAGGAAAAGTGAACCAGCAAATGTTACCTACTTGAAGTACCCCCCCCCCCCAAAAAAAAATTGGGTAATGTTTACTTTTTGTCCTCAATAAAGTATAAGATAACTTATGAAATGAGATACTAGGAGGTGGGAGTTACCACTAAAACTCAATGAATCAGAATAACCCTAATTTTGTGTTAGCATGGTTGGAACAGTGCCTCTAATATATTGAGAAAAAAGGACTTCTCACATAGAATTTTATATCCAGTCCAAAGGCATTTTTACACGTGCCGGGTCTCAAAAATGAACTTCCCATAGATCCTTTTGGGCCACAGGAGAACCTTGAAAATGTACTTTTCCTGATGCCTTACATGGCACGTGTGTGTGTGTGTGTGTGTGTGTGTGTGTGTGTGTGTGTGTGTGTGTGTTCTCCTGCTTCTGTTTACCATTCTTTACTGTTAAGTTTAAATCCATCAGGTGCACCATGTCACCCCCACTTTCACTGCACTATTTCCTGCACAATAGTTTCCTGAGTCTCAGTTTCTAAAAAGAGGAGATGGAAAAACATTTTAGTTTCTTCAATAAGCAGCAACCCCTTTTATTTCAGCAATTCCCGGGGGAGAGAAGTATCCCATACACTTCATCACAGTTAGCAGATGTATGGCTGATACTGCCACTTTGTTTGAGCTGCTGAAAGCTGGGAATGCAGTGTCTGTCACTAAGTGACTGGGATTCTGTGTCACAATGAAAAAAGAATGCGGTGAATGCTTAGGACTGATAGGGCCAAGTGTCATTGTTTATCAACCCCTGAGAAACAGGAGTTGCACAACAATGAATCCCACCAGGGGAACACTTCCATTGACCCCGCCCTTCTCCACAGGCTCTAGGGCCCTGGGGCTTAGCTGTTCAGCTGACCTCAGATTGCATCCTTGCCCTCTGGTTCTGCTTGGACCTCAGAGGAGACTAGAGGGCAGGAGCAGAGGGCAGAGTTTATTTCCGACTCCCTCCCTGAGAGTAGATGACTCCAGCTTCCATGGCAGCTGTCTCAGTGTCCCTGCTCTGTCTTCAGTCTGGAACCACTCCCTCAGGCCTAGGGAGGTGATGGCACTGGTGTACTGAATTCTCCCGTCATTTACACTGCCACAACTTTATATTTAACTCTCCTCATTTTATTTTATTTTGAGGGTACATATTGTTTCATGCTATGACCCTAACTGGTACATATACTACAATGCCATTTGTATAGAAGCAATTTCTTTATTGGGCAATTGTCTGGAAATATATATCCAAACTGTAAATAGTAGTGAACTCTAAAAAGTGGATTTGGCAGAAGAAAAAGAAGGGATTTAACTTTCATATTATCTACCTATTCCTATCTTGTTTGAATATTGCTAATGAGTTTTTTACATTACATAATATGTACTATAAATTTATTATAATAAGCTACTAATTTAAATAGCAAAAAAGTATTCCAAAAACAAAAAGCAAAGGCAAAATCAGTACTTAAATTTCTGATCAATAGTCTTGATATTTCTGAACCAGAATCTAGTTACTGAGAAAGGGCTTATTTAGCCTAGCTTATTTCATGTCATCTGGTTTACATATAGATAGTAGTGGGCTTCTGGTTTCATTAAAAGATGTGTTTCAAAGCAATTATTGATGTTTTAGGACATAACATGGGTAACTTTCAAGTTTTTGTAGTTACAAAAATTTATTCAAAATTCTCCAATGAGGCTTGATTTAAGTTTTAGTGCTTATATATCAGCATCCTTAAGATTTCAGTAACTGATACTTGTATTTCACTTTTTGGAACTTTTTTTTAGCATATTCCATTACAGCATGATATCTGAGGTTTAAAAGTTATTTTTATGCTGTGCCTGTACTTAATTGGTGGATTTAACTTCTCCCCACATGGAAATTTCATTTTATGTCAGGACTTTGGAATCAGAGGTTCTGCTACATCAAAATATAGCACTTCCTTTGGGAGTTGGGGCCAAGATAATAAAGCCAAGTGGAACACAAGTTCAAGTTATTTTCTAGAAAAACCAAAGTATGCAAGAGTGATTTTTGACTTTCAGAATTTTACTCCCATGAAATCAATGCATGTGGCAAGTTAGAGGTTATAACCAGTACATTTTCTATTTAGGACAAAGTTGACCAATAAGAAGGCTGTGTAAGACTTTTGAGATAATTTATCCTGAATTTTGTCTCACCTCCACACTTGCTAAGACAAACCTACTGGTAGAACATGATGGAAGGGGGTGTGTCCCACAGGGATGTTAATTTGAGCCCCAGAAAGCAGCATTCAGGTGTACAAGAACATAAAACAATGTGTGTTTTTTAAAAAAATATATATTTTATTGATTTTTTACAGAGAGGAAGGGAGAGGGATAGAGAGTTAAGAAACATCGATGAGAGAGATACATTGATCAGCTGCCTCCTGTACACCGCGCACTGGGGATGTGCCTGCAACCAAGGAACATGCCCTTGACCGGAATCGAATCTGATACCCCTCAATCTGCAGGGTGACTCTCCATTCACTGAGCCCAACGGTCAGGGCAAAACAACAATGTTTTAAGAACATGCCTCATTCATTCCTTGGAAATTTACCAAGTATGTTCACCGCATTTGAACTGGGGGATATCAAGGTGGGGACAAGAGCTTGTTCCTGAGAAGTGTAAAATCTAATTGAAATAACACGGCACATCTTGAGGTACAGGTGTCTAAACCTGAGCAGCGCTGAGACCCCTTTGAAGGAAAGAATATTTCAGACCCCTCAGATTGTTTTAAAATGCTTTTATTATGTTACCTGCCTAGGTCTAAGCAAGTACACATAGTCAAAGTTTTATGTACTCCTTAAAATTGTGGCTTTGTTCCTATAAAAGCCAAATTCAATTTGCAGATTACTAGTAAATAAAAAGAAAACTTCCTTTTAAGAAGAATCTAATCCCTAAATACTTTTTTAACCTTATTGTGAGAGAAGGCTGTCAGGTGGTTCTAAGGGGAAAAAAGTCTTATTTGGTGCATACTCTTTGTCAGAAATGTTAGAGCTTCCCCATGAATTCCCTGGGTCTGAAACACTGCACTGCAAACACTGCTCTATTTGTAAATGGAAGTTCCGTGTGCTCCTGAGAGCTGAATTCCAGTTTACAAGGCTTTGATTTTCCCACTGTCCCTTCCTCACCTGGAGAAATTAGGTTGCTATTTCCTTTAGGCCACAGCAGGTCTTTGGAGCCACAGGTTAAAACTCGTTAAGGTTCTGAACCAAAATGCTTAGTTTCTTGTTTTCTAATTGCCAATTTCAACTCCTTTGCTGTCAGTTACCTGGAGCCCCGCACTTTATTTCTGGAATGGGCCTTGGAGTCTCTTGTTTTCCAAAAGCTGCGACATCCCTGAGCAAGAAATGCTGTCATGTAGAGAATCAGCAAATATCTGACAAGTGACTTGTGCAGCCTAGCATACAAAATCCGCTGTGCCTAATTGTGCTTGCCTGCAACAATTATGGCAACTGGCTGACAAAAACCTCAGTGCATTAAGCAATGAACGCGGAGCTGACTCAGAGTATACGTTTATATACTGGTATCTGGAGGTACATATACATATATATGGTGTACATGTTTATATATACATCTAGCTTCCTGCATATAGCTATCTATTTATAAAATGCTGCTGCCAAACATAGGTAAACCTGCAACAACGGGTTGAGAAAATGAACCCCTGAAAGGATTTATGCTGATTGGTGATTTGGGTTCTTCACTCATAACATATGCACCTTTTCAGGCAAAACATGACTGAAACGAGAAGCAACATTTAAGTTTGATAAACGGTATATCATACCTGTTCATTAAACTCCAGTGAAAAATTAAAATGAAAAATCATACTACACAGCGAATTTTAAATGATCCCTTACCTATATTAATGGCACAGAAAAAAAAGTAAAATACCTACTATACCACTGTGGGTTGTGCATGGAACTGTGAATGGGAAGTGGCCGTGACCTACTCTGCCCTCACACCTGGCGTCCTGCTTACCTGTGAGCTCACGTCTCTTCACTTTCCCTTTTGCTCTCACACCCCAAGCACAGTGAATCTCCCGCAGTCACTCAAATGCTGTGTGTTCTGTTTCATTCAGGGGCCTTTATGAATACCGTTTCTTGTGTCCTAAGGGCTCTCTAGTCCTCACGTCTCTGTGTGGCTTTATTTGAGTGATCCTTTATAGTGTAGATTAAAAGGAACTTCTACTCTGGGTCTATGCTCACCTCCTTGCTCTTAGCTCACCCTTCCTTAACACATCTGAAAAGAGGTGTTGTTTCTGTATTGGCCCGTAGCACGCTGGTTGTACTTTTATCAGAGCATCTACCCACTGTCTCTTACATGCCTGTTTCCTAGTTGGTATCGCCCCAGTCCCCATTTGTAAAATTTGCATGAGCAGGAAATGGGTCACCTTTTACCTTTTCAACCATCAGCCTGAGCTTGGCATACTTTCAGGGGTCAGTGACCATTTCTTAAATGGTGAGAAAGTCAAGACTTGGATGCCAGCACTTGGTTGCCTTGTTCACTCCTTCTAACATTTGGGAGATACAGATAGAAAATGAGGGAGAAGAAGAAGGGAAAGGGAAGAAGAGGAAAGGAAAAGAAGAGAAGGATTCTTCCATATTTTTCTTCTAATAATTTAATTATTTTAAAAATTTATGTATATAGTGAGATGAAAAATTTTTAAATATTCTATGACTTTAGGATCTAAACATCCGTATTCCCACTGCATAGGTAATGAATGACCCAAACACATTTTATCAACTAATCCCTTCCTTTTTTCCACACTGGTTTTAAATGTGACTTTATCATATACTATAGTTCTTTAAATTTTTACCAAATTATTGACATTTAGTATAATACTATCATTGTGCACACGTGATAGCCAAGTCCAGCTTCATGGTTGTGCAATCTATGCAGTCAATAGGACTACATGTTCAGAAGAGGTACCTTTGAGGTATAACATGGAATACCAAGAGATTAAATTTGATGTAAGCAAATATGTACAGTTACTCAAAGGCAGACACCAGTTTTCACCCTTTATTGCACTAATAATGGTATTATTGTCAACATTTAAAAAAATTTATAGCAGAAAAATAATTACTATTAAAAAACAATTACCTGTTTCTTTTGAAAATTTGAAAAATAAGAACCCCCAAACCAAAAAAACAACAACCTTATATTTTATTTGAGCCATGGCCCTTAGACAATAGTCTCCCTGAGAGGATAATTTATAGGCATTTGATCTAAAGTCAATCTTGGCTATGGTCTGCAGAGTAAACAACTGGAGTTTTTTCCCTCTTTCTGTGATGGAAGCGAAGGATAGGGATTACATCAGTAGCTCAGATAAATCTTCCTTTTCATATTAGCTCTGGCCCCGAAATATTGCTGTGAATCAATGCTTTGCCTGTCAATTTCTATTTCACTTGCACGAGGGAGCTAGTATAGAAAGAAAATAAAAAAAGTGTTGTCAAAGGTTTTTTGTTTGTTTATTTATTTGTTTTTAATGAGAATACTGTCACTCCTTTCTTTTTCACTTAAGGATTTATCATTTGTGGATTCTCTAAATGTGTGCCCTACAGGTGATCCAGTGGAAGTCTGCCCCGGGAATAGAGGAAAGCAGTTCTTCAGAAGGCAGTTGGACCCCAAACCCTGGGCAGGCAAGGATGGGGACCTGTTGGTTCTAGGTGTATGTGCTTCACGCAACCTGTTTCCTGCATATAAAGCCCAGGTTTGTTTCTTCTACACAATTCCACAAAATGATAAATTTCCTTAAGGGGGAAGGGTTTAAACTGAGAGAATTCTTCTGGTCTCAGAAAGCAAAATCCTGTGTTAAGACTCAGCATATTTTTCCTACCAACCCTCATTTTCAGACTCAAGAGTTCTGTCCTAATTTGAGAAGCATAATTTTTTTTCTTCAGAGGTCTGCTCTCAATGCACCCTTTGCCCTTGGAGGCAACCTGGACTAGTTAGTTACCTTGCAGTAATGGCCACAGTGCAGTCACTAGGGTAAACCTGAGCTTCTAACACCTAAGCTGTTGGCAGACTTCCTTCCTGCCCTCCCTAGTGAAGGGCAGCACACTGCCTGTCTCTGGTCTCCGGTGCCGTCTGATCTGTGTTTCTCTTTGAGGCTCCTGATTGAGGGAACAGCTGTTCTACTGCCCCTCTGCGCTTTACACACAAATTAAAAAACTGAATAGTTACAGACCGAAGATTCAGCAATAAACAGAACCAGTGAGTGTTCAACTCAGGAGGCCAACTATACTTTGAGTTGAAATAGATACCTAAAACTCCTAACAGGTTCTGTTCTCTTGGTCCTACCTATTATAATACCCTTGACATTAAAACTATTAGATTTGCACTTTATTATGGGAAAGTTATAGCCCTGAGGATCCCATTTGATGATTGTATGATCCCCTTTTAGCCTGTCATTTCTTTGAATTAATTATAAATCTTTCTTTATTCACGATCGCATTGTGTGAAAAGGTCTATTTCACATCTGCCTCGCCACCAAAGTTGTAAGCTGTTTGAGGACAGGGTCAGACTTGCATATATATATATATATATATATATATATATATATATATATAATTTGATTTTTTTTTTTTTTACAGAGAGGAAGGGAGAGGGATAGAGGATTAGAAACATCAATCAGCTGCCTCCTCCACACCCCTCACTGGGGATGTGTCCACAACCAAGGTACATGCCCTTGACTGGAATCGAACCTGGGACCCTTCAGTTTGCAGGCTGATGCTCTATTCACTGAGCCAAACTGGTCAGGGCAGTGAGACCTGTCTTTTTATTTAGCTGCTAATTCCTAAACCATAGCAGATTGCTTTGGATAGAACAGACATTCTATCTATCATCTATCTATCTATCTATCTATCTATCTATCTATCTATCTATCTATCTATTATCTAAAGTATTACATATGTCTCCTTTCCCCCCAATTGATCCCCCCAGCCATTCCCACCCTAGACATTCATTCTTTATCGTCTAATGAATTTATAAAGGAAAACAAGGAAGGAAGGAGGAGATATCAGCTCTCGAGCAGTTACTACATGCAAAACTCTGAAAAACATAAAGTTACCATCATAATAGATTTACATATAATTCATGAGGGCTTACTTTATTTCTGGCTCACATTTTAAATGATTTACATGTAATGTATCCATTTACCCATAGAACACCCTTTGAATAAGGTTCTAGTATGATCCCCATTTTCCAGAGGAGGATGCTGAGGCCCTGAGATTGGATATGGAAGAGTTGGTGTAAGATCACTAGACATTTCTCCCCAGAGCTTGTGATCTTAAATGCAATAGTTTAGAATTTTAGTCTAAATTGCCTTGTCTTCTTTTTTTAAAACATTTATTAAGGATAATTTTAAAGATTCACTAAATCTCCAGTCAGGAAAGTGTAAGTGAACTATTGGGACTGAAAGATCAGTTGTGGAGACGCTGCTGGTAGCTTCTGAGTAAGTGGGCCAAATAGGAAAAAAAAAAAAGATGAACATAAGGGAAAGGAAATGAAACAGCCCCCTCTACTTCCAAAGACACATTAATTCCAGGGAAGATTGGAAGTGTGGGCAGAAAGGATGTAGAGAATGAAGAACACAAGGTCAGGAACCAAAGACTCAGTGGGAAAAGACCATACAGTCCCAAGGGAAAATAACTGACTCAAAATATAGCAACTGCCAGACCAAGTGAGAACCTTCTTGGTGGGGCCTGGGTTCTAGGTATCCACTGATACTCCCTGAGCAAGAGGGTGTTTCCAGAGAGTCTCTGGGTACCAGAGCTTTGAATTCTAATAACGTGATATGACTGGAGATGGGAGGGAATCACAGGACCATCAACCCAATTTAAAATTCTGGCTCTAATTTTAAGTGTAGGGATGGCCAGAAAATGTAGTTCGGGCCTACAAGGCTGAGGACTCTGATCCTGTCCCTGCCAGGGCACTGAGGACCCTTTGTTCACAGGGAGGGCACGGAGGCTGCAGCTTAGCTAGGATGGAGGAGCAGGAGCAGTGAGAGACCCAGACCAAGGCTTGAGGGAAAACAAAAATATTTAAAATTCTTATTTGGGCCAGATGGTAATGGAGATCTCTGATCTAGGATAAGGTTTAGATATTCAAAGGAATATCTAAAAATAGAGAATATGGGCTAAAGTAGGTTAGTAACCCAAGCAACAACTCTGATGAAGATGTCAGAGCTAATAAGAGAATGCGTGAGAACTGGGCCCAAAGTTAAGAGATACAGAAATAGATTTGGAAACTTGACCAGAATATAAAGCCTGTGGCCAGGAATGATTTTACTAGGAGCCTGAGGCCTTGAGTGATGAGAAAGCCATAAGGGCTGATTTGAATCCCACAGCCACAATTTGGCCATAATGATATTAAAAGGGTCTACAGCAGAAAGGCAGGGGTGGTTTGGGGAAGGGGTAAGAGATCAACTGAAGGACTTGTATGCATGCATATAAGCGTAACCAATGGACATAGGACACTGGGGTAGGGGGTGGGAGAGTGAGAGCATGTGCGGGGGTGGGGTGGGGGGAGAGGGTGCAGGGGGAGGAGATGGGAGGCCAGGGGGAGATCAATGAGGAAAAAAAAGGATATTTAAAATATTACAAACAGTACTACTATTTGTAATATTTTAAATAATAAAATTAAAAATTTTAAAAAAGGTTAGGATATAGTACTAGAATTCTGTTTTCACATGGAAACATCCCCATTGTTTACAAAATATGTGTATCTGTATTTGTCTTAGGTTGGGTTTTCTAGAAGAGACTGATAAGGAAATTCAGTTGCAAGTGATTTGTTGGGAGAATCCTTAGAGAAGAAATCAACAAGGGAAAGAGGGAAGCTGATTTGGGCAGGAGAAGGAACAGAGCGAGGATGTCGTCTGGTTAGAGACCAGCTTCAGACTAATCCCTTAGAGAGCCTTAGAACACAAAATACACTCTACAGTAGGTTCCACCTGAGATAAGGGGCCCCTACTTTCGTATCCCCTAGTTCAGTGGTCGGCAGACTCATTAGTCAACAGTGCAAATATCAACAGTACGATGATTCAAATTTCTTTTGAGAGCCACATTTTTTAAACTTAAACTTCTCCTAACACCACTTCTTCAAAACAGATTCACCCAGGCTGTGATATTTTGTGGAAGAGCCACACTCAAGGGGCCAAAGGGCCTCATGTGGCTCCTGAGCTGCGGTTTGCCGACCACTGCCCTAGTCAGTCATTGGCCTCTAGCTGCCTGAGATAGAGGAAAAATCTGTGGGTGCAAACATCTGGGAAGGCCAGTTCTGCCCAATAATCCAGCAAATTCTCCTGAGAAATGGACACCTGGGAGCTCTCAGCCAACCCTTACATTGCTGGCAAAGTGTCCTCAGGCCAGGTAAAAGGATCTGGTAAGAGTACCACCTACATCCTTCAGTTCATGTGCAAGGGCATGCATAGATGTGGGAAAACCCTGTTTCTATATTCCAAGAAGTTCTTGGTGGAAACTGTGCCAATGACAGATAGGTGGAAAAAAATAATGATCTGACTTAATGTATCAATGCATAGCTGACATCAAAGGAGTGCATTGTCTCCTCATTGCGTGCTCTCCAATATAGGACCTTGGCCTCATCTTATGTGCATAGGGGTGTGTTTATGTACACATGTTTGATCCATGTGCAATATCAGGGCTACTTATGTCCAGGGTATCTTTTGTTTCTGGTATGGGGGTAACTGAGAAATCAACTTTTGTGACTAGAAGTTTCTTTAGTTAGTATGGTATACGAGCAAGAGTTATGATCTCTGTGATTGAAGTGTTTTGTGCAAAGAAGACTCAATTTTGTCATCATTTCTTCAGGGTAACTACTTACCTCAGAGAGGACTAGATGGGCACTGACAATATTTGTCTCCCTAACTTTCCTGTTTTTTTCCAGTGTTTCTTAGTCTACCAGTTGCTTCATCTTGGGCCATTCACATTTAGATGTATTTCTTCTACCTTCACTCAGGATAATGTCAACTCTTGCTAGCCTTGGAATCATTTTATCTCTTTAAAGCCTATTTTTACTTGGATCCATTACATACTGACTCTCTCTTTTACTTTGGTGCTTATTTCTAAATTTTCAGGGTTCTTCTTATGGTTTCTCTCATTTACTGACTGATGCATGCAACTATAAGAACTTACACACACACACACACACACACACAAACAATATTCACAAATAATTATACAAAAAAATATGTTCAGTCCAAAGGATGAGGGGTACAACCATCTACATATTATGGCAGCACAGATACGGATGTCACCAACTTAGTTAATGACACAGTGAGTCACAAGGAATCAGTGGTATAAAAGGAAATAGGGGATATTTCATACTTTTTGACAAGCTATGATTGCCACTCACACTCAAATGCAGAAGGATAATGGCAGTAATGTGCATGTGCAGGAGATAATGGGTGCTCTCCTCTTCCCTCATGGTCTCTGAGCTGTGTTATGTGCAGCTGTCCCTATTCATCACATAGAAAATTAGAAGCAAAAGTCTGTTGCAAGTGAATGTCTAAGGAATATAGACACAATGGGGTATGGGGACCTATATCCCTTAGAAGTTTTTATGAAAAAAAAAAAAAAGGATGAGTGGTACAACCTGGTTCATAGGAGGTTTTGAGGATTAATTCAAATCTACAATTGCTAAGAACCGAGTAGATGCAGGGGAGACTTACATAAGTACAACTTGGTCCCTGACAGAAAACAAATGCTCATAAAGAAACAGTTAGGAAGTAAATACTATGGAAAAAGGAACATGCCATATACATATAGCTCCCATAATTCTAGGAGAAGAAGCGCTCCATTTGGAGATGGATTGACAGTACACTCTAGTCGTTTTTCTCTGGATCTGGTCTCCAACTCTTCACTTTTGTAAATTACCAAGGAAAGAGAGCCTTAAGTCATTTCTCTGTGGGCTACACAGATATGATGTCATTTTAAGGTTTTATTTTTGGTGAATTTATATTACATGAGCCAATTCTCAAATACATAAACTGTAAAATAGATCCTTTAGGCAACTAGAGAAGTGATGAACTCCATCCTCCTGAAAAAAGGAACAATTTATCATGCGCATTCCACAAACACTTACAAAGAAATATAGATTGTTTTTCATCAACCCCATAGCCTTGATTTAAGAGCAATTTGAAAGTTGAAGGGATGAATCATTCTTGTGAGAATAATAACACAGAACTTCCAAATATAATATATTCTTCAAGTGCCCTTAAATTTAGGACATTTGAATTTCTGTCAGAAATGGGCGTATGAATTAAACACTAGTTTATTCCTATTGTATGAAGACTGTCCATCTATCTACCTATCTGTCTGTTCATCCATCCATCCATTCATCCATCTATGCATCTATCTAAATTATATATCACCTAGAAAACAAATGTTTCTGCATTGCTACAAAGGGTGGATTTTTATTTTTAATTTTTAAAAATTTAACAAATCTTTATTGTTCTGGTTATTAATTACAATGTTCCTCTTTTTTTCTCTCCCATAGCTCTCCTCCACCTGTTACCCATCCCACCCTCTGCCCTTACCTCCACCATACTGTCCTCATCTATAGGTGTATTTTTGTCCATACTCTTCTTGCACCTCCTACATCCCTCTCCCTCCCCCCCAAGAATTGTCAGTCCATTCCCTCTCTGTGCCCCTGATTCTATTATATTCACCAGTTTATCCTATTCATCAGATTTCTAATTCACTTGTTTTTTAGATTCACTTGGTGATAGATGTGTATTTGAGTTCATAATTTTTATTTTTACCTTTTCCTTCTTCTTCCTCTTCTTAAAGAATACCTTTCAGCAATTCATATAATACTGGTTTGATGGTGATGAACTCCTTTAGCTTTTTGTTATCTGCAAAACACTTTATCTGCCCTTCAATTCTGAATGATAGTTTTGCTGGGTAGAGTAATCTTGGTTGTAGATTCTTGCTATTCATCACTTTGAATATTTCTTGCCACCCCTGTCTGACCTGCATGCATAGTTTCTGTTGAGAAATCCACTGACAATCGTATGGGTGCTCCCTTGTAAGTAACTAAGTGTTTTTCTATTGCTGCTTTTAATATTCTTTCTCTCTCTCTCTCTCTCTCTCTCTCTCTCTCTCTCTCTCTCTCTTTTGCTCTTGGCATTTTAATAATGATGTGTCTTGGTGTGGTCTTCTTTGGATTCCTATAGTTTTGGGTTCTGTGCACTTCCTGGACTTTTAAGTCAATTTCTTTCACCAGGTAGGGGAAGTTTTCATCACTATTTCTTCAAATAGGTTTTAGTATCTTGCTCTCTCTCTTTTTCTGGCACCTCATAATTCAGATGTTGGTATGCTTGAGGTTGTCCCAGAGGCTCCTTACACTATCTTTAATATTTTGGATTCTTTTTACTTCTTACTTTTCCGGCTGAGTGGATTTTGCTTCTTTGTATTTGAAATCTTTAACTTGATTCTTGTGGTCCTCTAGACTGCTTTTAGGTCTCTGTATAATATTTTTTATTTCAGTCAGTGTATGCTTAATTTCTAGTTGGTCATTTTTCATATCTTTGAGGGTCTCACTCATATCCTCGAGGGTCTTGCTCATATCCTTAAGGGTCTTGCTCATATCCTTGAGGGTCTCGTTAAATTTATTGGCCTTTTCTAGGAGCCTCTTGAAAAACCTTATAACCATGGTTTTGAATTCTATTTCCAGTCGTTTTTCCCCCTCCATTTCTTTCAAATGTGATTCCATGTGTTTCCATGTCTCTGCATTTTGGCTGCTTCCCTGAGTTGGTCTAGTAGCTTTGTATCATAGATGTCCTCTAGGGGACTGTGGCTCAGCCTCCCTAGTTACCTGAGGTGGATACTCTTGGTGCAGCCCTTTATTGCTTGCATAGTCTTGTTGTGGTTAAGCCTAGATTGTTGTTGGTATCACTGGGAGGGTTTGACCTCCAGGCCAATTGGCTGTGAGGATAAGCTGTGTTTACGCTGTGAGAGCCACTGTGCTCAGCTTGGATGGGTGGAGTCTCTGGGCTGAGCAGGCAGCCTTGGTTTCCCATCAGCCCCACCCTAAGCGGTGCCTGGGTCTCTGTGCCCTGCAGTAACAGTTGTGCGCACCTCTGAGAGAAAGCTGCTGCTGAGATCTACCCGTTGCCAGACAGTACAGCCTCTCCCCAAATGAGTCTGCACACCCAAAGTCTCACCCAGAGTTGGAAAATAATGCAGTCCAGTTGTTCCCCTCTCCTCCTCCTTCTCCTCCTCCTCCTTTTCCTCCTCCTCCTTCTTTTCAAGAGAGGAAGCCACGTGTCCTCTCTGCTCGCTCGCACACCTCTGCATCTCCCAAGTTTCAGCTTGCTTCCTCCTTATGGTCCAGCTCAACCGTATGAGTCTGGGTTCCCTGAGACTCACTCAGAACTGGGGAATTAGTGTAATCAGTGTAGTGGGATGCCTTTTTCTCCTTCCCTGTTCTAGAAAACCAGCTGGGTATTCAGCCAGCCGCCCGCCCTTTCTGCTTGCATGTGGCTTTGCACCTCTGACTCCACATGTCTTTGAAACTCTGCCCTCCACAGCCCCTCTGAGTCACAGTGTATTTCTATCTTTCCTTCTATTTGTGGAGTTTCCACTCAGCCAGCTTTCCGGTGATTCTGGATGATGTCTGTTTTGTCTTTTCATTGTAGTTTTGAAATTGTTGTGTGGGGCAGCAGTATAGGTTTACCTATGCTGTCATCTTGGTTCCTCCTCCCAAAGGGTAGATTTTACTGTAACTTGCCTTTTCCTTCCAGAAAATTCAATCCTGACTTGACTTTTATTCAGTTCTGATGAAAATCTTCCTGAAGATGTTGTGAGAAGCATGACATGTGAGGCAGTCCAATCTTATACTCTTTCATTTGTGCATGTATTCACTTATTCTTAGAGAACTCTTAAGGTTTAGGGAACAATGATGCCAAGAATGTCCTTTGCTCCCTAGTACATTCTAGAGAATTGGACAGATAAATGAATAAGTGATCCAAGTATAATTATGCAAGTGGTGGGATGAGGTTAAGGGAGTTTATAGGAGGATCAGCTAAGCTAGACTCTCAAGTGTCAGGGACAAGAAGACCTCCCAGAGAACATGGTGACTGAGATGCTTTTGTAGGGAGGAAAAAAGCCAAAGAAGTATTCCTGAGAGAAAGGTTGTCATATGCAAGGTCCTGTGACATGAATATCCTGGGTCGTTCAGTAATGTTGACCTTTGAAACATAAAAGGCCAATTAGGACCTCTTAAGAGATGACATTTGGGCGAAAAAGTAGGGATTAGGTGATAATTATCTTTTGTGATTTAATAAAGTGAATGGAATCCATGCCAAGGGAAATAGGAGGCTTGGTGTGATGAGCGGTATTTAGAATGATTGATCTGGCAGCAAGAAGTTGAACTGATTGGACAAGGGAGAGGCAGAGGGACTAGTTAGGAAGCCATTACAATATCCAGGTAAGAAAAATTCGGGCCCACTATTCAAATTAGTGCAAATTCAAAATACTTCAGTAGTTCAGTACTCACAAAAGTAAACAATCAAAGAAAAAAGACATATGCCTCCCTTTTTCATTTATCAAGTGGGCAGGCAGTGGCCATGGGGTTGAAAAAGAAAGAACTACCCTGAGGGATGTTGAGGAGCTAAAGCCAGCAGAATGAAGTGACTGACTGAAATGAGACAACTGGAGACTCATGATTCTTTGACTGACAGCTCATCAGCACATTGGGTCAGTGGCAGAAATTGCTTTTTTCCCCCTTCTTTAGAGCCTAGCATGAGTCTGTACATATAGGAGGTACTGAAATTTGTGTGTGTGTGGAGAAAAACTACCAATAACAAAAGAAACAAAAATAAAGCGTTGTTGATGTCCATGTCACCTAGATACTTATGTAATCCTTAAAGAGAAACCTTTCCAAGATTGTTCATGTTGATATAACCCAGTTTTTCTGATGGGGAAGGTGAAGCTTACTAAGTAACTTTCCCAAGGTCACACAGAACATACAGAATTCATAGCTATACACAGATCAGAAGCCATTAACTCCATTATTGCTTGAAAAAAACTTCAAATATTACTACTGTTGCTACTACTACTACTACTACTACTACTACTACTACTACTTGTTTATAATATAGAAAAAACATTGAGCAAAAGTCATGAATAGTTTGGAAAAGAAATATAATGACAATCTAACATAAAAAAACTCAATCTCACTATTCAAAGTAGTACAAATTCAAAATACTTAGGTAGTTCAGTACTCACATCAGTAAACAGTCAAAGAAAAGGATATATGCCTCCCTTTTTTGGTTTATCAAGTGGGTATTTTTTAAAAAATAAAATGCATAACATTTAAAAATCTGGGAATATTACATATATTTGGGAGGTGATGCTATATATTATAAAGTCAATTTTTGAAGTATAACAATCACATTGAATGGTATATGAACCATAGGTACATAACTTGATGTATTTTTATCAAGGGAGCATACCGTCACCACTGACATATGAGCTAGATACAGTGGTCGGCAAACCGCGGCTTGTGAGCCACATGTGGCTCTTTGGCCCCTTAATGTGGCTCTTAGACAAAATACCACGGCCTGGGAGAGTCTATTTTGAAGAAGTGGTGTTAGAAGAAGTTTTGAGTTTAAAAAATGTGGCTCTCCAGAGAAATTTCAGTCTTTGACTGTTGATACTTGGCTCTGTTGGCTAATGAGTTTGCCGATCATGGAACTAGAACATTGACAACATCCCAGAAGCTGTGCCCTCACCATCTTCCTATCCAAAGGTCACCTCTGCCCTTCCATAAACATCATACAGTTATTTTGTCTGTTTGTGGGCTTAGCATAAATGGAATCATCTAGTTTTGGTTCTTTCATTTAATATTATGCTTATGAGATTTATTTATGTTGTTGCCTGTGGCAGTATTTTGTTTCACTGTAATCGTGTAATATTTGTAGGAGTATATAATAATTGATTTATCATTCTAGTGATAGCATTTGGATTACTTAAGATGTTTTGGGCTATACTAAATAATATCCTACCATATGTTTTTGGTGAATAATGTTGATTTTAAGCACAGGAATTGAATTCAGGGCCTTATCTGCATTATTTAGTAGACGTTAATAAATAATTTTTCAATGTGATTCTGCCAGTTATAATTTTACTTATAGTGACTTATTACACCATACTATTGCCAAGCCTAGGAATTTTAGATATAAATTTAGTGGGTGTATAGTGCTATAATTTTATGGTTTTAATTTGCACTTTTATATGACTAATGAACTTGAATACCATTTTATATACTTATTGGTATTTTGGATATCCTCTTTTGTAAATGTCAGTTCAAGTCTTTTACCTTTTTGAATTGTAGAACTTTTATCTTATTTGCAAAATACATATGAGTTCTTTGTTGGATAAGTCTATTCCAAATACCTCATCTCACACTTTGGGTTTCCTTTCCAATCTCTTGATAGAATAGTTTAATGAACAAGTTCTTTGGTTTAATGTAATCTAATTTATTATTATTATTTTCTTTATGATAAGTTCTCTTTGTTTCCTATTCAAGAAAACTTAATCTTTTCCAAAGTCATGGGTATAGTCTCATAATTTTCTTCTAAAACCATTATTATTTTACCTTTCATATTTAGACTAATGAACGTTGTTATTAATTTTTATACCTGTTGTAAGTTAGCCATCAAAATTCATTTTTTCCATTTGGATATATAATTGACTCAGTGCCATTGTTTTTGAAAAGGCTACCTTACATCATTATTATGAAGTTTCTTCTTTTACTTAAATCAAGTGTTCATATATTTAAGTATATGCTTCTAGAATATTGTTACATTTGTCAGTTTGTCTATCCTTGCAACAGTACCACATTACCTTAATTACTATAGCTTTGTAGTCAATCCTTATGTATGTTAGTGTAAGTCTTCTAACTCATTTTTAGATCTTTATCTTCACAATTGTTATAGATACTTTGGGTTCTTTGCCTTTTTATATAATTATTAAAATCAGCTTGTCAACTAAAAATAACCTGCTGAGATTTGGACTGAGTCTTCTTAGAATCTCTAGATCAATTTGAGGATGATTTTCATTTTTGCAACATGAGCTTTCGTATGCGTGAACTTGTATATCCCTCTATTTATTTAGGTATTCTTTAATTCATTTGAGAAATGTTTTGTCACTTCTAGTATAATGATATTACACATATATTGGTGTCTAGATGTGTTTTTAATTATATAATATGTCATTGATCTGTTTTTAATTATATAATGTATTGAATTTTATTTTTGAACTTTTAATTTAAAAATAAATTGATTTAATACATTGATCTTGTATCCAATGATTTTACTAAATTCACTTGTTAATTCCAATAGGATATAGATTCTTTTGGATTCTCTAAACTTTGTCTTTTGCTTTCCAGTTGTTTTGCCTGTTCTTGTAAGGACATTTGTGGAGTTTTGAAGATGATTTTGCCATCCCTGTTGCCAATGGCTTCTTCCCTTTTACTTTTTTGTTGTTCTTAAGACTTTGTTTAAATTTATTTATTTAAAATCATGCATACATTGTGCAATTAAAAATGAAAAAATTATAGGCTGAAGACTTTATCTTTTTGTTTTTATTTGAATTTATTGGGGTGACTCTGGTTAATAAGATCATACACATTGCAAGTGTACAGTTCTATAGCTTCCTCTGCATACTGCATCACGCACTCAGCACTCAAAGTCAAGTCTGTCTCTGCCACCATTTATCCCCTTTCGGCTCTCTTCCATTCCCCCCCAGCCCTTTCCCTCCGGCAACAACCATGCTATTGAACAACATAAACTAACAAATAAAATAGAAGCAGACTCAGCAACCCTGAAAATAGACTGACCGATGTCATAGGGGAAGAGGAGTTTAGGGCTGGGTGAAAAAGGTGAAGGGATCAAGCAACAAACAAACACACACACAAAAACCCCAGGGAGTATGACCTTTTACTTAAATAAAATGTTTTTTGTTTTTTTAAATTAATTTCAGAGAGGAAAAGAGAGAAAGAAATATCAGCGATGAGATGGAAACATCAATCAGCTACCTCCTGCACGCCATCTACTGGGGATTGAGGCTGAAATCCTGGGTAAGTGCCCTAACTGGGAATTGAACCATGATCTAGTTTATGGGTCTAGGCCCAATCACTGAGCAACATGGGCTGGGCCACCTTTTACTTTTAATATTCTTTTGCTTTACAGTTTCCATTTTGAATCCTTGTATATCCTCTCTGAGGTCTCATTTCATAGATGCCATGTTTACTTTTTTATTTAAATAATGTTATGAAATGTGTCATTATTTATATTTGGGAATAAATGATTCTTTTGACTTGAGCTCAGAGAAAGGCTTACTGGCTTTCGTATGGTAAGCCCCTATGCCACAGGTATTTTTCAGTAGCTCTATCCTGTTCATTTCTCTTAAGCACTTGTACAGTTGCGACAGCCACTTTCTCTTCTTGCTTCCTCCCTTCTCTCTTTTCCTTCACACTTCAGTACCTGGCATATGTTAACATATTGGTGGTTCAGCTTCCTGCCTCGTCAATCTGCAGCAGCAGATAGGATCCTGCCCTCCAGCAAGGCTTCTGCTTTCTTTGCCAACGCTAGTCAGTGCAAACTGCTCTCAGCTTTTGCTTTTCCAGATCCAATATTTATGGCATTTTGAAGTCCCTTCTCATAGAAGGTGCAGCTGCATGCTAGGCTTATCGAATAACTTATTTTGTTTTCTACTTTTTATTTTTCCTGTTTCATTAGTTTCAGGAGAGAGAGGAGGAGAGAGGCATCTGGACTGTATCTAAATATGATTGAATACATAATTGTATACAAAATATTACAGAGAAATTTCATCCTTTGTGCATAGTGAAAAAGTTTTTAACACCTGAAAGGATTTTGAATATTGAAAAGGATAAAAATAGCGCTTTGTTGATGAGAGACTTAAAACAGTGAAATTTACTTGAAATGTCTGGGAGTCTATTAAATATATTTCCACTGTGACTTTAAACTCCTCCATGAAACACACATGAAATGTTTCAGAGAGATTCAGAAAGGCATTTCAAAGTTTATATTGCTTTGTTTTACTGACTGATCTCTTTTTGTATGTTCCCTGAGTGCCATATTAGGTCACATAAACACCTTTTGATGCTGAAATTCGAGTCAAGTTCTTTTTCTTTAAATCCTTGTTGATCTATTATACAGGAAGAAGGGTTTTATCTTTTCCTGAACAGATGGTGAACAATTTGATCTGGTTGAAACTAACATTCAACTCTTGCTATAGCAAATGCTACATGCTATTTTGTAGAACAGTAGGAAACAACCATCCTTTGGCTTTTCTTGAGTCATTAAATCTATGGTGCTGATGAAATCTTTAGTGACTGACCATCAATTACTAGCAGAATTTTGATTGTAAGTTCTTGACCCATGTCTGTGGTTTTTATTTATAGCAATACATTCTGTCCTTTGAAAAGAGCAATATATGCTACTAATCATCTCAAATTATTGACTGAAGTTTTCCCTCCCAATTATCCTTTTATACTCCAGAGCAATATCTGTAAGAAAAGCACAGGTAGGTAAGGAGATGAGCATTGCATTTATTGAATACTTCCCATGACATAGGCACTGAGCTATATCTGTTACAAATTTTCGTCGCATTTCATCCTTAAAACTTTTCAAAAAAGATTGTTGATCCTTACTTAAAGGTGAGAAAGCTGAGACCCAGAGATGTTGAGTATCTACTCAAGGCCACATAGCCAGAAGTGGAAATTCTGGAATTTGAACTTAGGCTTGCCTGATCCTGAAGTCCATGGCTGGTCTCCACAAGGAGCTTTCTCCAGTCACGGTTACTGAGTGACTGGTGATCAGTTGGTCAGTCTGCTCCCAGAACCCGTTCTTTTTGCTGTTCTCTCCACTGCTTTCTTGGAGAAGGCAGTCATTTATCCTTGTCAAGTACTGGCACAGCGCCTGGTATGTAGTAGAGACTGAGTATGTTTGTCTGAGGGTGAAAAATGGAAGCAGTTGGCTTGTGATTTCTATTTACCCAGCGTGCTTTGCTGCTGAAAACAGAAAAGAAATGGCAAATATTGTAAGGTTGTTTATTACTTTCATTTTTATGTATCTGTCTTTCCTATTTTTTGTTCTGTATAATAAAAATCTGAAAGTCTATGTAGCAGCTAGAACACATAAGGAAAATGTTCAAAATGACCAAAAGAAAAAAAAAATCAATTACTGAAACACAAGAGAGGAGACTCCAGGTGATGGCAAAGGTATTGAGATATATATATATATATATATATATATATATATATATATATATATATATATGTCTGTAGATATATATAGCTGTATTGTACACAGAGGCTCAAACACATATTAGTGGTTTAATTTTTTACTGAATTAGGACAAATCCCTTAGCAAGGTATTACAAATAATATCTTTGTCTTTTGCTGGTCAGGCCCTCTTCCTGTTTTTGTTGTTGTTGTTGTTGTTGTTGTTGTTTCGTTTCATCATCCTGGCTCCATTCTTTGGTCCTGCTGCCCAAACTATTCACATTTAATAGGGCTTCCTGCTGGCCCATTGCTTGATTCTTGATATTCTTCTTGAATATTTCTTCAAAATTATGTGTATATAGTCATAAAGTCAGATCTTTAAACTACAGAGTCTACCTTTAGTCACACTTAACTAGGCAGCATTCATTGAAGGATCTGTGGGCCATTTTGTCAATAATTTTGTCAAATATGTACTCTTGACCCACTATTATAGTAAGACTAGGGGCCCAGTGCACAAAATTCATGCACTGGAAGTGGGTGATCTCTCAGCCCAACCTGCCCCCTCACACATACTGGGAGCCCTCAGAGGATGTTCTACTGACGGCTCACCTGCACAGCCTGCCCAAGGCCTAAAGTCTCTTTAGGCCTTGGGCACCCAGCCACCACTCTGCTCAGCTCAGCCCCGGCCTTAGCTTTGGTTGCCAGCGACTGCCTGGCCCTGGGGGCTGCATGCTTGCTGCTGCTGGCTGCCTCAGCTCTGCCCTTGGGGGCCACGTGCTTGCTGCCAGCCACCTTGGCTCTGACCCCTGGCTCTGGCCTTAGCCCCGGCTGGCTCTGCCCCAGCTCCTGATGGGCTGGTGGGCGAGGCTGGTGGGCGTGACTTGATCAGAGGTATGATCAATTTGCATATTACTCTTTTATTAGATAGGATAGCTAAATATTAACAAGGCTAAGGAGCTGGCCCAAAGTCACAAAGTTCTGATGTGGCTAAGATGATGACATCTAACATGGGTTAAGTCTAAGTCTATAGTTGATGTTGCCTCTATGGCATTATAATCATCGAGTATGGTCTCAAAGCAATTGCATTGCAACTGTGTAGAGTGATTTCTGAGATAAACATAAGTGTTTTTTCATGTCAACAATAAACATATGCTTTCAGAAATTACCACCCTATTACCTCAGATAAATCTTACAATATTAGACAGTAGTGTTCTCTCTGCTCTGTAATTTGGTAGGATCTTTTATAAAGATGAACATAATTTAATAGGTCAAGTAGATTTGAGGAGCACATCAGAACTTCAATCCGCATGTATTTGTGTTTATTAACCATTTTGGATTTGGAAATGACTTGAGAATCATATGGCACAGTGGGTAATATTTGTTGTCCTGGAAAGAAGTAATTTTGTCTTTACAAGTTATTTATGTTCTTTTCATCAGAACAGGAAATGAATTCTATATGGTCAACTGTGCTTCTCTCCCAATTTTCCAATAAATTTCTATAGGGGGTTATGTTGAGAGGGGGAGTCCCAGGAACCTGAGAAGCTCCCAAGAGAGAGGCATGGCCAGGAGAAGCCTGAGGTAAGATCCAGGAGAATGGTACATAGTGTCAGGTGTGATGAAGACGAGGCAAGTAAATAGAGAAAGCAGAAAGATCCAAAGACATGTAGGTGTGAGGGGCACGGCAGGATAAGCTGTTCAGGACTGATCCTACCAGCAAGGAAACATTCGCACCAACTTGGAAATGGTGCCAGGGCAAAGCCCCAGAGGCAAGCCTGTTGGATTGGATTCATGCAGACACAGGGAGCCTCTTCTGTCTGCATAGTGTTTCCTGCATCTTCTTTGGAACTATACTGCCTAGTAGTTCCGGACTGTACAAGAAGATAATCCTGGGAGGTTGCTCAATATCTGGCATGTAGCAATGGCCGTCTGCCTTAAGTAGATTATTACCATTTTGCAAAGGGCGAAGCAGAGGGGACTAGTCAACAAAGAAAAAGCTACTCCCCATGAATACTGTTTACTTCATGTGGACACCTCTGCAATTCACAGATGTCTCAGGGAACAAACAGTAACTAATGCTCAGCACATGGGGATTGCTGGAAAGACACCTTCTCCCTCCCTACGGTCTCCCCCCGTCCTCAGTATTTGGCAGAAATTGTAACTCTGGCTGTAGCCCAACTAATTAAGTTTCTAGGAACCTCAGCCTATCACTGGACTCCCTAGAGACTGTACCATAGTCTTTGTTTTCTTGCTCCCTCCCTCAGTAGATATGTGAGTGGGTCTTCTCCAGGTGGCCTATGGTGGAGTAGATGCTCAAATAGGATTGATGAATGAAAGAATAAATGAATGGTTTTGTGAATCTAGCCAAAGAAAATTACTCAGGGCATTTATAAGGGAAGGTACATAGCAGGTGGGTGAAGGTGGAGGTGGGAAGACACACCTACTTTTCCTGTACTGTGCAAATGAATTCCACTTTCCTTAACAGATGGCTGATGTCAATTTCAGCCGTAAATGAAAGAAACTGGCAAATATTCTGTTCTGACACTTAAGAGTTTGCAAAAACCTTTGCTGATATTAGTGGTGCTTTTGTTCCATAAACATGTTTACTTTGTGTTTCATTAAAGTCCCAAACAGGTTTGTTTTTCTGAACCGATCTATACCAATTTCTCTGAATCCTTGCAGAGAGGACCTATTTGCTGGTTTTATAATCATAGACTCTCAGTTATAGAATTTTTATTATTTATGGCCTTTTAACAACAAGCAAACTTTTACTCTCCAAAGTTTGGCATTATTTTTATCACGAGAAAAGAGATACTTATCTTCTGTGAGGCTAGAAACAAGTTTCAATGAAAATAAAAGCAAAATGTGAGAGGCTTTCGAATGTTGCGTTTCTGGATTAATCCCTGCACAGCAAACATGCCAATGGGAGCTCACAGATTGCTTTTACCTGATTTGGGGAGGCATTTGTGAATATGAGCGTACCTAAGGATACAGATCTTACCTATATCGCCACCTACAATGGGGGTGCTACTCTAAAGCTTACAGTTTTCTTTCAATTTTGTGCTCATCTTCCAGATCTTGTCCTCTCAAGTCTGTTCATGTGGAGGTACAGCTGCCCAGTCTTTACAGAGAGGTTCCCAAGTCACTGTTGCTAAGGTCCTTCCATCTGCAGCTTCTTGAGGCCATGTCTTCTTGCGATCTCAGATCCTAATGCCTCTGGTGTAGACATTTCAGTCTGCTTTGTTCGTTTGTCTCCCACCTCCACGAAATCCCTCTGGGCCCTGCCACTGTTTAAAACCCCTAATAGCTGGGACAGCTCCCTTTTCTTCTGATTCCCTCTTGAAAAGTAGTGAAACCAGGGCACTTCTTTTTTTTTCTTATTCAGTCTATCATGGTCTTTACTATGTAATTTTCCCCTTTGTATCTATTCAGATTATAAAATTTTAATCTTTCTTTTAAGAATCGCTCTCTCTTTTTCTAGCTTAATCAATCTGTCTTCCCATATTTTGTCACAAGAGTATACTTTCAAGCACTTGTTATTCCTTAATTGCTTGATTGATCTTATTGTTTTAAGTATAGGCTCTTAAAATTATGCGGAATCCTACAAGAATTTCCTTAAAATGTTTCTCTTATCTCAAGAAGATGGCATACTCTCTTTATAATAACGAGTCCTCATTTATCCCCCCGCCCCCAATAAAATGAGCAATCTTTCTATGGGTGAAGTCTTAGTTTGGGTGTTTGAAATCGAAAGGCATTGTTAAAACTATGTAAATCCAGAGTCACCTTAAATACATGTGGTGAGCAGTTTCTTTGAACCCATGGACAAGTCACATTAAAGTCCAGTCACAATTGCTTCTGTGATTCTAAATTGCCCAACAATTTGAAAGCAGCAACTATTGTCAGTCTCACCAATGCCTAAAGTAATGTAAACCCCCCTCCAACTCCCCTGTAATAGCAGGTGAAGCTGGACCCTCTGGTTCAAGACCCTTGCCTGACTGACCTGCCCTTTGGCAAAGTCTTCCCCCTCAGCCTTGTAAGCATTTGCTTAGGACCTGAGTTACACATGTGTTACACATGTGTCCCCACTTAGCTACTCTCCACAGGACAGAGCAGTCATAAGCTGCAGTGTCTCACCAAGGCCAGCACTTACTAAAGGAAACTTATCTAGATGGTACGAGATTAAAAACAGGTCATATGCAATGGGAGCCCCTGCAAGCTATCAAAGTCAGAAACCCCAATGCCAACTTGACCATAGGTCTGAATGTCTACTGTTCCTTTGCTTCAGAAATGACACTCACTGTCTATTTTTTAAGATTCACAGACAAATGCTAGGATTTTGGGGTTTGAGAGGAGCCTCAGATGACATCCATTGGTAAACAGAAAAGAGTCAAAGAGGTGGAGATCAGTATGACAGTCCCCCTGCCGCCAGCTGATAAATCTAATTGCTTGTATTTTCAAGCAATCAAGCTTCCTAATATAAACCCAAGAATTAGAGACTTTTGCCCACACCATTTGTAGTCATTATTGGGCAACTCAGGGATTCCCCATATGGACTTCTATTCTTGCCTCTGTGAAACTCTCCATGGAGAAGCAAGCCAGAACTTTGACCTTTCTTTGTGTGGCCTAACTCCCAAGAGAGAACCAGAGGGGGCAAAGTTCAAGGAGGTTACAAAATTGAACAGTAAATAAATATGGCTCTAATTTGCACTTATCTGATGACTAATGACTGTATAACTAAGAACAGATGAGATGACACTTTGACCTTGTAGAATGCCTCTGTTTTATTACCTGCCTATTCTACTGGGGCCATAAACACGATGGACAGTGTACTTCATATTACTTGAATATATAGACAGCTTTAATTGATGGCAATGTTAGAATGGTGATATCAGCATAATTAGGTTTTATTCCTGATGCTTTTGGAATCACAGTGTTAATGAATAGTGCCAAAATCTTACATTTATTAAGAGCTTCATGATTTACAAAAGCTGTTACATGTATTACCTCATCTCTTTTAATGCCCTCTAAGGAGGGAATGTTGCTCCCTGTTTTATACAGAGGAATCATATTTCAGAATATTAACTGATTTTTTCCCCTAGATGCCAGTACAGCTAGTTAAGTAGAAATGCAAAGACAGGAATAGAGATATTCTGGCTATAAGTTCATTTATAGATCTACCATGTCAGCCTCTTTTTTTCCCTAAGAAATGAAAGGACTTAAAAAGCGTTTGTTAGTGGTACATGACAAGGAGAAGAAAATGCGAAGGACCTAGAAATCCTGCCCGCCCCCCCCCCAAAGACTGATTACCTCTTATCTATGCGAGGAATTACTTCCCCTACTTTGCCGAAAGGTCAATTCATGAGCGATTTATGGGGGCAGTTCTCTTCCTCTTCAATTCGGATGAGAGCACAGTTAACCAAGACTACTGAGTAATCCCATCCCATTGTTTCCTAGGTGCCAGAGCTGTACAGTAAACAAGTGACCTTTAATGAAGTCCAGCGTGCTGGATTACTTCCAATTGACATAATAAGGATAATATTAACTCAGCCCTTCAGAGACTCATTTGCCAAGTATGAAGAATTCCTCTATCTGAGCTTAGCCAAAATAATGGTTTGTTGGGATAGGACGCATCGCATTTTAAAGGCATAAATTGATCTATTTACAGAACTGCTGTCAGAATGATTCAGGATGCCTGAAAAAGCCACATTAAGGTGACTCATAAATCAATAATCATCCTCCTGAACAGCAGAGAGAACAAAGATAACGCAAAGTTTGTAAATTACTGAGTAATCAGAAAAGATAAAAATTTCTGAAGCTTTGCTACTTATTTACCCCTTTTCTGTCAGAATTAGAGGCTATGCATTAAAATCAGCACACACATTTTAAAGCAAAATACATATGTAGTAAAGAATAAATTCCAAACTCTTTCCTGCAGCATTTTAGTCCATATTTTAAGGCCCTAAATACCTCAATGACTTTCCACACTGCAAGTGTAATATTTAGTGAATCTCCTAGAAAATTTCATGGTCCTATGGCTGTTTTCATAATGTTTTCTCTGCCAGCAATACTTTGCTTTGACTTGTATTTATAAAACCCTTACTCTTCCTCCATGGTCCAGATCAAATATCTCCTCCTCATTGAGTGAATCTCTGATTCTCCTTATTCAGAGAGAGTTATGGTTTCCAAATTTTCTCTCTAGAATTCTAGAAAAATCTCTATTGGAGCACTTGCCACATTGAGTCATGTTGAATTGTCCCCTAGCTTTCTAGGAAGTTCCTGGATCACAGGAAGGGAGTCATATTCATAATTACAGTAACTAACAAGGACCTCAACTAGTCAATGTTTACTGAATAAAATAGGCTATATATTAATAAACTGTTATCACTGAAACCACCTTTAACTGTAACAGAGTACTATATACTTTTTTTTAATGAGAAACTAGGGGCCCAGTGCATGGAATTTGTGCATGGCAGAGGGGGAGAAGGGAGAGTGTCCCTTAGCCCAGCCTGCACCCTCTCCAATCTGGGACCTCTCAAGGAATGTTCAACTGCCCATTTAAGCCCGATCCCATTGGGATCGGACATCCCTCTCACAAGCCAGGACTGCTGGCTCCCAACTGGTCACCTGCCTGCCTTCCTGATTGCCCCTAACCGCTTCTGCCTGCCAGCCTGATTATCTACTAATCACTCCCCTGCCAGCCTGATTAATGTATAACTGCTCCCTGCCAGCCTGTTTGCCCCCAACTTCCCTCCTCTGCTGGCCTGGTCCCACCCAACTGCCCTCTCCTGCTGGCCATTTTGTGGTAGCCATCTTGTATCCACATGGGGACAGCCATCTTGTGTGTTGGAATGATGGTCAATCTGCATATTGCTCTTTTATTAGATAGGATAGAGGCCAGCTGGTTTGCCCTGAAGTGTGTCCTGTGCCAGGGTAGTGGTTCCCTTGGAGCATGGGGTGGCATAGGCGAGAGAACTGTGGTTGTTTGCAGGCTGGCCATGACCCCCAGCAACCCAAGCAGAGGCCCTGATGTTTGGGATTTATTTATCTTCTGCAATTGAAACTTTGTAGCCTGGAGAGGAGCCAAGCCTTTTGCTCCCTCCTTGGTGGCAGCCATTTCTGTTGGGATTTATTTATCATCTATAATTGAAACTTTATAGCCTTAAGTGTAGGCCTGGGCCAGCCAGGGTGAGTGGAAAGCTTGGCTTCCTCCATCGCCAAGGAAACCCAAGCCTCTCTCCTGCTCTCTCCATGGCTGTGGCCATCTTGGCTGGGGTTTATTTGCATACTCACTCCTCATTGACCAGTGGGCATGGTTAGTGGGCATGGTGGAGTGATGGTTAATTTGCATATTACTCTTTTATTAGATAGAATAATTCCTCTTTCTAAATGTCTCCCACTTAGAAACAAGTGTGATTTTTGAAGAATATACTCTTTCCTGAGGTTGTTAATATTAAATTTACCACACAATATTAATTCAGAAGTTATATCAATTTTTAAGAGGATAAGTTAAACCTTGGAACCAATAACTTTTGATATTTGCACATATTTTTCAACTGAAATATGAAATACATTAGGTTTTTTAAAAAATTATAAGTTCAGGTCACTATATTCTATCAAAAATATAACAGACTATGGCAAAATTATAGTTTTGGAACACATTTTTATATAGTAAGGAATATGATTTCATCACATCAGTTTTAGAAATTTATAAAAAGCATTTTGTTTTAACTTCATCTAATTTCAACCATCTTTTTTCCTAAAAATTATTTGAAACTTTTGTATGCTTTCAATGTGAAGTTGAAATCACCTCAGAGTCACCAAATAAAAAAATAAGCTGTTGTGGATGTCTTTAAGGCACATTCTAGTAATTTGCATATTTTGCATCTTACCATGGGCATAGATGTTCTATCACTTTTAGATGATGTTCTGTCACATAGATGTTCTGAACTGTAGTTTTCCAAATAATTTGGACATTATTGGCTGAGGAGGAAGTCTGATTGATTTCAGGGAAATAAAAAAAATGTTTTCTCTCAGTTAATCTTCATACTTTGGTCCTTTTTTCCCATAGGTCAACTGTAGGTACCAAGTTAGTTGTCTGTAGTCAAGGGAAATTTTTTGTTATTTTCACCACTTTCGTGGTCTTCAGACCACTTACTACTGTAACCAAATAGCTAAGCAATTCATAGATGCTTTTGCCTGCCATCTGATATTACTCTGGGCTGGAATACCCTTAAAACATTTCAACTTCCCCCTCTCATATGCTCCTTCAAGCTATTTCCATGGCCTACTCCTTGTTCTAATCTTTGAGTTTAAAGAAGTTTGTTCAGCGTCATCCTTTCTTGGCCAGCCTCTCTGATATAAGTCCCTGTAAGTTATCTACTGTTATTTCCATCGTCATATTTAAAATAAACGGTACCATCTTATTGCTGTCTGCTATACCACCGGGCTGTCAACATCATGGAGACAGAGGCTGAGTCGCTCTTGGTTTCTCAGTATCCTCAATACCTAGCACAGTAGCAGATATTCTTGACAAGTGCTGCTTAATACAAATTTAATATGGGCCACATACATAATTTAAAATTTTATAGAAGCCACATTAAACATGTAAATGGAAACAGTGAAAATTCATTTTGGTAATGTCTTTTATTTATTCTACTAGAAGCCCAGTGCATGAGATTCATGCACTGGGGAGGTTGGTTGTAGGGGGGTGGGGGAGTGGCACATTCCTCACCTCGGCCTGTGCCCTATTACAGTCTGGGACCCCTCAGGGGATGTCTGCCTGCTGGCTTAGGCCAAACCCCCCTGGGAATTGGGCCCAAGCCAGCAGTCATATATCCCTCTTGCAGTCCAGACTCTTGCAGTCTGGGTCCCCTTGCTCCTTACTGCCCACCTGCAGCAGAGATGGGAGAGGCTTCTGCCACCACAGCAGAGCTTGCTAGCTGTGAGCCTGGCTTCTGGCTGAGCTGTGCTCCCCCTGTGGGAGCATACTGACCACCAGGGGCAGCTCCTGCATTGAGCGCCTGCCCCCTGGTGGTCAGTGTGCATCATAGCGACTGGTTGGTCCACCATTCGGTCTATTTGCATATTATGCTTTTATTATATAGGAGAATACATATTTAATATCATTTCAACATGTAATCCATATAAAGAGAGTATTAGTGAGATGTGCATTCTTTTTCTTACTAAGTCTTCAAAGTCAGTATTTATTTCACACCTCCTTACAGTATATCTTTTTTTTGAATTAGGCAGTTTTCACATGATTAAAAGCCACATGTGGCTAGTGGCCACCATGTTGGATAGCACAGTTCTAGACTGTCAATAAATGTCTGTTGAATACATTGAAGCTACAGTCTGTTGAATGTGGGTGTGTGGTTGTCTAGCTCCAGCCTGACCTCCAGCCTGTAGAGAATTGCCCTGGGACGCTGAAGTCACCTGACTGGTACAGGGAGATAGAAGTGTCTAGGAGTTATATATCCCTTATATGCTCCAGACAAGAGGGGGCCTATATAGGCCACCGATGATGGGTGTGGAAGGACAAAGGCCAATCTCTTTTGCCTCCATGCAGAGTACTCTGAGTTGTGATTTACACTCTAGGGCTCCCTATAGGAGCAGACTGAAGCTAGAAGTTTGCTGAAGTTGCTTCTTGCTTTGCTTATTCCCTTTCTCTATCTTGACTCTCCTACTGGCTTACTGATTTCTCCTGGGAGGTGCTTTCTTAATAAAGCACTTGCTTCTAAATCCTTGGCTCAAGGTCTGCTTCTGGGAAAACTTGAAGTGCTCAAATTATGGGAATTTCCTAATGCACAGTTGTTGGTGTTGCAATAGCTTAAGTAAGAGCTTGGAGTCTCTGCGTATCAGGAACAATTATAACATCCATTGCATCTTTCTTTGTTTCAGATACAGCATACTCTTTTTTAAAAAAATATTTTTTTATTGATTTCAGAGGAAGGAAGAGGGGAGAGAGAGATAGAAACATCAATGATGCGAGAGAATCATTGATCGGCTTGCCTCCTGCATGGCCCTTACTGAAGATTGAGCCCACAATCTAGGCATGTTCCCTTGACCAGAATTGAACCTGGGACCCTTTCAGTCTACAGGCCAATGCTATATCTACTGAGCCAAACCAACTAGGGCAGATACAGCATACTCTTAATAAAAACTCAAACATACAAAATAAATTAATGAATAAAAGGTGAAAAATGTAAGTGTTCTGCCCCTTTTCTCTCTGTTATAGTAACTCCTGTCAAACTTTTTTGTGTATCCTCCTTGGATAAATTTCTTTGGCAAATTTAACTGTATAAATATGCTACATTTGTAAAATATACATATATTTTTTCTTTCATCCAATGGGGCCAGAAAAATTTTTTTGCACATTGCTTATTTCTTCAATTTTTTCATATTTCTATGACTACCTGTTTAACTTTATAAATGTATCCCAATTTATTTTACCATTTTTCTTCTTTGCCCTTTTTAGCTCTCAATTTGCTTCTCTAGTCTCTGATACAGATTCAGTATCTTTAGGTCTTTGGTATGGACATCTATTTATTTTATTTTATTTTTAAAATATATTTTATTGATTTTTTACAGAGCAGAAGGGAGAGGGATAGAAAGTCAGAAACATCGATGAAAGACATCGATCAGCTGCCTCTTGCACGCCCTCTACTGGGGATGTGCCTGCAGCCAAGGTACATGCCCTTGTCGGAATTGAACCCAGGACCCTTCAGTCTGCAATCTGATGCTCTATCCACTGAGCCAAACCGGTCTCGGCTGGACATCTATTTATATATGCTCTTCTTGCCAGCCTATTTTGACCAGGAATATTCAAATGTAAAGCAATTGCAACTTCTAAGTCTAAACATACATCTTTTTATACTGATGCAGAAGTTTAGAATCAAGGCTCCAGTGAGGTCTTTATTGTACACATGTATGTATTTCTGGGAAGAAAGATCATAGATTTAATTGAAATATAAAAGATACTTGTGGTGTTCAAGTGTTAGGATTAAATATACAAATACACACATAGTTTTACCTTACCCACATCTCCTCATTAAATTGGCATTTAATTAATAGCAGCTTCTCACTTAGTATACAGATTCTTCAGAGACTGGGATCCAGCCTCATCTATGTTTATATCCACTTGATGCCTAGCTCAGAGAATACAGTCATTAGTTGTTTCTTTAAAAATGACAGTGAATTTTCTTTATGAATTTTTGGTAGAACACATTACTTTTCTTTGGCTTCTGCCTTTCACCCTGCTTTGTGTGATCTCAGGACAGGGTTTAGGGACAGGTGATCCTGTTCTGTAGAGATGGCACATGATCATTCTGAACCAATTGTACAGACTTGAAGGCATTGAGCAGGATGTAGACCAGAGCAGACATCTCCGCGTCCTATGTACTCATCAGGATGTGGACTTAGCTACCTGGGGTTCTAGCATTATCAATCTTATTTGGAGTCAATGATGCTAGACACATGTCTGGGTTTTTTTTTTATCATATTGTGTTGGGCAGAATTACAAATTAATTTATAATTTTTTGAAACAGTGAATGGCCAAGCCATTTGCTATGATCTGAATGTGTCTTCTCAAAATCTATATGTTGAAATCCTAACCTCCAAGATGATAATATTAGATTCTGACATACAGATTTTGGGGGGAACACAAACATTCAGATCATAAGCGAATGCCTTGACCTCTCACTATTTAAACATTCCTCTAAATTAATTTGGCTTTTGGAAGGTGATTAGGTCATGAGAGGGGAGCCCTCATGAATGGGATTAGTGTCCTTCTAAAAGAGACCCAAGAGAGATCCCTAGCTCCTTCTGCTATGTGAGGACACAGCAAAAAGTTGTCTATGAACCTGCAAGAGGCTCTTTCCAAACCCTGAATCTGTTGGCACAATGATTTTGATCTTTTCAGCTTCTAGAACTAATTGAAAGAAATGTTTGTTGTTCATAAGCTACTCCAGTTTATGGTATTTTAGAGCAGCCCAAATGGACTAAGACAGTGGTTGGCAAACTCATTAGTCAACAGAGCCAAATATCAATAGTACGCGATTGACATTTCTTTTGAGAGACGAAAACTGACTTCTGTGAATGTGCCTCGAAGTTTCAATTGCATTGTATGTGCATGCCCATACACTCAAGGGGCCAAAGAGCCACACTCAAGGGGCCAAAGAGCCGCATGTGGCTCACGAGCCGCAGTTTGCCGACCACTGGACTAAGACACCATTTTTCTTTAATCAGTGACGTATCTTATTTCCATGACCAATGTACTACCGGGGGATGTGAGGGCTGCCTCCCTAATCCTTTGTCTAGAAAACTGTAAGGAGTCCCTTGCAGTAGGTGAGATACCAATGGCAGCATTCACCAACAACGTCAAGGTATCATGTCAGTAAACAGTGTTCAGTGTCAGTCGACATAGTGCCACCTTAAAAGTAGACAGAGTGGCCGGGAACAGAGACTGTGACAAACATTTGAACACTTCCCAGCCAAGTCCCCTTATTTATGCAGTCTGCTTATTTCAGTGTAGATGTTTTAGAAGGCAAAGGTAATAAGTACATGTTCACATTAAACTTCAGGTGGTTTGACTAAATGCATCATGTTATACTCTCCTTTTCATATGAAGGCTGGAAACTTAATGAAATAGTAGCCATATGGCCTTAACTAAACTCTGTCCTTTCCTCTGAATCTTAGCTACTTGATTTTTAACATAGAGGCTGGTCTGGCTCATTGTTTCTTAAATATTGGGGCATGGATAAAAGATATGTTAATTATGCCAGGTGTGCTTTGCACCTTGTATGAACCTAATAAATGTCTGGGGGTTAATATTATAATTGATGATGATAACAACACTAATAATAGCCCAGGAAAGAGCCTTTGCACTACATACGACCTCATCCTGTCTAATAAAAGAGTAATATGCAAATTGGCCATACCTTCACTACATTCACAAGTCACACCCACTGACCATGCCCACCAGCCAATCAGGAGCTGGGGTGAAGCCAGCTGGGGCTAATGCTGGGGATGGGGCCGAGGTGGCCCCTGAGGGCAGAACCGAGGTGGTGACAGCGAGTGCGCAGCTCCCAGGGGAGGAGCTGAAGAGGGCGGCAGTGAGTGCTTGGCCCCTGGGGCTGGGTGGTTGCAGGTAGCCAGGGCTAAGGCCTGAACTGGAGCTGAGGTGCCCGGTGGTGAGCACGTGGCTCCCGGGGGCAGAGCTGAGGTGGCAGTGGCGAACATCTGGCCCCTAGGGGCGGAACCGAGGTGACTGTGGCGAGTTCATGGCCCCCAGGGGTGGAGCAGAAGTGGCCAGCTGTGAGTGCATGGCCCCTGGGGCCGGGCAGTTGCAGGCAGCCAGGACTGAGCTGAGCAGGGCGATGGCCGGGGGTGAGCAATCAGTAGGACATCCCCTGAGGGCTCCCAGTATGAGTGAGGGGGCAGGTTGGGCTGAGGGATTACCCACCTCCAGTGCACAAATTTCATGCACTGGGCTCTAGTTTAATATAAAACCCATTTTACAATTAAGAAACTGAAGTACATAAAATTAATAAGTGACTAGGGTGATGTATAAAATTGGGGCAACTTATCATTTAGGCACTTAAATTGCTTTAAAAGTATTGTATTGAGGGGAGCTATTTATTTATTTATTATTTTTAATACTCGAGGACTGGTGTATGGATTCATGCTCCAATGGGGTACTTTGGCCTGGCCTGTGGGGACCGGCCCAAAACTGGCTCTCAAACATTTCCTGAGGGGTTCAGGATTGTGAGAGGTTGGTTCTTGCGTGCCACACCCTGGAACTGGGCTCCCTCCTCTCTGGTTCTGGGTGTGTGACCCAAGAACCACAACTGCTAAGTCCCCGCAGTTCAACAGCTCCTGCGTTGAGGGTCTGTCCCCTGTTGGTCAGTGTGCATCATAGCTACTGTTCTGACTTAGGCTTTTGTATATACAGATATTTTTATTGATTTCAGAGAGGGAGAAGAGAGAGAGATAGAAATATCAATGATGGGAGAGAATCATTGATCTTCTGCTTCCTGCATGCCCCACTGGGGATTGAGTCTGTAATCTGGGCATGCGCCCTGACCAGAATTGAACTGTGATCTCCTGGTTCATAGGTTAAGACTCAATGACTGAGCCATGTTGGCCGGGTGAGTAGAGATTTTAAAATTTTAGTCCCTTTCGTCATTCTGATTGCAATGAGGAGGATGCCTGCACAAACTGAATATTATTCTAATACTTGCTTTTTTTCCTTTTTAAAAATCAAACTGAGATTGGTCTTCACTGTTCAAAGCCTTCTGTAGGCCATTGAATTTAGTTAAACATCAGTAACATTGTTTTGCCTTTTATTGTATGTATTTTCCCAATTATCTTCCATTTGATAATGGAATAATGGGATGGGATGCTGATTTTCCACTTAGATTAATGATACAATAGTTCCCTTTAAGATCAATTTAAGTAAGAATTAATGGACTTAAAGAGAAAGCAATATTACTGGTGACATGACTCAGGCAAAAGTCATGGAGTTGGAGGAGGGCCTGAATTTTGTACAAGTTTAACTCTCTCACCTTTGGTGTACCAGAAACTTTTGACAGTTCTAGAACTCAATGTACATTATGGCCTTCAAAGCAAAAGACTACAAAGTCAAATAAAGGAAAATTATTATGGCACCAGGATATGTTGTTCAGAAAAAATACAATGATGATTCAGTTCTGCTTCATCCTGAATGACTGGTCCTGTCTAGCATGTACAAGGTTGAACCTTGATCCACAGCCAGCTTATAAATGAGGGGGAGGAAGACATGGTGAATTTCTGAGCTACTGGGCCTGGCAGCTTCCTCTGATTCTCCAAATCAGCAGAGCCAGAGGCATCTAGTGCATTCAGCTCCTTTGTACTCCATGGTGAAAGTTCAGGTGCACAGTGGTCCCTGGGGCTTGTTCAGTTATTTTCAGACAAAGCAATTGCTCAGCCTTGCATTACTGCCACCCTCTTGAGAGCATCTTTACCAACTTTGCCCCTGTGCACAGTTGGAAAGGGAGCAAAAACATAGCCAAAACTGTACTACTGCTACAACAAGCTTGGACATAGACATGAGGTGGTAATTACATGAGGTTGTAACACAAGCAGAGTGTTGGGTTTGTATGAAGTTTGGCAGCTCCTAATACAATCATTGCTGTACCATTATTTTGAAGTTGATAACAATATCGTAAACACATTCCTAAGATTACACTGAGTTTAAATCCCATTAATGACTCAAAGGCTAACAATCTTATATCCTCCAAAATATTTTCCCACAAGCAGAAAAAAAACATACTTAATGGATCATATGACTTCAAAAAACATTAATTTTTAAAAAAAGTGGTGATGTTATTGCTATGAACTAAATTGTGGTCTTCCAAAACTTTTATTTTGAAGAGCCAGTGTGACTAAATTTGGAGATAGGGCTATTGGGGCGATAATTAAGGATAAGTGAGATTATAAGGGTGGAACCCAAATTTAATAGGAATGATATCCTTATAAGAAGTGGAAGAGCTTAGAGCTTTCTGTCTGTGCATTCACAGAAAAAAAAGACATGTGAAGACATAGCCAAAAAGTGGCCTCTTGTAAGCCTGGAAGAGATTCCTCACCCAAAACCAAGCTTGATGGAATCTTGACCTTGGACTTTTAGTTTTCATATGTGTGAGAAAATAAATTTCTGTTGTATAAGTCATCCAATTTGTGGTATTCTGTTACATAGACCAAGCAGGCTAACACAGTGCTATACTGAGAAAATGACTCAAAGCTTGCCCTGTAGTCTATGGGAACATTCCAGAAGGAGGTAATGAAATTCTAAGAAGAAGAAAGTTATGCAGGAACTAAAGTTATGTTGCCAGGGGAAAGAGCATGAAAATTAATGACCTCAGGTTACCAGGGAATAGAGCAGGACTTAGATAGGCAAGCTTTACATAGGAAACTAATTGGAGTTGAGAGTCAGAGATACACAAGGAAGAATTAGAATCCAAGCATAAAAATGATTATTAGATGGAAGGGCTCAGGCTAAGAAAGATCCAGATCTCTTTATATGCATATATATGTATATGGGGAGAAGCACATCTTATGTTTGATGATATATGCCAGATCCATTTCTACAAAAAATACCCATTAATTTCACAAACAGAACAAACAAATCCAAACAGCCAGATCAACAACAGAATATTGCCAGCAAAGAGCCTTCATTTTTTTTCATTCCTTATCTGTTTGTAAAAGGTCAAGTAGGATACCAACTTTGAATATAATAGGTTGACTTTTTCTACATTTGCAGTTTGCTTAAATGGAACCATATGATATACTAGAGGCCTGGTGCACAGGATTCATGCACTGGTGGGGGTTGTGGCTTGTGGGGATCTGCCTGTTATGAGAGCGCAGCTCATCCTGGTCAGCCCAGAGACTGTGGACCGCCCTCTGAGCAGCTGCTCCCTGGTCCAGCATCTTCCTTGGAGATGGAACACTTGCCTTTCCAGGGGCTCAGGACAATAGCATTGAGAGGTGATGGAGTAGACCTCCGTCCCGCAGTGGCCGGGAACCCATCTCCAGCAGTGGTGGGCATGCGAAGGAGGCAGCAGGGAGCAAGGAGGAGGAACCTGGGTCAAGGAGGTGACATTTGCAGCCCAGGTTCCTGCCTATCGGCCTGGTATTCACAGCGAGAGCAGCCACTCATCCTAGTCAGCTGAGCAGTGCTCCCACCGTGATAGCACATTGACTGCCACGGGGCAGCTCCTGTGTTTTGCATCTGTTCCCTGGTGGTCAGAGAACATCATAGTGACTGGTTGACTGGCCGTTCTGGTCATTGTGCCGTTCAGTTGCTGGGCTTTTATTAGATAGGATGCTTGAGTCTGCTGCTTTAGCTCAATGTTGTCTGTGGAGTTCATCCATTTGGATGGACACATTTAAAAAAATATATTGTATTGATTTTTTATAAAGAGGAAGGGAGAGGGAGAGAGAGTCAGAAACATCGACGAGAGGGAAACATCAATCAGCTGCCACATGCACATTCCCCTTTGGGGATGTGCCAACGACCAAGGTACATGCTCCTGACTGGGATCAAACCTGGGACCCTTCAGTCTGCAGGCAGGCTGATGCTCTATCCACTGAGCCAAACTGGTTAGGGCTGGGTGGACACATTTTTGATGCTACCTTCCATCTGTCTCATTTGCTTTTCTTTCTTCTACCAGTGGGCATGCATTGTTGCCCTAATGGATGCTCCCCTTTCCGATATAATGATTTCACTGTGCCCAGAGTCATCCTGAGATGGACAGCTATTTGTACCCTTCACCATGAGTTATCCAGGAAAGCCATTTTTCTGTGAAAAAGTAATTTTTTCAATATGCTTATAAACAAATACACACTGAAAGAGTGATTTAACTAGTGTTGTATGATCATCCTTCAATGATTTTCATGGCACATCATAACTTTTTTAGCATCATATTCCTTCTACAATGTGGATGTGTCTAATTCCATGTAGGTAAAGGGGAGAAAGCCTAACGGGAGAACATTCTGTTTTTTTTTTATGTTCTTTGGATTCATTTAATCTGTTCATTATTCCCATTCTTTCCTTAGTCTATAATATATTTTTCCCCCCATGGAGAGTGTGTTCTCTGACCACAAAGGAATCAAACTAGATGTCAGTAAAAAACACACAACAATAACAAAAAGCAAAGCAGGAAAATCTCCAAAACACTTGGGAACAACACACTTCTAAATAATCCAGGGATTATTATTTTAGACAATCATTATGAGAATGGTTTACTCCTTGACTTTAGAAATAAAAAGGCAAATAACGTAGTGCTAGATCTTGAGGTGCCTAGGTTATCACTGGAAATTATCACTTGCAACTAATTGTTCCTCAGACACAGAGGAGGAAGTGATCCTGTTTCTGTTTGGACAGGATTTAAAGAGAAATGATACTGCACAAAGGACAGACATTAAATTCAGAGAGAAACTCTGCTAAGCTGAATGTCACACAACTTTCAGGTGACTTTCCTCTTTGCTTTGTCATGGCCTCCCTTGATGACCTTGATCAAGTCTTGATTGTTGCATCCCCCTTTTCTAGCTTATAATTGGAGATAATCATTGGTTTTTTAACCGCATAATCTCATGATTTCATTATAATATGGCATACCTTTTGTGAAAAGTAAAGTGTTACTTTTCTTTGAGAATCAAGCCCACTGAAGGGACAGTGAACACTCCCCCGCCCACCCCCCCTAAATGTCTTGGCAAATTAAAAGTGAAGAACAATAAAATTTAAGTATCTTATTACCAAATACTAGAGACCCAGTGCACAAATTTGTGCAAAGGTGGGGTCCGGCCTGCCCGCCCTGATGGGGGCCCATCGGGCTGGGTTGGTAGGAGGGAGGGACTGTGGGCAGTTGACCGGCTGGCCCCACCCCTGATCAATGTGTTGGGAGCCATTTGGGGCTGGGCTGGCTCGGGGTGAGGAGGGGCTGATTGGGACCCAGATCAGGCTGGTTGTCTGCTGCAGTGCTTGTCATAGCAACCAGTTGTTCTAGTTATTCTGTCATTCTGGTCGCTGGGCTTTTAGATAGATAGATAGATAGATAGATAGATAGATAGATAGATAGATAGCAGTAAAATGATAAGTAGTCAGTCATTGTTCTAAGAACAAATTTCAAATAGTGGAGTCAGTAGCAATCCTTAATAGTAATAAAGTCTGGTAAAAAGCCCAGCATTCCAATAGGGAAGAGCTAACTTCCTGCATGGAGAGTCTGTGGCCTGACAAGTCCTGTTGTGTCTCCTCTTAAAAGAGAAAAGCCCCAACCGTGGGTTGGAAACTGTTCTTGTACTGCTGGTTTATCAAACCCCCGCAGCAGGATAGAAATAAATTTGTTTTGTAACTAAATTTGCCTACTGGGCAAGTCAATGCCAGGAGATGCTAGAGATATCCTGTTCCATGCCAAGAAGGTAATAGGTGACAGTCCTAGTATGGGGACCTTAAGTTGGATTCCTTAGAAACAGAACCCAAGGAAGTGAGCAAGTGCTTCTAGAGGAAGTCAGTAAGGTAGTGGGAGAGCAAGGAGGGGAGGAAACCAAGCACAGTATTATAGAGAATAGCTCTTAGACTGATCTGGTGGGTGGATTCTGGAGTGTTAACTATGCCACAAGGAGGTTATGCCACAAGGAAATCCCAATGAAAGGGAGATTAGGTTTATGTATTCTTGTACCTAGTAGGCCTCCAAGGTAAGGAGAATATAAGTTCTTAGACATGCTGGGTTTTCTTGGTGTGGACAAATGGGGCACAAAAATCTGAGAACTGTCTCCTTGCAGTGGGAGTTAGCTGCTGGAATCAAAAGTGCACTGAAGCGGGTGTATGTGCACAAAAGTGGATCCAGATGGAGTAATTCCATTATGTGCTAAAGGAGTGGTACCCAGAGGGGGTGACATGGTATTGTGACTAATAACTAGTGTAAGGGAATGGGGAATGCAGGAGAAGGCAACGTGATGACATTCGATTGGCAACTGAAACATGGGCATGGTGCTACCCACGCAGTTCCAGATAGGATCCAGTCCATACTGGGACTGCAGAGAATAAGTCAAAGTGTTTCACTTCGGGCACCATGAGTGTCTGCCATGATGTCAAAGCCTGATTCATATGTCCAGTTCTAGGCTAGCAGCTCCTTGAGGTGAAACTAAGTCACCGGAGGATGGAACCAGGTTTTGAGATTTCTTCCCAGGTCTGGCTTGTCCCTGAGCCTGGTCAGACCTAGCCTGCAGTCCTGAAAGTGGAACAAGGAGGAGGTGCTGGGATATTCATTAGTCACAGGTAGTAACATTTCTAGGTTAGGAAGCAAGCCAGATGCTCAGAAGAGGTTGTGGTTGAATTAGATGTTTTTCTGTTACTTATATGCAAAATGTCTTGATGATTCAGATTTTTATACATTTTGTTCCAAATTCATTGTCATTATCATCCTTTTCTTTTATTTTGGTTTCTATTTATTTTTATTTTGTATCCACTGCTAATATGCAATTTGGCTGGTCTAAACATTCTTATAATTGATTTTACCGCACTATAGAAATAAGGTTAAATCTGTCTTAACTTTAGGAAATTTATTTAACGTATACTTTTGAATACTCCTATCTATAAAATACTTCTTGCTAACGACTAACTGAGGGCTAAAAAATTACTCGTATGTTGCCATTCTCCTTAGGGAGCACATTTGCAGGAGGAGTTTTGTAGCTCTATCTACAATGAAAAAGCCAGGGTGTCTCCTGAGAATACAGTGCGTGCATTACATTAATAAAAGTCCTCCTTAAAATAATAAAATACAGAATATAAATATAATAATCCTGTATTTTGCTAAATCTGACAACTATACCTGGAAAGTTTGATCAAGTCTGATTCTAGGAAGTAGGGCTCATCCAAGCTCACAGTCGGGAGAGAGAGGCACCAGTGTGTCTTGCTGCGAACTGAGGCCAGGGACATATACAGACCTGCCAGACTCAGATGGTGGCTCTGCCAGTTACCACCCGTGGGGTCCTGAGCCAGGAATTAAGTTCTCTGAGCTGCTTAAGCATCTGTACAGTGGGGACAAAACGACCTCCTTCTCAAAGTGATTGCTAGACAGATGTGCAGGGGGAAGTAATCTCTAAAAAGGAGACCAATAATCATGTATTCTTCATTGAAATAACATCCTCTCAAATGAGAAGATCAGGGGGAGAAACACCAGGCAGAATGTTTAAGGTTCCTTGGATTGCAACTCAAGAGAACATACCATTTGCCAAGGGTGGGTGAGTCTGTTTTACATTTCACAGGTGACAAACTGCAGAGCTCTGGCAGGTTGAGAGTGTGCATGTCCACAAGTAATATGATTCATGGGGACCAAGTCACATTTTGGATTGGTGAGAGGCAGTAGACAGCCAGATCCCCTCATAACTAGAATAATTTGTTCTCACAGTTCTTATTTATTTCATACTCTGCCTTGCCGCCCCCAGGAGCTTTGATTTCTGAGCTCTTCTATCCTTGATTGGTCTTTGGCAATGAGTGTCATACATCTGTCCTTTTTGGATGAGGATCCAGAAACTGGTTCTCCACTGAAGCCTCCCCGTACCTACCTGTCACATCCATCACCTGTTTTTTTATACCCAGCCCAGTTTACCTGTGTACTTTCCCGAGGCAGAGAAATCGTTTATCAGCATAGTTGTTTCATATCTTGTGATGTACAAATAGATTCCTAATTTAATATACAAAGTATATAATGTTATAATGAATTGTTGCATTTCATTGCATTTTGTCATATAAATGTAAGGAAATGCACCAATTCATTATAGCAGAGTGTGTGATTATTCTTTTAGCAAGGTCTCTGCTGTCCTAGTTCAATCACCTTCCTTACAGCTGCCAAGAAAACACCTCCCTACATCTCAGGTGGCCCTTTGTGTATGTTCAGAGAAACCACTCACTGTTTCCCCTAAGAAGTGGAATTACTAATAACATGGAGTGCTAGATAGATCCAACTTCCTTTGGGATCTTAGGGAGAAGCTGCTTCTGTTTCAAAGAGGAATAAGCAAATGTGGGGTAGCTGTGACTGTATTTATTGATTTATTGTGAGAACTCAGTACATTTCAGGTAATATTGCAAAAGAATAAAGAGAAATGGACGTCACAGCATCTCTTCCCTCAGAAAGCTTGTGTTCTGAAATAGATACTACAAGATAAAAAATAAAAGGTATTTTAAGAAGGGGACACTTGGAACATTAAAGTTCAGAGGTGCAAGAGATAATTCCTGGCTAGAGGGAATCAGTGACAGTCTCTGTGGAGGTGGCATTGAAGTATATAGGTTGTAGAATTTGTACATGCAATTATGAGACTATTTAAGGTGGGTAAATTTCTATTAACAGAGGCATGGCTTTATGCAAGTGAATTTCATGGGAGAAACAGAGTAATTACATATACCTTGATTGAGAAGAAAATTAGGGCCACACTGTAGAGGTCTTAAATCTCAAAGTAAGGAGTTTGATCTTTATTTATAGGATGCTAGAGGCCTGGTGCATGAAATTTGTATACAGAGAGGGGGTCCCCTCAGCCCAGCCTGCACCCTCTCTAATTTGGGATCCCTCAGAACTGCTGGCTCCTACCTGCTCACCTGCATGCCTGCCTGATTGCCCCTAACTGTCTCCCCCTGCCAGCCTGATCACCTCTAACTGTCTCTGCCTTCCAGCCTGGTTGCCCCCAACTGTGCCCCCCAGCCAATCTGTTTGTTCCCAACTGCCCCCCCCCCGCCACTGGCCTGGTCACCCCTAACTGCCTCTCCCAGCCCCCGCCAGCCTGTTCATCCCCAACTGCCCCCCCCCCCCACCAGGCTGGTCGCCCCACACAGCCTGCTGTTCAGTCATTTGCTTGTCCTTCACTAACCTCCCTGACAGCCTGGTCACCCCATGTACCCTGCCGTTCAGTCATTACTGTGATGGCATCCCAGGAAATTTGCATATTTCTCTATTATCAATATAGACTAGAGATCTGGTGCACAAAATTCATGCACAGAGGGTGGGGGCTACTGAAGGGGGCTGGTGTCCCTCAGCCTGGCCTGCAAAGATGTCAGCATCCTTCACCCCAGCCTCTAGCCAGACGTTCCTCTTCTCCTTTGGCACAGCTTCTGAGGAGATGCTTGTCCTGGGGCCTCCTCAGGGCCCCGGCACACAACACCTTGTCAGGTACTTGGGGGCTTGGGTTTTCAGGTCTGGCTTCCCCGCCTGGCATCGTGTGCATTTGCTGCCATGGGAGCAGCACCTCAGGAGTCGCCCCCTTGGACCATACTACTTGCGAGTGTGTGTGTGTGTGTGTGGGGGTGGCTTCGATGGCAGTGATTTGATGCCTGTAGTGTGCCCACCGGACATCCCTCTGCCGCGGGCCATGCTGGTCGTGTCTGGATTGCGGGCAGGGGTCTGCTGGGTTGTGACTGGGGACTACAGGTGGAGGAGCCTGGCACCCATAGGGCTCCATCAGCGTCAGGAACTAGAAAGACCAATTTTTCTGGTTCTTCCCCTCTCTCCACACAGCTGGCCCATTCCCTCCCTCGCGCAGGCAGGCAGGCCAGCTGGAGGCACAGACGCTGCACTCGTGGCCCCGGCCGGCCCATTCTCTCAGTGGCCACAGCCATATTGGTTGGGGTTTATTGCTTCTGATTGGCTTGTGGGCATGGCTTGATGGGAGGTATGGTAAATTTGACTATTACTCTTTTATTAGATAGGATTGGCAATCACTGAAGCTTTGAACTGAATATGAACACTATTCACCATGCATTGAGAAGATGAATCTTGTGGCATCTGGTGGTATATTAGTTAATTAAATTTCTATTGGTATGGTAACAAATTACCAAAAGCATAGTGGCTTAACACAAATGTATGATTTTATAATTCTGGAAGACAGAAGCCCAAGATCAGTCTCACTGGGTGCAAGTGAAGGTATTGGGTTTCATCTGAAGACTCAAAAGGAGAATCTACTTCCTGCCTTTTCCAAGCTTCTAGCTGTGGCTTGCATTCCTAGCTGTGGCCCCTTTCTCCATCTTAAAAGCCAGCAGCATAGAATCTTAGGGTCTTCAAATCTCTCATTCTCTGACTTCTACTTTCCTCTTTACATCTCCTTCTCTGACTCTCCTGACTCCCTCTTATGAGGACTTTTATGACATTGGACCCACATGAAAATTCAGGATTAGCTCCCCATCTCAAACCTACACCTGCAAATACTTTTTGTAGTTGTAAGGTAGTGTACTCACAGGTTCCAGAGATTTGGATGTGGGCATCTTTGGAGGACCATTATACAGCCAACTTCATCATGCAATGAGGAGAAGTGGGAAAATAACATTCTTACGTTGTAAATGTAAACTGGCACCATTTCTGTGGCGGGCCATTGGGCATAGTTAATAATGTTAAATAATATCTTTCAACATGACAATAGCATTCTGAAAAATTCTTACACATGAGCACAAGAAAAAATGTGCCCCAGAAGACAAATGCAAGAACATTAATTGTAGCAGAGGGAGTACAAAAGTAGGAAATAACCTAATTATCTCTTAGTTGTAAGGGTAATGAAAATTGAGATCCATGTGAAATAGATGTTTTGACATGGATAAATCTTTAGACTTAAAGTTAAGGGGAGAAAGGAAACTGTAAAAGGAGGAAAGTATTAGAATATCATTTATATGAATTGTTAACCCTAGGGATTTACACATACGTAGTAGAGGTCTGAGCGTGACTTACACTGACTTTAGGGTTTTGGTTAAGTGTGAGGAGGGAAAGCTGGGAAAGAAACTGGGGAGAAGTATGGCTTTAGGTGTTTCTTTAACTATGTAAGAAATTTTAAAAAATATCTAAAGAGAAATCTGAAACCAATTTGGCAAAAAATGTTAATGTCTTTAATTTCAGTAGTGAGTATACAGATTTTGGTAATATTTCAAAACAGATGTTTTTAACTCTCAGTACATTTTGGACCCAGAGGAATTATTTTTCCTAAGCAAGTATCTTCTAGGAACTTCTGATTATTAGGGTGTAGCCAGCACTTTTTTTTAACCTTTTTGTTATGAAAATTGACTTATTTTATTTGAATTTATTGGAACAACATTAGTTAACAATATTTCAGATGTACAATTCTATAATACATAATCTGTATATTATATTGTGTGTTCACCATACAAAGTCGTTTCTTTCCATCACCATTTATTCCCTTCAGACCCTCTCTTACCGCCCCACTCTAGTAATCACCATACTGCTGTCTATGAATTGTTGTTTTTTAAATTTGATTAATGAAAATCATTTCCTTAGTGTCTCATTACCCTAAAAATAGGATCAAATTTAATTACTGCTATAAAATGGCTAATTTCTAAACCTTGTTTATTTGCTTTTTTTTTCTACTGACCATTCAAATAACCATCTGGAGACCTCTGTGGCTACTTTCACTTTTTTTTAAACTTTATATAAATCATTTAGCTTTCTGGGATTCAATTTCTTCACCTATAAAATGGTGGTATAAGACTAAAAACATCTTTAAGGTTCTTCAAGTTTCAAAATTCTGGTCTTTTTTTCTTCTTTTAGTTTTTAACCTACAAAGCATTTTTGCTAACTATGCCATTATCTTCTAGTTATATTTACTAGACTTGAAAGAATTTCTTTGGAGAATACTGACCTCATAATTGGTTTTTAAAGGAGCATCCAAATCATTAAAGATACTTAAAGACTTGCAGCAGCACTAATAGTACTAAACTACATCAGAGTTCTATTGATAGAATGTTTAAAGATCTAATTTTAAGTAATGAGGTGAAAGTGCCCTGGTCTACTTTCCAACACTTCTGTGTTTTAATGTTAAATGATATGTTTATTGCTTGCTCTCTAGTTCTATTAATCAGAATATTGGAACAGCTGGTATCATAGCAACAGGGCACATTTGACTTCCTGTGTAACCATGTAAGCTTGTGATCATTCTCTATGTTATGTGGATTCATTCTTTTTCAGCCTGGGGTATTCAATATTGGGGGTTTGATAGCACACTAGAGGCCCGTTGTACGATATTTGTGCAAAATAGGCCTTTCTTCCCCTGGCTTTCGTTCCTGGCTCCCCAGGAGCCTGCAAGTCCTTGCTCCCAGCCAGAGTACCACTCCTGTAGCTCCCTCCACTGCCCTCCACCCCCCTCATAGCAGACATCCCCACTCCTCCCTGCCACCATCTTTGTTGGGTTAATTTGCATACTTACTCCAGATTGTCTGTGGGTGTAGTGGAAGTACAGTCAATTTACATTTGGTAATTAGGTAAGATTATAGCTTATAAAGTATTCCCATCTTTCTTAGGAACATCCTATCTAATAAAAGAGTTATATGCAAATTTGACCATACCTTCGCTACACCCACAAGCCACGCCCACCAGCCAATCAGGAGCATGGGGGCATGGCCGAGGTGACCCAAACCTGAGGGTCCTGGGAGGGCGTGTCCGAGGTGGCCCAGGTCGTGGGGGCGTGGCCTAGGAGGCCCAGGTCACAGGGGGTGTGTCTGAGGTGGCCCAGGCCTGGGGGAGTCTGGGGGGCCTGGGGTAGCATGGCTGAGGAGGCCAGGGCCTGGGCAGGCTGGGCTGAGGCCCGAGCTAGCTGGGGGCGAGCTGGCTGGGGCTAAAGCCCTGGCTGGATGGTTGGGAGGGGTGGGGCTGGGATGGAGGCAGCCATCTGCCCCATTGCAGGGCGATGGCTGGGTGCCCAAGGCCTAAAGCCTCGGCCAGAGGGCTCCCAGTATGTGTGAGGGGGCAGGTTGGGCTGAGGGATCACCCACCCCCAGTGCACAAATTTCGTGCACCGGGCCCCTAGTGCATATATAATAGGTGGTGAGTTTGACAAATAAGAGGGAGGACAAAAATGTCTCAACCTTATTCTCAGAGTTTGCATTGATTATTTCAATTTTCCCTCAAACTAACTTTATAAAGTTAGGAACTATTATGCTCCTTTTACTGATGAGAAAATGAGGCTTATGATGAGAGGCTAGATATCTTGCCAGAATTGTGTAATTGGAAGAGTCAATATTTAAATTCCAAACTTACATTTTTTTCTAATTTATTGTAATACCTCTTTAGAAATAATATAAAATATAATAGTAATCAAAATCTTGATGAGTTAAAGAAATCACAAATTGGAGAGAGACTTAATTCAGTTATTTTCTTAAATCAAGTTTCTTCTTTGGAGCTTCTTCTGGGATGTTGGGAGAAAAATATCATGATACTAACAAACTAACTAACTAACTAACTAACTAAGATGTGTTTACTTAGAGTCAGCAGCAGCTTTACTTTAATTTATTAAAAATGTACTGACAGTATCATTCTATGTACTATCAAAGAATTATTTAGATACCTTCAGGAAATTATTTTGCATGTTGTTTAGCTCTTTGCATAGAAATTATTTACTTACATATGAGTAGGTTATTTGTAATTTGAATGAGGAGCCAAGTCAAAATCGGGATTCAGAAGAAAAAAGGCAAAACTCAGGCTTTCAGGGCACAGTGACTCTTGTTTGTACCTTTTTTTTTTTTTTTTAAATAAACTGATTACTGGCAGCTGGCTGATAGGCAAGTCTGAGCATTCCCTCCTCGAGCAGATTGATTAGTAGAATTATAAAAGAAAATAAAAAATTAGTTGCTTATTGCAACATTTTAGTTGAGGAGCACGCCTGGGCAGTCTTCCTATGAGTAACGTCCAGTGGTGCCTCCCTCTGGGTTAGGGCTGATCTGCACCCTTCCCCTCAATAATTCTCAGCACTGCCCTTTATTTATGTAAGCGATGGGGAGCTATGAGAAGGAAGTTCCTAGATGACTTCCACTTAATGGGAGTTTGAGATTAGTGTTAAAAGGCAGGTTGAATGGGAAGAATGGGGTGACAGGAGAGGCCAGTGTGACTTTCTGTTTAAAAATACTTCAAAATTTTCCTATGTTCTTTAGGGGAAAGTCTGAACACTTTAATTTGCCTATGTACTTTTTTAATGATATGAGTGCAATGCACTTCTTTTCCCACATGCCTTGCCATAAAAGCCATTTATATTTTACATTTCTAGCCATACTTACCAAATGTTATTTTCTCTCTTGGCATTTCTAAATTCTCTTCCTTCAACCCTGAACTATCTTTCCCTAAAAATACTCATCCTTTCTCTGTATGCTTGACCCCACTTACAATCAACTGTATAAACAAAACTATTTTATCAACTAGCTTTTCTTAATACTAGTTAGCAAAAACCCCAAGGACGTAGGCTGTGACCTTGAATATGACACAATGGGATGACTAGATGTATTTTGGCTGGGGAAAAGCAAAAGATATCTGAGTTTACAAAGATGTCTTGAGGGAAGTGAAGAAAAAATATTTCTCTGCAACACCGTTTGTGTGAAACATTTAAAGTATTGCTGCCAAAAACACTATGGACATACTGATGACAGTTGATGAGGTCCCAAGCCAGCCAAGCTGGCAGTTGTGACAGGCAGATGACCCTTTTAGCCTTCTGTGATCAAGTCCTACAGTTCATCTGGAGAGATTAAAAATACAGTTATGGCTGCCATTAACAGTGAGAAGGACATAAATGACTAAGAAGACAAGAGCTTGCAGTCTCATTTCCGATGGACTGTGCTCCTCTATCCTGGTTCTTGTGCCACTAGATAATACCTATTTAATTAGTTTCAGCTTCTTTATTGATTAATGAGATTAATAATACTTCCCAGATCAGGATAGCATGAGGATTAATTTAGGTACTATTAATATAACATGTACATAGTCTTTGGCCTATACATTATTATTTTATATTTCTTGCGGCTATACTTTTACAGGACTTTGTGTTGTCCCAGTGTCTAAGTAAGGGAGGTATTTAATGCATGTTTATCAGAGCATAAAGATCTATCATCCTTTACTCATTGTCCTTTGACATATATATCAGAAGGCAAGTGGTACTTGATCTAGGAAACTTGTTCTGATCTTTCTGGAGAAGGGAAGATCACTGGGATCCATCAGTAGCTGCTCCCAGAATTTAAAGAATTGGACTTGACTCCTGCAAGAGATAGACTATAGTGGAGGCTCAGATTGTCTTTCAGGACTGAAGGACTTATTTTCCCAAATCCTGGAAGTGCTTCCAGTAATTAGTTCTTCCCACCGATATGCCATATATATGCTATTGCCCTTCTTTGGAAAATTCCTAAACTGAAAAGAGCTCCTTTGGCCAAGATTATTTGCCTCTTTTGGGCTGGCTCAAACCTAATGCCTGGCTTAGCAAGTCTGTAAAGACCCCAACTTGCAACACTGAGAAGAGTTAACCTATTTTTCAGGATTCCTTGTAATTTCAGCCAAGAACTTTGTTGAAACTACATCATAGTCTAACAAGTTCTGCTTAATTCTGCCTCTTTCCTTCCCCTTTCACATAGAATGTCTTCATGCGTTTCCCACATTAAATTCCTGGGTGTTAATCTTCATCATTTAGGGAATCAACCTGCATCACAAACTTAGTCTAATGCCCAGACCCTTATATTATTTTTCTGAGTCTTTATTCTTAGTTGTTGCCATGTCTTTGCCTTTTGAACTTCTTGACAAGTTGGGAATCTATATCTTCCAGGTCATTCCCAATGATGAATACCTCGTTTGTTGCTTGACCACAGCTATTTGAACTTGACTTTTACATCAGTCAAATTTCATGTCCTCCCACCATGCTCTCCCATACTTGGAGATTGGCCCTCATCCTCTTAAGCTTATTACTCCCTAATCCGCCCTCTCTAGACCTCTCCAGATCTCTTACTTCTGGAATCTCCTTTTGTAGTTCAGCCTGTAGCATTTATCTTCTGTTACCACTTTGATGTTAAAGTCTGAGGCTTCAGTGTAAGTGGAGTGAAGAGTGACTGTTATTTTTACAGATCATATTCATTCTGGTGCCCAGGATGATGCTAGGGAATTGTTACCACATAAAAATGAAGATGAGTCTCCCTAAGAAATTAGTTATCTGCGGGAACCTCCACAGAATTAGCCTTTACTACATGGTGATTTGTAGATTGACAGTGTTAAGGAATCAAGAAACAACCCTCTAAGTTGTAATCATCATAAAACAGGCTATAATTTTAGAAACCCATGGAAAGGTATTATATGCTAGCAGTTACAACCAGGAAACTGGTGGTCAGAATGGAATGACAGTAACCAAGAGTCACTTGGAAGAAAGGCTCGTTAGACAGGATTTGGTCCCTGCAGAAAATCGCATGCTTGACAGAGCCAGACCGAAGAAGCTCATTATCAACGCTTAACCTACTTTTTAATGCCAGCATCTCTCCCCCAGTCTTCTTTGTGATCAGACCCTGAAGGAGATGTGCCCTGCTCAGGTCACCAGGCTCACCTTCCAGGGAAGACAGATAGGAGACATTGTGAATATATTATAGCTCTATGGACTTAAAGTTGACTCTAGAAGGCAAATTAAATTTGCCAACTTAAGAAGCTAATTTTCTCTGTTTGGACATCATAAAGAAAAGTGCAGTCTTTATGTGATATCTGCAACATTTAGAAAGTGTCTGGTACATAGTAGGAATTGAACAATTATGCTTGCATCTGGATCCCTTCCAAAATCTATGCTGTCTAGAAGAAACCACTTTAAACATAATAATATGAGGAAGTTGAAATTAAGAGGAAGGAAAATATATACCATACATATTGCTAATGATAACAAAGCTGGAATAGCTGCATAAATATCAGACAATGTCAACTGCAGGGCTTAGAAGAATCACAGAAACAAAGGCATATTCCATAATGACAGAAGAGTCAGTTCACCAGGAAGATGTAACATTTCTAATGTGTATGCACTTTATAAGATGGTTTCACAATACGCGAGGCAAAAGCTGATTGAACCGGAAGAAAAAATGCACAAATCAGAGTCACGATTAGAGTTGGAGATGCCTACCCTATTTTCTAAATAATTAATAGAACAAGTAGAGAGAAAATCAGCAAAGAAGTTAAAGGCACAGCATTAATAATCTTGGATTTAATTAAGATTTATAGAACACTCCACCTCAAAAAGAAGAGAATAAACATTCTTTTCAAGTTCAAATGGAACACTTAACAAGAGTTACATCATGTCTTGTAACATACAACAAATCTTTAAAAAAAATTAAAGAATTGAAATCTTACAAATTTTGTTCTCTAACTTTAATGGAATGAATCATTAAATAACAGAAAGTTAAATGATGATCTCCTAATATTTGTAAATTAATTGGCATATTTATAAATAATCCAAGAATCAAAGAAGAAATTCTCTAGGTGAAGAAAATATTGTGATGAAACAAAAAATGAAAATACCAAATAGCAAAATTTGTGAGGTACAGCTAATGCAGTACTTGAGCGGTAAATCAACAGCATTAAAATGTTCCAGTTTGGTAGGATTATCATAACAAAGTACCCCAAACAACAGAAATTTATTGTCTCAAGCTCTAAAGGCTAGAAGTATAAAATCACCATCTTGATAAGGCTGGTTTTTTCTGAGAGCTGCATGGGGAGGATCTGTTCCAGGCTGCTCTTCTTGGCTGGTAGATGGTCATCTTTGTGTTTCTATGGCATTTTCCCTGTATACATATACTAGTATGTTTCAAATTTCCCCTTTTACAAGGACACCATCATATTGGATTAGGGATCTACCTTATTCCAGAATGATTTCATTCTAATGTAACTAGTTATAATTACAAAGGCCTTATTTCCAAATAAGATCACATTTTAAGATTCTGAGGGTTAGAACTTCAATATATGATTTTTCGGGGGGTGGCAGCATAATTCTAGCCATGATGCTTATATTATAAACGAAGATCTCAAATCAACAACCTAAATTTCTACCTTAAGAAATTAGAAAAAGAAAAACAAAAGGGAAAGGAAGGCTCAGATGATTTCACTGTCAGAGAAGAAAAGTCCAACTCTGCAAGATTGGTAAGGAAGGTCCCCTAGGGGAGGCATTTAATAATTGGTTCACCCTCATGGTTTGCCCAGTCAGGCTGTAGGCACTGGAATTACAGGAGAAGGTGGTCCTTGGTGGAGGTAATGGAAGGATCTGCTCATCCGGAGAACTAAGCCCCTATCTAAACCACTCTGAATACCATGGACCTTAGAATTTCTTTATTAAGTGACCTCTTTCTGAGTGGCTCTCTTTCTGAGTTGCCCCTATATTCCAGAGTTGCTTTCAGAAAATGTAGACTTAGCTTGGACAGGCTTAGAGAATTCCTAGAGGATCCACACAAGTTGCAGGAAGACCTTTGCAGGCCAGAAGGAAGGAGGGAGTGAAAGTAAGGTTTCTGTTGGAAGCCAGAGGCTGGGAGCTATCTTTCCTTTTCACAAAAAACATGTTCTAGTTGGGAATTTCAAGGAGTTTAAGAATTTTAAATTTGAACATGAATATCATAAAGGCATATCTTTTTTAGGGTAAGAAGATTAAAAAGCATGTTGTTCAGGCATTTGTTAACTGATATATAACTTGATATAATAAATGGCTCAAAATAATTCACCTTGTAGATGAATTATTTAAATAGACATATGATAAATTTGGTCCATTTGTACTCATTTTGGGTCAAGGACCACAGTGAGGTGGGAGTCTTTGTTTATTATGTTCTGAGAACCTAGAACAATGCTTGGCACAGAGTGGGCACTCATTAATTTTGAATTAACGAATGACAGCTACAATCTGTCTCTGGAAAGATAGATTCTAGATAGAAAGTGGTAATGGTAGTTTGTTGACATCATCATGGATAAAGGTTGATTTAAGAAGAAAAATCCTTTAGAAGATGACAAGCAATATGATGGCCTGTGTATATAGAACTCAAACCTATGAGCACTTCTCTGGTGATTATCCTGAACCCCAGTGAGCTGTCACATGCTATGTTTCAAGAAAACCTGTCTTAGTCATTTTATTGGGAGTCATTAAATTTACACTGTGGCCGCCAAGCATGAGCTGATGCTACAATGACTAGAGGTGGTTTCCCTGCCCTCCGGGACTTTACTCAGTATCTGTCATGTTTGCCAAGGAGAGTTGATTCTCAGAAAACAAAAAACAAAAAACACCGAACTTTGGTTCAATATGACATATGAACTTTTAAGAATTCCAGATTTGATGACTGATAATGATATTCTTAGAAGAAAATAAATTTGAGAACAGAGTATGAGTAATTGTATTAGTAGAATGGGTTTGCCCATACCAATAAAAAGTCTCCACTTAACCATTTGAATTTAATTGAGAGAGTATTTAAAACACTTTTTAAACTCTTTATGTTCCTGTAATACAAAGTCATGGTTATTACTCAACTATAAGATGAATTATTTTGAGCCATTTCTCATATCAAGGGAAAAATATAGCAAACAAGCATTTTAATTATTTAAAAGAACATTGGAGCAATTAAAGTTCCCTGACAAATACCACAAGAATAAAACCGAAGGACAGAAAGTAATATATTAACTCTGCCATTCAAATGGCTCATAGAGCCTCCAGCAATCATATGCTACAAATAAGATGTTTATATCACATGTAAATGTAGTGCCTTGAGAAGCATTAGCAGCAAACTGTCTCACAGCTCATTGGTTTATGGTCTTTAATGGTTAACCCACAAGGGAGCAATTGCTTCACCAATACCTCATTTGTCTTCACCAGTAGTTCTATTAATTCTATTATTAAATGAATGGCAATACCTACAATTTCTTTTAAACTGCGAAATGGACAGCAGTAAGATAATGCAATCTATTTATAAATAAGTAAATGTCTAATTGTTCACAATGCTTTTGAATTGAAAATTTTCTATAAAATAAGATAAGCAAACATAAGATAATGAATCTTACATGAAAATAATATTTAACTTATATATTTACTCTAAGGTATACAGCATAGAGCTATAGAATTGTAATTTGACGAAACCCTTGTGCTTCAATTAGACATGTATAAAGTGAAATTGGCTTTCCATTCCATTATTGTAACCATTCTATTAACATGGAAATATGAAGAATACAATTTACCAAGCACTAAGTACACTAGTACACTGGTAGACAAGTATGATTATACTAAAGGTCACTGGAGAAACAGCAGAAAAATTATTATAAAATTGGCTTTTAATATTTAAATATAATCAGTAGCATTATTAATGAATGACTTAATTTTTATAATGTAATTATTATCCAGAGCTTGGTGTTTAGTTTACTGTATGCCGTGTATGTGTGCATGTGTGTGTGCATGTGTATATGTAATGCATGTATTACTATATCCTTAAGAGACAGAGATACTAGAAAAATCTTTAATTTTTTTTTCTTGAAATGTGATTAAGGAGATTATCTTTTTAAAATATATATTTTAATTGATTTCAGAGAGGAAGGAAGAGGGAGAGAGAGATAGAAACATCAATGATGAGAGAGAATCATTGGTTGGGTGCCTCCTGCATGGTGCCTATTGGGGATCGAGCCTGCAACCCAGGCATGTGCCCTTGACTGAAATCGAACCCAGGACCTTTCAGTTCGCAAGCTGATGCTCTATACACTGAGCCAAACCAGCTAGGGTGAGATTATCTTTTTTAATGTTCTGCTTCCTTAACTTATCTTTAAACATGCCTATTGCACTTTTAATTTATGCTAGTATCATTTTAATCTAGACTATTTTTTTTTCTTTATAGTCTTCATCTTTATTATTCCCTCTTGCAATGTAATGGAAGCAATATTTTTCCTTTTATCACTTGGTGATATTAACTAATTCTTCTTATATTTTCTTCTACTCATAGCATTATTTTCCCCCCATTTTCTTTTCTGTTTTTTGAATTTTATCTATGGTCTCTATACTAAACATTTTCTCAAATGCCTGATCATCTCTGGTTCTTAGCAGCATACATTAAACTGATATATGAAAACTCACTGTGTGTGTTTTGGGGGGATAGTCACAGAGCAGTAACACTTGTCAACTGATGCAGAGACATGGCCATTTATTTGTGAGACAACGCAAAGTCAATGGCTGTAAGTCTTTGAGACTTCTTATATTTACATGGCTAGTTTCCCCAGAAAGAAATACTTTCATCTTTTATTTGTGAATGCTGCATAAAGTTGTCTTCCAGGATTTGAATACGAAAATGAAACTGGGGGCTCACTTTTCAACAGGCAAATTGACACTAAACTCTTGTTTTCATGATTGGAATATCATCTCCAGCCTTCCATGTGCTTCATATTCTCAAGGGATAACCCTTATTCACTTAAGATCTTGAGAGAGTACACATTCATGTTTCTTCCAAAGTGGGAAAAAAATAACTCACTTGGGTTTGTAGGGAAAATGAAGAAATCCGGATTCCTCACTGCTCTTGATCATGTTTTCAACTAAGTTTACTGTCTATTATTCCATCTGACTTCCCTGACTTCAGAAGTACCTGGTGCAATAAATCTGTGTGCATTTTAGAGTAGAGTGGAGCTGTAGTAGAAGTCATGTTGCTTCTATTGGTTTTCACACCCCAGTCTCCACTGTCAACGCTCAAGGCATATTTAGTCTTCTCTGTTCTATCAAGTAAGGTACTTCCTGTTTATCCTCCATTCTTCTCTCTCTCTCTCTCTCTCTCTCTCTCGCTGTCTCCTCGTCTCTTTTTCTCCCTCCCATGGTTTTATGGATTTGTTATTTTGATGGGATAAACAAACCATAAAAATTATCTATCTATCTATCTATCTATCTATCTATCTATCTATCTGAGCCTTTTATGCAAATTGTCCCCATGGGAGTTTGACCTGGAGACTGATCACTTGCTGTGATGTGCGCTGACCAGCAGAGGGTGGTGCAGAATGAAGGGAGGCCCCAGCCAGCAGCCGGTAAGGCCTAATTGATCCTGATTGGCCCTGGTCACTGGCCAGGCCTAGGAACCCTACCCATGCACGGATTCCATGCAGTTCAGATTTGATGACTGATTAGATGACAGCTTATATTATAAAAGTAATAAAATTAGTAATAGTAATAAAAATAGTAATGATAATAATGTGCCACTTTCTAAAATCTTCCATTGAAGGGACTGACCAGGAGTCAGGAAAAGACCACAACAAAAAAGGTGTCTTAGTCTATTCAGGCTGCTATAGCAAAATGCTATAAAGTGGTGACTTATAATCAACATAAATTTATTCCTCACAGTCCCAGAGTGTGGAATTCCAAGACTAGAGTGCTAAAATAGTTGGGTTTCGGTTAGGGCTCTCTTTTGGGTTGCAGACTGCACATTTGTTTGCTCTGTAACCTGCTAGAAGGGAATAGCCAGTTCTGTGAAATCTTTTGTGTAAAGGCACTAATCCCACTCCTAAGGGCTCCATCCATCCTCCCAGTTTAAGCACCACCCAAAGGCCCACCCCCTAATAACATCACATCGGGCATTAGCGTTTCAACATCTGAATTTTGGGTAAGCACAAATATTCAGACCAAAGCAAAAGGCAGTGGATTATATAGTCTGGTGACATATGCATTGAAATAGATTTTACTGTGGGTCTTGGGTAAAAGGGAAGATAAATAATGAAGCAATAAATATTAATGAAAGTACCTAACCCTCCACTAAAACTATGGCAGTTGGGTTGAGAGAGAGAAAAATAGTCACCACTTGAAGGGTTCCTAAAGAAAGAATCCTCTTAGAGTGGGTCAGTTGTCAGTGAGTTTTAGGTAAAGAAAAACTAAAAGAAGAGGTTGAGAAAGTAGAGGATAACATTGGTATCAGTTGGAGTATTCTAGAGATCATATTGGAAAGGTTTGAGAGCGTGGAAAGGAGTGGAACTTTGTGGTAGGTTATGAATGTACAGAACCTTTTGAGGAAAATGTCCTGGTGGTAATGGATTAAGTGGATGGCTTGGACATCCAGTGAGGACTGAGATAATGAGGGGTATAAGAATTAAAGGGCTGTCCTGGTGGCTAAGGGAAAGGTGAGTAGTCATTTCTAACTACAGCAGGTCTGGTCTCTTGTGTCAGTGCAATGGATGGAACAGGTGATGAGCCTATAAAGATTAAGTCAACAGCAGCAGAGCCCTGAGGAAGGGGGTGAGTCCCTTATATTCAGCAATCTGGGCTCCAGGGGTCTCCTTGATAGACTGAAGTAAGTGGTGTGATTTCCCCAAGCTCATCACAAACTCTGAGGCCTCTATCCACTCAGTGGTGACCTGGATCTGCCATTAATGATCTGTGTAACCCCTGGGCACATGGCTGGGCCTCGTTTCCCTCACCCACAAAAGCAGGACACTGGCCTACTTCAGTGCTTCTCAAACTTTTCCAGCCCACATCTCCTAGAGATGTGGGGGTGGCCTGAATACACTTAACATTTATCACTTTTTAGCTTAACATTCAATGTAAAGTTTAAATGGGTTATAGATTAGTCCATGTGGTGTGATTATTTCTTAACATATTTATTGGGTTTTACTTTTTCTGTTGTAGGGAACCATGCCAAGTTATAGCTATGTCTGTGATGTTTCCTGTATTTTCCCACTTCTGATCTGGGAGGTTGCCAGATCCTTAATTTTCCTACCTCGTGGGTGTTTTTTTTTTCCCCTCAGAGTATGAAAGAAAGGTTGATGAATATTAATTATTCTACCTATTTGTGAAAATCTAAACTCATATAGCAGTCTCCCATAGGTGTAAGATTGGGTAATGTAAAGGGAAAGAGTTTATGTCATAAGAAAGGGGGCATTTCTCCCATATCTGGGAGGAGAATGGAATGTGAGTCCTGTGCACAATGCAGACATGGGGCCCCAGTCCCAGCCACACGTTGAAGAGTGACACTAGTCCCAATGACACTAAGTGGCTCTGGCTGACACACAGGAAGCCTTGAAGGAAACCTAAAAACTATCTATGCCTGGAGTGGAGAAACGATGTTGAGTGTTAATGTCAAGTGGCTGGCTATTGGAGCAGAGTGGCTAATAAGGGGCTGATGCCACCGTTAGCTTGTGACTATTCTAAATAATAATGAGACGACTCCTTTCACCCTGTACTTTGTCTATGTGTCACTGATCTTCAGGGAAATCAAAGAGCTGAGGGTTTCATGTCCAGCATGAACTGGTTACCCAGTTCTTTTCTCTGACAGTTGGCTCTTCCAGCTCTTCCATTGAGAGGTGTGAGTAAAAATGTGAGCCAGGCAGAACACTTTGGAAGCTCTGGGTTTGACCCAGAGAGGTTTCTTTCCCTCTTATTTCACACTTGGTGCACCCCAGGATGCACCGAGGGTGGGGGTGGTAGCTGTGCTCCCTGTGAGTACAAGGGGTGCACAGAAAAAGGGGGGGCAACCCTCTCCCCATCACAGTATATGTTCAGAACTGCACACTGCACCTTCCCTCCCTTCAGTCTTCCAGCTTACAAACTCTGTTCTCTGGTTTTTCGTCCATCTGATGATCTCTTCAGACTGCCTTTAGACACTTTCCAGATATAAACTTGAAGGTGTTTCAGACATGATGTTTCTCCTCCTGACTGTAATCTCAGACTGTCCTGGGTGAATACCACATCCTCCTTGCCTGGGATTCAGGGCTTTTGTATTTTATCTCTACTCTTTCCTCTGTGAGGATCTCTTTTGCTTCTCTAGTGGCAATGTCTTCTAAGAGCAGCTGGGAAGTAAGCTTCTGATAGTCTTGACCTCATGGTCCAAAAGCCCTATCCCTTCCCAATGGTGCCAGGTCAGGGACTTACATTGGCACAGGTAGGGCCATGTGACCCATTCTAACCATAGAGGCTGAGGAAACCAGGCACTATGATAGCCCAGTCTTCGACTGAGGAGGTTGTGAGGACTGTTCCCAGAAGAACAAGTTGGCCTTGCTGTGGTTTGGTATGAGCATTGTGTTTTTATAGTAGTAGACACTGAAAAATACTACACTTTTAATATCCTTAATTTTAATTGTTTACTTTTTCAGCTTTATTGAGATATAACTGACATATGGCATTGTGTTTGTTTAAGGTGTGCAACATGTTGATTTGATCACTTATAAATTACAAAATGATCACCAACATAGCATTAGCTAACACCTCCATTACATCACACAATCACCATTTGTTTTCTGTGGGGAGAGCATTTAAGATCTATTGTCTTAGCAACTTTCAAATATATAGTACAGTATTATTATTATTATTATTATTATTATTATTATTATTATTATATTATTAACTATAATAAGCATGCTACACATTAGATCCCCAGAATTTGTCTTATAACTGAATGTTTATTCTCTTTGATCAACATCTCCCCATTTCCCCCACCTCTCAGCTCATCATAACCACGTTTCTATGAGTTTGGCTTTCTTAAATTCCACATAAAAGTGAGATCATGTAGTATTTGTCTTTGTCTGACTTATTTTACTTAGCATAATGCCCTCAAGGCCCATCCATTTTTTTCCAAATGGCAGAATTTCCTTCTTTCTAATGGCTGGATAACCTCCTTAATTTTTAGGACAACATCTGCTGTGTGTTTCTGAGTGTTTCTCATAACTTGGCAGACCTGTGTCCTAGATATGCAAGCCAAAACAGACAGATGAGAAAACAGCCCTTATGTGGCTGTATGTTGATCACAGCTTCTGTTAGCTTATCTGGCCTGCCCATCTTAAATTCAGCTTCTGGGCTGTCCTGCCTGCCCTCCCTCACTGTATGATCTTGATGTTTTCTACTCCTTTTATCATTCTGGCTCTGGCTTATTTCCTCAGCTATGAGTAATATGTACTGATTTGCAATTTGGGGCCAATTTATGCCAATACCTTGAAAAGCCCATCCAGTGCCCTTGGACATGCACTCCACCACAGGCCTGCCCACTGCTGGGACTGGGACTGCGATCTGCAAGTCAGTCCTCTGGATTCTACGTAAAGCTCATGGTCTCTGTATAAAGTAATATCAGAGGTTCCCAAATCTTAGAATTAAAGTGGCCCTCTAAAAATTAATATGATAAAATCAAACATAATCAATACAACAAGTCACTTCTGGAAATATCGAGACATTATCAAAAACTGTGTGTGTGTGTGTGTGTAGTGTGTGAAGGTGGATATTTGCATATTTGGGGACTCTAAATCTCTACTGTGGCAACTTGGATATAACTTTGGGAATCAGGAACTGGATTATGATTGTAATAATATAAAAATTTCATCAAATATATAACAAGTTGTATGACTAAAACCCCTGATATTGGAAAGTGACTGGTCCACATGGTACAGACTACAGAACAGGACTTCGTGTTTAAGTCAGCATGAGTGAGGGAGTCACAGAACTGGGAGGATGGGACTGTTTAGATATCAGGAATGGTCCAGGAATGATTTATGTTGCTCATCATAACTTGAATACAATCCCTCAAGACTGTCCACCTCCCCAAGCTCCATATTATGTTCGATGGGGCACAAAAGAATATGCTCACACATGGTACAATCAAATGGAGTGGCCCTGCTCACAGGCATAGGAAGTCTGATCCAATGTTCCTGTTGATGTGCTACCAGATAACTTCCTTTAAAACAGTGCAGTTTAGCAATCCCGTTACAGCCACCCACTCCTCCCATTGGTACTTAGTGGGTCATCTAGCAACTGTTCTTGGAGGAAGTACTCTGCTTTAAAATATAAAGTGTAATATGTTATACCTTTTGATTTCGTAGATTAAGCGTGACTATTGCACACAATGGTCTAACCTTAATTAAACCTATGAATTCCAGGATGCAGCTCAGTGAGTAGCACCTAGTGCACCTCTGAGAGTGTCTGTGTTGGTGGAATTCAGAAGCTAGAGAACAGGTGAGACTTTGTGATAATTATTCTGAAATTTCTTCGAAACACACTCACACTTCCTCACACACACACCTGCTCACATCTTTTCACTCGCATGTAAACCATGCATATCTACATCCTCCAGGGTAGTTCCTGCCAAACAATAATGCCTTTTAACTTTTCATAAAAAAAGAGTAGCTTTTATATTTCTTAGAATTATTCAGTCAGTACTATTTTTTTTATAGTACTCCCATAAGGCATTTGTTGTTTTGGAAAATTTTCTGTATATGCTACTGTGTGCAGCCTTTTTCTTTCCTCTTTATCAATTACATCTCATAGAGTTATTTGATAGGACATGTCATCGTTTGTCTTTGTTTCATGACTTTTGCTTTTGATAGAGAAAAAAATCCTCTCCTTTTGAAGACTCAACTAACTCTGCTTCACCTTTCCCTTGACTCCAATTGCTAAGCCAATCTTATTCGTGCCTCAAACAACATTCTCTTTTCTAGAAGTCCCCGAGTTCATATCTGACATTGGGTGACTTGTAATAGAGGCCGCCTTCATAGAACAGACACACCACCTGTGCTGATGGAGGTTTCCATTGGCGCTCATCTCTGCGCATTTCTCTCCACAGACACGTTCTCAGCCACACCGGCTGCTCTTCTGGGGCTCATTCTGAACAGACCTCTGGGGTCTTTGCTTCTCCTGTTTCCTCTGCTTGTGCACGAGGCTGAGTCTTTCTCATCCTGTTATTCTCAGCTCACATCTCACGTCTTCGGAGATGTCAGTGGTCCAGATTCTGCCTGCAGTAGCCACATCTACACGCTTCCTGCCCCATCTCTTTCATCAGCAATACCCTATGGTTTAGAATGATCGAAAACCTAAAAGCAAAATAATACTCACAGTAGAGTATCAACAGAAGGAAGATTTTATCACATAAAAATTTCAAATATCTAAAAAAACACCCCTGTATGTCGAAACAAGACAAAGAATAAACTTTTCTAGGTTTTGAAAGAAAACATTTGAATAATGTCTTTTTTATGTGTGTTTTTGGTATTAATTTTCCAAATTAATAAGATAGCAAAAAAAAAAAAATAACGCAATAGGAAAATAACCTAAAGTCATAAAGGCAACAGAAAAATAAAGGCAATGCATAAGGCAAGAATATATTCGAACACACTAAAAAATAAAAATATGTTCAAATTAATATGGATTAATTAAAATGAAAATAAATCACTAATCAGATTCAGGAAAAATTAAGCAATTTGATAAATTGAAGTGGATGTGAAGAAATAGGCACCATGAATATTTTCAAGGGCAATTTGAAGTATCTTTCAAAACAATATGGTAATTTCAAAGGTAGAATTATTTTAACCTATAAATATATTGGAGTAGATATATAAAGACTTAAAGAGAGTTAATATTAATACGTTGAGTACATACAATGTTTCAGACTCTGTTTTGAGCCCTAAAATCCCATTTAATTCAGCTAAAAACTTGATGAGCAAGGCTCTATTCCTCCATAATTTTGTACATTAGGAAACTAAGGCAGCAGAAGGGAAATGTTTTGTCCCATGTCTAAAGAATGGCCCCCTGTTACCAATCTAAATGTATGATTCTTCCCTTACCTCCCCTTCTTTAGATTCTGGGCTGGCCTTGTGACTTGTTTTGACCAAGATCCAGATCCATAATTTGTGGGGCCCAGTACAAAATGAAAAAAAAATGTGGGGCCCTTTGTTCAAATCTTATTAAAACTTTCAAGGTGGCAATAGTAGATCATTAAACCAAGCACAGAGCCTTTTTCTAAGCAGGTACAGCTGCACAGATCATATACCCATGAAGTTAGCTCTGGCTTTGGCCAACAGAATGCATTGGTACTTGTTCTAGGCTAGCCTTCAAAGAAAGCAGTAGCTTGCACTGATTGTATAATTGGCTCTTATATGGAATTATATATATATATGACATTTTGTGAAATGTATATATTTAAATTAATTTAACTATCATTTTAACTGTACTTAAATCTGCGAGTAAAAAAAAAAAAGTCAGGGGAAACTAGAAAGCATATTAAGAGAGATTCTCCTTGTACAAATGGCTCTCTCAGGAAAAGAGCCATAAGGAAAAGATTTATGTATGAGCAACAGCCTTTCTAATCCTCTATTGGAGTTACTGATAATGAGATAAGGAGGGCTAACAGAATTCAATCCAAGGTCATGCTCCAGGTCCCTGGTATGTGCTAATTATGCTACTCAGCTAATCATGTAATCATACCACAAATTATGTGGTATGAAAGATTTATGGCATTAGAAATAAATGGAATTTAACAATTTTATTATGATGATTAATTATAGATGAGTCAAAATTGTGCAAAGGATTTATATAACCAATTCAAGCTAGAGTTTAAGTGGCTTGGTTCAAAATGACAAACTACCATACTGGAAAATTTGAGTCCAAGATAGGAGTGGAAACTTTTGTAGAAGATTTACGCAAAGTTGGACAAATAGGTCAAGAGACAAATAGAATCTGCTGGTTCAATTATGCGAATTCTATGTCTTGAAGGTCCACCAGGTGCAAACTACTGTGCTTGGAAAGGAGCCAACTGGACATTGAAATGGAGTATAGTAGAGTTCCTTCACTTGGCCTTTTTATAGGTTGGCATAGAGGAATGCTGCTAAAATTAGAGTTTAATAAATCTAGGGCAAGAAATGTATACTCATGAAGTTTCCTTTTGGTGATTGAAAAAGAGAATATGCCTCCCAGCTGGGTGTGCCTCATTGTTGAGCATCGACCCAGGAACCAAGAGATTACCAGTTCGATTCCTGTTCAGGGCACATACCCATGTTGCTGGCTTCATACCCAGGAGACAGGGTATAGGAAATAACCGATCAATGATTCTCTCTCATCATTGATGTTTCTCTCTCTCTCTCCCTCTCCCTTCCTCTATGAAGTCAATAAAAATATATTTAAAAGAAAGAAAAAGAGAATATGCCCACAAAGGGATATTTAAGTAAATGTTTAAGAGAATTTCTGGAAGAGAGAACCATTTGCATGGAATTTAGAAATTCACTGTGCTCATTTGCTACTGACTTATCATAATGGTTTCAGTGATATTAGGTATATCTAAAATTTGGATGCCTAAGAAGACATAACGTAGTCCCAACGAGCAGATAGTTGACAACATCCAGAAAGATATATAGAAAGCTCTGGCTTCCGAATAATAAATGACAAACCGAATTGTGGCCAAGCTGTAATTACTTCAGTTCTCTGAACAATGGTATAATTTCAGAGCCAGAAGAGCCTGTGCTTACCTCATTCATTCTTGGAAAAACAGGCTCAGGCCCAAAGTGGCTTAGAGAGATCCTGTGGCAAACAGTGGGTATACTGAGAGTTAAACACTAACTCCTGGTTTTCTCACATTGGAAAATCTGCCCGTTAAAGGAAATTAAGGCAAAGGCCTAAGAACAACAATAACTGCAAAAACAAGAACAATGGTTGACTCAGAATTAGCCTTAGTAAAATTTACTAGAATACTCTGAGAATATATACCCTCTTAGATATTTGGTGTTTAGGGAAAAAAGCACGACTATCATAATTAGTATATTAATTATATAATATATATAATTATATATTAGATTATAATCAGATTTAATGATGTAATTATATATAACTAGAGGCCCAGTGCATGAAATTCATGCACGGGGGTATGTGTCCCTCAGCCCAGCCTGCTCCCTCTCCACTCTGAGTCCCCATGAGGGCAGTCGACATCTCTCTCACAATCCAGGACTGCTGGCTCCCAAATGCTCACTTGCCTGCCTTCCTCATTGCCCCTAACTGCTTCTGCCTGCCAGCCTGATCACCTCTAACCACTCCCCTGCTAGCCTGATTGATGCCTAACTACTCCCCTGCCAGACTGTTTGGCCCTAACTGCCCTCCCTTGCAGGCCTGGTCACCCCTAACTGCCCTCCTCTGCAGTCCTGGTCCACCCCAACTGCTCTTCCCTGCAGGTCTGGGTCCCCCACAACAGCCCTCCGCTTGTAGGCCTGATTACCCCTAACTGCCCTCCCCTGCAGGCCTGGTCACCCCTAATTGCCCTCCCTTGCAGGCCTGGTCACCCCTAACTGCCCTCCCCTGTAGGCCTAGTCCCTGCCAACTGCCCTCCCCTGCTAGCCTGATGACCCACAATTGCCTTCCCTTATAGGCCTGGAACCTCCCAACTGTCCTCCCCTGCTGGCCATCTTGTGTCCACATGGGGGCAGCCATCTTTGACCACATGGGGGCAGTTATCTTGTGTGTTGGAGTGATGGTCAATTTGCATATTACTCTTTTATTAGATAGGATTATTTGTTTTTTAGGGGAAAAAGTATGACTATCATAATGGGTCATTCAGTATGCTGAATTTGTCAGAAACTCCCAGCGATCTCATTTTAATATTGCATGCTGATCACTTGACGGTTCCTAGAGTGACCTCCTAACTGGATTTTTTGCTTCACTTCCCCTCTCACCCCCAACCATACATTTTCCTTCTGACACTAGGGTAAACTTTTCATTGAAGAAATCAGATACCACTCTGCTTAAAATCCTCTAGTTGCTTTATAGTTTGTTCAGAAGTTGATTCAAAACTTCTTGCCAGGATCTAGAAGTTCCTACATAATCTGGACCCATCAAATTTTCTGTCATTTGCCATGCTCTTTTCTCATTACACTTTTCCACGCTGAACCTCTTGCTGCTGCTGCAACATGCTAACCATGTCCCCACCCTTAGATGATTTTACATGGTCAAGTGTTTTATAGTACTTAGTCCAAATATGACTTTCTCTAGAAGAATTCCACCAATCACAATATCTAAAGTGGCTCTTCCTTGCCCTGGCCAGTTTGGCTCAGTGGATAGAGCATCAGCCTGCAGACTGAAGGGTCTCAGATTCTATTCCGGTCAAGGGCATGTACCTTGGTTGCAGGCACATTTCCAGTAGGGGGTGTGCAGGAGGCAGCTGATCAATGTTTCTCTCTCATCGATGTTTCTAACTCTTTATCCTTCTCTCTTCCTCACTGTAAAAAAATCAATGAAATATATAAAAAAATAAAGTGGCTCTTTCAGCTAATACCTTCTTTTGTATTATTATAATAGAACTCAGCCACCATATAAAATGAAAGTATTTCTTTGTTTAATGTATATTGTATTTATCTCTACTAGAATCTAAGATCCATAGGGTGAGGTCCTGTCTGTTTCATTCTGTCATATCTTTAGCCCCCAAATAAGCAACTGACACAGAGGAGTGATTTAATCATATATTCTGAATGAATATGAGACGGAGAAAATGGACTCATGGGTTCTCCCTGGTCTCAGGTCCCCAACTGTGTGTGTGCTGAGAATATTGCACTTGGCACCATCCAACCTTGAGCTGAGTGTTCTGCCGTACTTTTTCTCACCCTTAATGTGTATTTCCCTGAGGAAATGTGTATTTATCTGACTGCAGTATCTGAGCACCATTGTATAATGAGTATTGCGATGACAAGAGTTTGTACCAATGACCTTATGAATAACTATGGTCTCTCATCTGCAGTTCATATTTAGCTGCCTTTACTTCTTGCAAGTTCCTGGCAAAACATTTAATTTTAAAGTAAAATGAATGAATAAATGCATATAAATAGTTTGTTGTAAAAAAAAAAAAAAAAGTTGCTCGGTGGCCACTAGGGGGCTTCTTTCCTCAGAAGATGGCTGTCAGGCTTCCAGGCTCCTGGGATTCTCAGGAGGCCTGTAGAGGTACAGTTAGTGGAGCACAAAAGCAAATGCAATGGGAGCGTTCTGCCAGGGTCTGAGCATGCTCCAGTATTATCCTTAAACTTCACAGGTGGAAGTCAGCTTCATCTATATGCTACCTCAGAGATTTCCTGACTGAATCAACATGTTAATTTTGGCCCTGTATCAATGGCATTCCCTCAGGAAGCTCCCTACCTCTATCTACCTCACTGTCAGGACCATGGCGTGTGTCCACTTCATTGTCCACCCCGTGAAGGCTTGATGAGGGATTGTCCAATCTTATATGAGAGCATCCAATGAATATGTGCGTTGGGGAGTGGGGTGTGTATGAGAGAGACTGTGTGTGTGTGTGTGTGTGTGTGTGTGTGTGTGTGTGTGTGTGAGAGAGAGAGAGAGAGAGAGAGAGAGAGAGAGAGAGAGGATGAAAACATGAATATACTTTCTTTATTGACAGTGAAATGTACATTCATTGAGTATTACATGCTAAATGATAAGCTTTGCTATTTACTTCCCTTTGCCTTGGGACAATACTGTCCTTCAGGGATTAGACTTGCTGAAGTGAGCTGTGGGCCAGGGCCAGGGCCAGGGCCAGGGCCGGAAGTCTTCATGGGTAGGTGAGGACCAGGCTTTGTGTACTGAAGTGTTCTGTTCTGGGAGTCTTTCCCCTCCTTGGGGGCCCTATCTTGTTCTAGCCTGTGGTTCTTGATGTCTGTCTGTACTACTGTCCCTGTGGTCAGACTGGCTCAGAAGCTAACCCTGCTCCCCAGCATTCCCTGGGCTTTGATTGTGCCACTCTCCACCTGAAATGCCTCCCAGTATGGAACTCATTTCCTCCTCTTAGGGAGGGGCTGTCTGACCCAGAACCCCAAGGCTTGTGCTTCTTCCCCTGAACCTGATTGATACCTCTCCATGGTGCCTGGTCTGAGTGTGCAGGGGTAGGTGAGTCAGGAGTCAGAGCGCCTGGGTTCCAAGCCTGGCTCACCTGGGTGCCCCGTTATTTGTCCTCTCTGGATTCCCACACCTGTAAATGGAGCTTACAATTAAAGGTATAGTGGGTTAATAAGCAAAATCATGCATGTAAAGCCCTCTACATAATGTCTGGCCCATAACAAACGTTTCAAGCAAATTAACCAAACAAAGGGAAGTCTGAGTTTGAATTAAACTTGAATTTGTAAACTTCATTGGCAAGCCTATAAATACATAAGCCATTACAGGCTGGCCCGCATTATTATGAATAATATAATGGGCTACTCAGCATGCTGAGTGCAGGGGGAACTCCCAGTGACCCCAATTTAATACTGCTCTTGCTTATTGCTTGACATTTCCAAGAATAGCGTTAATTAACCTTACCCTTGTCGGCGACTCTAACACTGCTCTGCGTCTTCTTTGTGGCGTTCCTTCCATGTAGCACATTTGTCGGAGCCAGTGTGGAGACAGTGCACCACCGTATAATAGCTCGCTAATTGGGAAACAGCTGTATGTGCACATGTCTGAGTAGGAAATATATATATTCACTTACATTTGGGAGGAGCAACAGGGCTCTCTTCTATGAAACTAAATGGTTCTTCTCTGGCGAGTAGCCAAACTCATCATCAGGAACTTTCTTAAGCCAAACTGCACATCAGTGTAATATGTGTTAAATTGGGACAGCTTCCCAATATGTTTGGCTTTTTTGGAGCACGCTTTCTCTCTCTCTCTCTCAAGCACTCACACAGACACACACACATATATGCTCTTTTATTTATTTATTTATTTATTTATTTATTTATTTATTTACTTACTTACTTACTTATAGGTATTTTTTCATTTATGCTAATGCACCTTTGCAAAAAATAAATATAGGAAGAAGATTCAGAAAGTTTCAATTAAACTGCTATTTCTGCAACACGTGAACGGTGGGGACTTATACACTGAGCCTCAGTTTGCATAAAACAGGAGTAATTATTGCTGACTCACAAAGACTTGCTGAGTACTTATTTTGTGTCAAGAATTAGGCTCTGGTCATCATGAGTATTAAGTAAACGAGATAAATATAGACGAGTGTATTTGATAAACTGGAAAGTAAATTTGTGAATATTAAGTATCATAATCTTTATCACAAGCACGTCTACATAGTTATATACATACATAAATTCAGTGAGACCTATTTTCTGAAGAAACACGAGGTTACGTGGTCGAACTTAAGGGAGTCACCAACAGGAAAAGTACAAGCAAGAAAGTCCCGCATGTTGAACGTGTGCTTGGCCCAGGCACTGCGCAGCGTGTTTTCCTGGGTTACTCCCCATTTCTGAGTGTGGTCTCCGGAGGCAGACTGGGTTTTAATACCCTTAATTCCACTTGAGCCTCTGCTGGAACAGTCCATTGAGGAAAGCCTGAGTTCTCTTAGGTGGTCTGCCCCAATTATAAAAAAAAACCTTCCCCCTTTAAAAGCAGAATTCCATCTCTCTGTAACTGCATTGTTCTAATTCTGAACGAAAATAGTGTGTCTGACTTCCCCATGCAGAACTTCGGTAGCTCCTCTCCCATGTTTCTGCTGTGCACCTTCACTTCCTGAAGCTGTTCCCTATGTGACCCGATTTCTGTTCTGGAGAATCTCCTTTGGGTGACCTCTCTCTTTTTCTCAGTGTCCCACTGAAGGCAACCAAGTCTCCTGAGGGCTTACGGGTACATCCTATATGTGGGCAGGGATGCTGTATTTCAGATTCCTTCTTTCTGCCATCTAGACTGAGACTTGATCCATGTACCAAAATAGAAAGGCATCCATCTTAACCCTTGGTTCTTCAAGTACTGTGCGACAGTAAATGACTTTTGTGGTTGTAATCCTTCTTTTACTGATTTCGGGGAGAGAGGAGTAGAAATCTCTATAGACTTATGCCTTAGCCTCAAAAATCCTCCTTTTGTTTTTTTCTTTGCTGAGAGAAGAGTATTTGTTACTGTCATTTTCAAATTCAACTTCATAACCCAGTTCAATAAACAGTTATTTTTCTAGGACAAAAGGGCTAAAAATATTCTTCGGTTCATCTCACGAAATTTTTTTTTTGATTTTAATGAACTCAGACAGTAAGAATCAGGAGAACAAAAGCTATTATGCATTTCATCATCTGAGTTTTGCTCTTGGTTAACAGTCATTCTTGACTAAATATCTGCCACCTGGTGGTTCTTATGATAACTGTTAAGTATTTAGCAGAGCCACTATAGGGTTCAAATATACCTCATTCATTCATTCATTCATTCATTCAACAAATACACTAAAAGTCCACAAACTTGTGTGGCATAGACTGATATTTAACGAATTCTTTTGGAATAAATAGTTTCTATAGTGAATTTGGCTATGTTTAAGCATCTTCATGGTCAGTTAAGACAATATACTTGGGCAAAAGATCCTCAAACTAGATCTCAATGTATCTGTAAAAAGGCATATTAAATGACTTTTGTAGACTGTTTTATATATAAGTATTTTTAAAAAAATATTTTATTTATTTTAGAGAAGAAGGGAGAGAGAGATAGAAACATCAATATTGAGAGAGACTCACTGATCAGCTGCCTCCTGCACATTCCACATTGGGGGACCGAGGCCAAAACCTGGGCATCTGCTTGGACTGGGACTTGAACTGTGACCTCCCGGTTCACAGGTCAATGCTCAACCACTGAGTCATGCCCAGCCACAGTCATAAAGTGCCCTCTTCTAAGTACTTTTGGTCATAAAGTTCCCTCTTCCCAGGAGAGTTTTTTCCACCCATCACTCATAAGTCATCCTGGTGAAACACCTCTCCTCACTGGTGCTTTCTCTGTACTGTTTTCTTTATAAAAATTTCTTCCTCTGTTAGACTATAAGCTTCTTTCAGATAGTGCCTTGTTTACTGGGCTCCTAAGGTCGTTTAAGGTGATTAGCATGCCATCACTAATGCATAATTGGATAACCCAAACCTATATCTAAAGTATAGATTTTGGTAAGTTTTCAAATATGCATGTACTCACGAAACCATCAGCTCTTCCAAAACCTCCTCATGCCCTTTTGTAACTGAGCTCTTTCTCCTGAAGCTGCCCACTCACTCTGTCCCCAGGCGGCCGCTGCTATTTTCTATCACTCTAGTTAGTTTGCATTTTCTAGAATTTTATATAAATGCAATTATACACACACACACACACACACACTTTGGTCTGTTTTTTTTTTCATTCAAAATAATTCTGAGAGTCATGCAACTTGTTGCATATATTAAGAGTTCATTTTTAAAATTGCATACTATGCCATTATATATTATCATTTGTTTATTTATTGGCTAATAGATATTTGAATTGTTTCCAGTTTGGGGGTTGTTACAAATAAAGTTGCTGTGGACATTTGAAAACAAGTCTTTGTGTGGATATATGCTTTTACTTCTCTTGGATAAAATACCCAGGAAAGGATAGTATAAATCACACAAGAGTTGCTTGTTTAATATTTAAAGAAACTCTGAAACTGCTTTCCAAAGTGGTTAGTTAAACAAGGGGTTTAGTTCCTTTAATTCTCTATTTGATAAGTCTTTCATTTTTAATTATTCTACTTGCTATGTAATGACTTCTAATTGTGGCTTTAATTCACATTTTTTTTCTAATGATTGATGGTGATATATTTTGATGCACTTATTTGTTATTTGTGTATCTTCTGTGGCAAAGTTTCCATTCAAACTTATGGCCCATTTAAAATTGGTGTTTAGTTTTAGTTTTACATTTTTTTCTTGTTTTCTTATTGCTGACTTTTGAGTCTTTTTGATATATTCTGGATACAAATCCTTTATGAGATATGCGATTTGTGACATACTTTTCTAAGGCGTGGCTTACCTTTTAATTCTCGCTCTGGATCTTTGGAGTTCGTTTCTCTCTGTCTCTCTCTCTGCAGCTCTCTCTCCTTCAGTGCTCTGTCCTTCAAAGGATACCTGCTTTGTTAACCTCAACCTCTCAGCTCTGGAAATCCATCCTGCTCAGCTGTGGGTCCCCCTCTGCACAGCCAAGAAATCTCTCAAAGCAATAACTAGGGTTGATTTCCATTGTTTTCCATTCCTCAGGGCTTATTGTCCTTCTTTGCCTCATGTTCTGTGTCTGGAAAACTATTGCTTCATTTTTTTTTATTTTTTGTTAATTTCTGGTAAGAGAATCAACCTGGACCTTGCAATTTTAATTTGGATGGAATCAGAAGCCTTGAGTGCATCACCTTTTGCTCCTGGGAATGGATTCTAGAGGCTGTGTTTTTGCTCATGTATCTGTAGTGCTTCTCTGATCTCTTTTGATGACAGCTGGCTTCCCCCCTTACCAATTACATGGGGATTACTTTACAAAGCCATTTAATCTGTAAAGTCTACCTATACTGGCAATTGGAACTGAAAAATTATTCATTTCTTGTGCTATACAGCAAAGTTGGGTGTGTAATACCACTAACAATCTCCTGACTACGGATAAGAGAGAAGAGGAGAGGGGAGGGTTTGGTAGAGGAGGGGGAGGGGGAGGAGGGGAGGAGAGGGAAAGAGACTGAAGTTTGGGCCTGAGTGTTGTATCTGACCAGTGGAGGATCAGGTGAAGCACCAAAATGTAGGTAGGTGCTATACTGTGCACCTTGGAAAATTTGGTAGTCCTGAAAAACACTCTAATTGCTTTTAAAGGAAGCAAAGTGATATGAATTTGACTGCTTAAAGATTCTTTTCAGTCAAATGCATGTTCTAAAGATGTGTATTAAGCATAGCTGCAAAATTTGAATGCATTTTAATTTGCGATTTAAAATTTTTAGCATTCTGCATTTCTTATCCATACTCTGTTTTCTTCTCAGAGGGTTCTGCCTCAAAGAAGATGAATCTTTGGATAGTCTTTGGGGATAGAAAGGTAAGGTCATTAAATTGTCTTTCGTCTTTTATTTATCATGTATCTAATTTTATAACATCCTGACATTAGCGACTACTGTTTAAACATCATTCTTCTCTATGACTATACATGTGCTTTAGTCAAGGAAAACTTGGGGGTGACTTGACTACTCATATTACAGGATCTTCCACTTTGCTTGGATAAGTTTTTTCCACTTTGGGATATCGCACCATAGTAAGCAGTGAGATGGATGAAGGGTACCTGTTTTTTTTGTAAAGTGAAACAAAGGTGGGTTCTCAGGCAGATTGGGTTTAAGAAGATGTGGATGTCGAGGAAGTAGGAAGTATTTTTAAAAATATTTCTGCTGCTATAACCCTGAGGATGATTTCATGAACTCACATTGGTATCCAAGCTTAAATGAAACGGCTCTCTCCAAGGCAAAAACAGAGCAGTGGGAATTAGCACAGTGTGTGGAAGGGGCAGTGTAGTCTTGCTTGTCTTCTGTCTGTATTTTTGAGATGCAAAGTAGTTAGAAAGTCACTACTTGGGAGCTCTGAGTTAGAAGTTTGGAAATTGGTCTCTGAGCCTTGCTAGCAGTTGGACCTTGAACCAAACACTCGGCATTCCCACTCTGAGGGTACTTGAGTCTCTTCCCGCTTTAATGCTCAGTGGCGTGAGGCTGATGGGTGCAATTCAAGATTTGGAGGCAGCATCTGGGTAGGTTATGGAAATCCTGGAAGATCAGACAAAGAATTCCAGGTTCTGATGGAATCATGTCATTGATCTAGAATGCTAAGAATGTACCCGAGCATGAGGCTCAAAGCAATAGAGGGGACCTGGCAATTAAAGATCAGGCTCAGTTATCCAGACTCTGATTCTGTTCACTAATGTGAGTAATTCGAAGGTGATAATAATCACTACTGTTTCTACTTTGGGGGTCCATATTATTTAATATTTATCGAATATTTCTTTAAAAAATGACTCAGTATGTTTCATTTCACACATAAGCAAAACAGATTAGAGAGGAAGTAAGTATGTTGCTCAAGGCAAGGCCTCTCTGTAAAACTGAAGGGAAGAACCAGGACTCAGATTCAGGGGTGTGTCTTACACTAAACTTCATGGTTTTACAGCTAAGCAATGACAACTATTGCTTCAAGTATTTTGCCTTGTAAGCATGGGTTCATGAATTTGAACAGACTCTTGCTTTGTATTAAATTATTTTAAATGATCTTTAAGCTGTAAAATCTATGCTTTAGTTTTAACCCAGTGGCATTATAAATAAAGTGTGGGCTCAAGTGCCTCTACGAAGAAAATAAAAGGAAATAACTATGGGATAGCATACACACAAAACATAAACTCTTGGAAGATTAGAATAAATACAAGGATGGTTATGTACCAAGTCATTATCAGTGTTTTTCTACTCTGTAAGAGACAAATACAAACAGCCTGTATTTGACAATTTTGCACCTAACTACAAGCATTTGAGAACAGATTTCTTATTTTACTGTTTCCATGACAACATATGACCTTTAGCACGTTTTCAAAGGAAGGAAAGGTGAAAATTACTCTCGATGTTAAACTGAATTTTTCTCTTTCTCCTCACCTATTTTATTCATAGACACTAGAAGGTACAGCAATTTCACGTTCCTTTCAAAATTTCAGTGCCATTTTTCTACATTAGATGCAGAATAAATGAATTATACTTGAATTCCTTTCTCTAAGGCTATTATTTCCAGAGAGAAAAAAGTTTCCTTAAGGTCTCTATAGTCAACATGCAAAAATTCATTACAATAGGGGTAGCTCCCCAAAATTATATTAATTTTTTGTAACTTTTAAATTTGTAATATGTCAATATTTTGGACTCTCACTGGTGCTAAATGTGGGTGTAGCCCTCTATTTGCTTTATGCAGAGTTATTTTTTTGTCTCATAGTAAATAATTAAATGAGGAGTCAATAAATTATTGGGAAGGAATGGATAAATGCATATGGAACCATTTTGAAGAAATTTTATTTAGGGGAAAATGGATTCTTGTAGGGTAAAATATTTTGATGGTTTAAGAATAATTCACTTTGGGATTAAAAATCTTGGTAGCCATTGAGTATTGATCGTTGTATTAGTTGGGGTTCTCCAAGGAAACAAAAATCAACGATGAGTATTTATAGGGAGAAAGATTTATTTTAAAGAATAGACTCATGTGATTGCGAGGTTGGAGAGTCCAAGACCTGCAGGGTTGTTGGCCAGCAGGCTGGAGACCAGGGAAGAGTTGCCATTTTAGCTCCAAGGCAGTCAGCTGGTAGAAGTCACACTCAAGAGAGGCCAGTCTGTTTTATTAAGGCCTTTCACTGATTGGATGAGATCCACACACTTAGTGGAAGGTAATCTGCTTTCCTTAAAGTCTACAGATTTAAATGTTTATCTCATAAAAAGAAATAATCTCCATAGAAATGTTCGGAATAGTGTTTGACCAAATATCTGGGCACTATGACCCAGCCAAGTTGACACATAAAGGTAATCATTACAGTAGACTTGTGCTAGGGGCTGGCATTTTATTTTATTTTACTTTTTAAAATATACTTTATTGATTTTTTACAGAGAGGAAAAGAGGAGGATAGAGAGTTAGAAACATCGATGAGAGAGAAACATCCATCAGCTGCCTCCTGCACACCCCCTGCCAGGGATGTGCCCACAAACAAGATACATGCCCTTGACCAGAATCAAACCTGGGACCCTCCAGTCCACAGGCTGACACACTATCCACTGAGCCAAACTGGTTTCAGTGGGGCTGGCATTTTAAAGGTAAAATAGTTTGGTTTCTACTTATAATTATGTGTCCAGGCATATTTATTTGTTGATTGAGTACAATGCGCCTGACAATGTTCTTGATCTGTGGGGATTATTAGTCTAATGGGTGAATTATTACATTCTAGAGAACCATTGTGAATTACTTCATATTTAGAGAGGTTGACCTTTGCTCATCATCAAGTAACTTATTGACAATGGAGAAATGTTGCTTAGAAAACAAGGCTTTCAATTGGTATAGGATTGAATGTATCCAGAGCACTTTAATATCCATTATTTGATTTGAGTATCACAACAGTCTTTGACATGGCAGGGAGGACATTTCATTCCCAGCTGACAAAAGAGAAGCCTCAGGCGTTACCCTTCTGAGGAAGTTGTGACATCCCAGTCTCTCACTTCTTGATTCCTGACTGAAATTTTTGAAGTGGTTATTGTTTCCCCGGGGCCATGACAATTATGAAGGAAGAAGCTAAGACTTATCTATATTTCCATCAAACTGTAGAGTGTGTGTTCTGTCAGCTTCTATATGGTATTTTCAGTGTGTGTGTGTGTGTGTGTGTGTGTGTGTGTGTGTGTGTGTGTGTGTGTATTATGGGTATAATATACATACAGGGACACTATTTATTATGCTCAAAACCAAAACCAAACCCATGCGTGGCCAGTGTTGCTCAGTGGTTGAACATGGATCTATGAACCAGGAGGTCCCAGTTCAGTTCCTGGTCAAGGGCATATGTCTGGGTTGTGGGTTTGATCCCCAGTAGGGGGCTGCAGGAGGCAGCCAATCAGTAATTCTCTTCCATCATTGATGTTTCTATCTCTCCCTCTCTCTTCGTTGAAGTCAATAAAAAAGGATTTTGAAAAATCTCCGAAAAACCCCCACAAACCCAGAGAACTTGAAATTATCATCCAGTCCAGCCCATTCACAGCGGCTGCCTAATACCTGTTTTCACTGGATTACTTCCCAGCTGGGTGGTTTCCAAATGCATATTTACTAAGAACAAAGATTTTCATCCTGCTTCTCAGATCCATAACAGTATTTCAAAGTATAGAAACAAATGGAATGAACAACTTTAAGAAATTTAAAGTGGGTGGGAAGAAAACTGATGAAACAAAAACAGAAGGGGACTTTTTATTTAGAGTTTTGCTTCTCTCCAGTTACCACTTCTAGGTTTTCTAGTGCGTACATGCCCAGCACTTTCTCTTTGAAGAGGTGGTCCTGAGGCTGATAACCTGATTCACTCTCTGGAAGTAGCATAACTTCATGCAGAGGCAGTGCAATGTGTTGGAAAGAGCGGGCCCTCTAATGTTGGGTAAATGGCCACTTACTTTGTGTGTGATTATTGGGGAGTCACTCAAGCATGGAACCTCTATCTCTTTGTCTGTGAAATCAGATGATGATAATTACTTCTCAGTAATCTTTTGAAGATCAAATGGAATGTAATTGTATGTGCCTATTGCAATTAACAATGAAAATGAATAAAATTGTTATAAAAATTTAACCTAAAAAGGGAAGAAAATAATTCTGGCACAAAAGCTTTACTTATCGAGGGAGTCTGTTGGCCACCCTTCCATCACACTGCTTCACTGACCTGCCTCAGTCCTGACCTCTGCCCATCAGTTCTGCTAAACAGGTATACCCATTAATGCAGGGGTTCTCAACCTTTCTAATGCCGCGACCCTTGAATACAGTTCCTCATATTGTGGTGACCCCCCAACCATCGGAAAACACAGATATTTACATTACGATTCATTAACAGTAGCAAAATTACAGTTTTGAAATAGCAACGAAAATAATTTTATGGTTGGGGGTCACCACAACATGAGGAACTGTGTTAAAGGGTCGAGGCATTAGAAAGGTTGAGAACCATTGCATTAACCCAAGGCAAAGATAGGGGTTCCCCAATTACAATTGCCAAAGACTACTTAGCTTTTGTCTAGCATTTATCTCAATGGAAATACTGAGCACAAGGAACTCTCATAGATCTGACAAAAAGAAAAAAAAATGGTTGCTTTTAAAAGAATTCAGTTTCCCTGTGAAGTTGCAAATTTGAAGACTGAGTTTTGAAGTTCTAGATATGCTTTATACCTTCAGAAGAGTTTTATAACCCTTTGGTCTTAGCTGTGCTGCAAAGGGCTGTTATTATGGCAGCAGAGAAATGTTAGCTTCTACTTTGCTTTCATATTGCCAAGTTCTTCCTATTTCATAGACATTTACTTTTTCTCCCGTCACAGAGAACTCTCCACTTTTAAGTGGTGGAAATATTTTGCTTATTCATTTGTCTTACAATTTCAAAGTTACAGCAAATTTGCAAAATAGTATCTAGAAATCATGTCTACCCTTCACACAGCTTAGAAATTGTTTATGTTCTCTCTCTCTCTCTCTTTTCCTCTATCATCAGTTTTCTGAAACCTGAGATTGAGTTGCAAACATGACCTTGCTTTACCCCTAGATATGGCATGTGCATTCCCTAATCACAAGGGCATTCTCTTTTGTAACTTATATGTATTCTTTTATTCAGTACAAAGATCAAAATAAGGAAATTTAACATTGATATAATACTAGTATCTAATCCACAGTGTATAGTCACATTTTATCAGTTGTACTAACAATATCTTTATAGCTATTTTTTTTTCTGGATCAAGACCCAACTCAAGATCATAACGTTTCATACTAAAGTCTTTTTCATCTCCCTTAACCTGGAACAGTTAGTTATTCAGACATTCCTTGTCTTTTTTGATCCAAGATTCCTTTGACTGCCCTTTAGTCTGAGTTCATCTGGTATTTCCTCATGATTGGATTCAGGTTTTGTCTTTTTGGCAGAAATATCCCAGCAGTGATAGTCTCACTTCTCAGTGAATCATATCAAAATTTATGGAAAGTTATTTTGTCTTTGACAGTATATAAATATTTTGTCATCAAATGTTCACCTGCTAGTTTATGTTCCATGATTTTCTGACTCCATCATTTAATTCATATTTACTTAGCGGGATTGTTATATATATATATATATATATATATATATATATATATATATATATACATATATATATATATATATGTGTATATATATATATATATATATATATATATATATTCACCCCCCCACACACACTAGAGACCTGGTGCACGAAATTTGTGCACGGGGGGGGGCGGGGGCAGGGGAATGATGTTCCTCAGACCGCCTGCACCCTCTCCAATCTGGGACCCCTCAAGGGATGTCTGACTGCCCATTTAGGCCCGACCCCAGTAGGATCAGTCCTAAACAGGCAGTCAGACATCCTTCTTGCAAATCCAGGACTGCTGGCTCCAAACTGCTCGACTGCCTGCCTCCCTAATTGCCCCTAACCACTTCTGCCTGCCAGCCTGATCACTCTCTAACCACTATCCTGCCAGACTAATTGATATCTAACTGCTCCCCTGCCAGCCTGTTTGCCTACAACTTCTCTCCTCTGCTGGCCTGGTCACCCATAACTGCCCTTCCCTGCAGGCTTGATTGCCCCCAACTCCCCTCCCTTGTAGGCCTGGTCCCTCCCAACTATCCTCTCCTGCTGGCCTGATTGCCCACAACTGCCCTCCCTTGCAGGCCTGGAACCTCCCAACGGCCTTCCCCAGCTGGCCATCTTGTGGTGGCCATCTTGTGTCCACATGGGGGCAGGATCTTTGACCACATGGGGGCAGCCATCTTGTGTGTTGCAGTGATGGTCAATCTGCAAATTACTCTTTTATTAGATAGGATAGAGGACTGGTGCATGGGTGGGGACCAGCTGGTTTGCCCGAAGAGTATCCCGGAGCAGGGTGGGGGTTCCCTTGGGGCATGGGGCAGCCTGGGTAAGGGGCCTATGGTGGTTTTCAGGCCAGCCACACCCCCCAGTGACCCAAGTGGAGGTCCTTAGATCTGGGATTAATTTATGTTCTATAATTCATACTTTGTAGCCTGGAGTGGAGCCAAGCCTTCTGCTTGCTCCATGGCAGCAACCATTTCTGTTGGGACATTTACCTTCTATAATTGAAACTTTGTAGCCTGGAGTGGAGGCCTAGGTGCTAGGGCTACAGAAGCTTGGCTTTCTCCATCGCCCGGGCAATCCTAGCCTCTACTATCTTTAGCTCTGTGGCTGCAGCCATTTCTGTTGGACTTATGTATCTTCTATTATTGAAACTTTGTAGCTTTGAGTGGAGGCCTAGGCCAGCAAGCACAGATGGAAATCTTGGCTTTCTCCATTGCTGGCAAAACCCAAGCTGCCCTCCTGCTCTCAGTGGCTGCAGCCATCTTGATTGGAGTTTATTTGCTCCTGATTGGCTTGTGGGCATGGCGTGTGGGTGTATCCGAGGTATGGTCAATTTGCATATTACTTTTTTATTACATAGGATATATAGATTATTATCTTATTATCTTATTCAATGGGTTGTAATCCATTACTATTTTTATGCTAAAATTTTTCCAAATTTAGCTAGTGGGAAAACCCTTCAATTTAGCTTCTCATATCTTTTTGGTATGTTTCTATTACTACTACTACTACTACTACTACTACTACTACAACTACTTTTAGTATAAACTGGTGCATCAATATGTTTCAGGTTCTTTATTTACTCTTCTTGCCTCAACCTTGGCACTAGGTATACTCATTCCTAATAATGTAACATCACTTCTAGATCCACTCAGCAACATAGCTAGCAAATAATTATATCAATGATAAACCTTGTCTTCATGCTGATTATATTAATCTCAAATCAACATCACCATGGAATATACTCCAGTCTGACCCTTTTTCTTTTCTGTAACTCCCTTCACTACCGCTGAGAAAAGTGGCTTTTATCCTCCCAAATTTGTTTACTCATTTGCTCCAGCCTGAATATAGAGAAGGTAGCAAAGGCAGAAAAATGAGACCTTTAACATTTTTCTGGTCATGACTGCCGGGAACCAATTCTAACATGTCATAATTATAAGTTTCATCAACAGATTGGTGAAGCTTGGGGACTCAACAAGGGTTGAACCATATATGTAGTTTACCTGTTGGAATGGCTAAACTGAACTTCCCCCAAACCTGAATAAGATTGTCTGCTGCTAGACAGCTCAGGGCATCATAAATCTGCATGTTATTGCCTCCTGTTGGCCAAACACCTGAATAGCTGTAGGTTATTCCTCCAAACTGGCAATGCTTCTGTAAACCCTTTCCCTTGAAGTGTATTATCTCCACCTTGCCTTAGGACAAATTGTGCTAATAAATAGCACAGGGTCCTTAGACAAGGGGTAGTCTTCAGTTACTTTAGCTGAAGCTCTTCTGACCACCAATGCCTTTCAAAATTATCTTTCGTCCTTGGACTCCTTCTTGAATCTACACATCAGCTCCTTTCTCCAGATTGCTGAACACTTTGTAAGGCTGGGACAAGAACCTCGGTAATGACTGCCACTCTAGCAAAGTGTTGAAAGCTGATAGAAAACCAGTATCTAAATCTTTCCCATAGGGTGTTTCTTTTTCTCAATGAGAGTTCATAGGATGTGTGAATTGTTGTGACTTTCAACTTGACAGTTCCTGTTATCATCTTTACCACCTCTTAACCGACCTTGGAGACATTACATTTTTCCCATTTCCAGTCCAGAGTTATATACTTGAATGATCCAAAGGAAAACTCCATCCTTAGATGCACTGGTAAAACCTCTTAAAACATTTTGATGGGTTTTATCCATTGGCTGGCCAACAGTTGGGTACCATACAGTTCAATAATAAAAAAAAAATTCTTAGGTACCAGACCATAATCCAAGAAGAAATGTCTGATATCAGAATCTATTTTCCCTATCAAATCTGTGTTTTATCCAGGGGACCAACCCAGTAAGATATCCTCTTTCCCAATAAGGTGTGATAACTAAGATTGATGATCCCAGAGGCTGTGTTAGAATTGATGGGGTAGTTATCCAAAGTAAAATGCTGAAGTTAGAAGTAGAATTTGCAGCATAATAAGAAAATGATAGAAAGAAGAGTAAAAATATGCTGAGATTCTTGGTCTTCAATAAATATTTATTGGATAAATTTAACAAAATATGGTTTCAGGATAGAAGATAGAGATATTGTCATATGGAAAAGGAGGCAAAGGATTTTTCCAGATAGACGGAGTGAATAATAAAAAGATCCTAAAACATGAAATGGTTCAACAATATGGAGTGCAATGGCAGAAGAGTGAGAAAGATGGGCAAAAATCCCATGTTTCAAGTTTTTCTTTTGATAACATGTTTCTGAGGAAGCACTAAAGGCTGTCATTCAAATATGCATTTGAGAATGATTCCTCTTTCTGCCAGAAGGAGGTTGGATTTGAAGGATTAAGAGGCTGAAGATAGGTAGACCATTAGAAATTTCCTGTAGCACATTCACAGAGGGACCTTATATCCCAGTTTCAGGAATTCACTCATTATGCCTGAATTATCTATGTATTTTCAGAGCATGGTAGTTCTTGAATTTTTTGTCCCCAAGGATGGAGTAATTTGGGGTACTAAGTCATGGGTCCATTGATGTGCCACTGTCATACATCTGTGGATGGGAGCCACCCGTCTCTATCTTTGCAAGTAGCTTCCTTATTCTCTACTAACTAAGCTGTTGTGGGCACACTCTAGACCTGGGTCCTTGCAGAGTCCCCTGATCGGATGTCACTCTTCTAGTCCCCATCACTCATTTTCTGATTGCCTTGTTCTACATACACAGCTGGCCTCATGTCATCAGCATTGGCCTCATCTCTTTTCATCTCAAGTTCAGTTTGGAATCATATTTTACAAGATCCAACAAAGTCCATAATTTAAAGAACTCTCATTTTTAAAACATGATTAACAATTTTGCATATAAGTTCATCCTAGGGATTCTTTGTGGTTCTAATGAAATAACTAGAGATTAAATTGTTTCTAAATCTATAAAGCTTTATACAATTTAAGGTCCTATTGTTAAAAATAAAATTTAGAAATCAGATGCAATAATAGTAAGTTAAGTGATATTTGGTATGTTGACTAAAACTATGTGTCTGAAATAGAATAAAATGAAGCAGTTATGAGAAATTACTATTTTTCCCTCTGAAGGAGAAAAATAACATACATGAATTAGATTGGCTTCTGAAAATTGACTTAGTAATTTTTACTTCTACTTATGCTTCCATTTTCTCACAAAGCGAACTTCTATTATTTTGCTATTGTGAGTAAAGACGGCAAAGTAAGAACAAAATTTATCCAAATGCCTTTAAATCTTAGAATTTTTCTACTCTCATACTTCTCCCCCTATATGTTACAACCCATTCATACTTAATACCTGAAAATTAGTATTTTCAGTGACCTATGCTGATGCGTTGTATGGTCACTACAAATTTGTAGCCAGGTAAAAGGTAATAAATAATTATTTGCTCAAGTGTGCCATCAGCACACTTCTTAAAATAAGCTTTGAAATTTGGTTTTTGGAAACTGGAATTGTACTCTTTAAATGGCTGCATAATACTTCAAGAAAGGTGATATAAAAATAGAAAAAAAGTTTCTCCTTTGGTTGATAAAACAGTAGGATATCTCCCAGGAAATATTTTGCGAATCTTTGGTTTGTCTCACTAAGTAACTGAAATCAATAAAACTACATTTCTAAAGGATATATATTCTATGATATCCAGGTAACATAACTACAGTTTTTTGGTTGAATTCTATTAAACAATCCCCGAGTCAACCCTCCCGGCCAAAAGCTTATTGAGGAAAGAAAAGAGGGTAGATTATAACTAATATAGACTTTGCTGGAAAAAAGAGAGAATAGAAATAAGAATTTTACCTGAGTTAGGATAATAGTTGGCAAATTTTCATTTAACCTGAATAGGAAAATCAACATAAATTTACATGCTTCATGTAATCAGCAAAGACAGAGAACTTAAACTGTAAACAGGAATACTAAAAGCAAAGAAACAGCCAGAGATTTCTGGCTCAGACCTGTCATTATTCAAAGTAAATATTATTATTTTAAAGATAGTTCTATTTTTTTGGGGGGGGGAGGGGAGGGAAGGTATGTTTGGGAATGAGGGAGGAAAGATAACAAAAATGTCTATATTTTCATAATTATAACTATAATGATTATGATAAAGCTTCATTTTATTGAAACCTTTTCACCAGAAGGTGAGTTAAGACCAAGTTATTATGGTTATATTTTCCTGATTGAGAGATAGAGCCATAAAATAAAAAATCTTACTTCTAAGAAGTGTGTTTTTATGTAATGCTTGACTTTACTATTTGTGAAATTCTTGTGTTCTCTTGTAAAGTCTAAGAGATTTACTAAGGACCTCTATATATTTTCTTACAAGTTTACTTGGGTATTGTTGATTTCATTTTAAAATACTGTACTTACTTACTACTAGATAAGAACCAGTCACTGAGGTGATACAATAATCCACTTTTATATTTTGAGATTTTGTATTTGGATGTCCTAAATTGTTCCTATTGTGATTCAGATTTAACTAGATTTTAAGTAAAATACATAGCTTAGTTATTATCTTGCTTACTTCCTTTCAAAACAAAACTGTGCATAATGTTCCTGCATGCATCTAGAATAACTGAGGCAAAGGGACTCTAGAGTTCATTTATCTTGTTGAATTCAGTTATCAGTTAATCGTTGAAAATCCATATAATAGGTAGAAGATAGAAGATCTGCAAAAAGAGAGCTTTTTTTCTTCTACAAATAAGATTCTATCCTAAATCACCATAGAGACTAGCTACATATCCTGAAATGAATAAATATGCTAACAGTGACCCATGTGCCCTTGCATTTTTAACAGTTTTACTTCAATAGATTCTACAAAGGAATTTAAATGGGACTAGTTTCTTATTCTCTTAAAATAGCTAGCAGTCACAGAAAAAGGATTCCTAGACAGTTGTCTACAAGCAAGGAAGAGAAGTCTCTCGGGAACCCAGCCAGCTGGCACCCTGATCTGGAACTTCTAGCCTCCAGAACAGTGAGGAGTAAATGGCTGTTGTTTAAGCCACACAGTCGGCGGCATCTTGTTATGGCAGTCCAAGCTAACACACCACTTTAGATGTAAAAGGGGACAATGAAAAAGGGAACACCTGTGACACTCTAAACCCGGGGTTGGCAAACTCATTAGTCAACAGAGCTGAATATCAACAGTACAACGATTGAAATTTCTTTTGAGAGCCAAATTTTTTAAACTTAAACTTCTAATGCCACTTCTTCAAAATAGACTCGCCCAGGCTGTGGTATTTTGTGGAAGAGCCACACTCAAGGGGCCAAAGAGCCGCATGTGGCTCTCGAGCCGCAGTTTGCCGACCACGGCTCTAAACAATAACGAAAAAATAAAAATTTAAAATGTAAAAATAAAAAATAAAATACATTATGTTATTAAAAAAAGGAAATGGTAAGAAGGAGCGGGAAGGGGGCAAGAGAGGATATATATATAGATATATATGTAAGATACTTAATATTTTCTTTCTACTAAGTCAGTGGTCGGCAAACTGTGGCTCGTGATCCACAGTTTGCTGCTCTGTTGACTAATGAGTTTGCCGACCACTGTACTCTAAGTCATCAGCAACAAGCTAAGGGATTTTGATTCAAAAGGATATTTCCTTTTTGGTTAACAGATAGTAGAGTTCTCTAAATGTTTTTATTTTTATTTTTTTTTAATTTTTTTTTATTGTTCAGTTTATTAATTACATTGTTTCCCCTTTTTTATCCCCCTATATCTTCCCTCCACCCTGTACCTATCCCACCCTCCGCCCTCATCTCCCCCTCCCCAATGTCCTCTCCCATTGTTGCAAGATTTTTGTCCAATCTCTTGCTGTACTTCCAACAACACTTTTCTCCCCAAGAATTGTCAGTCCATTCCCTCTCTATGTCCATGTTTCTGTTATAGTCACCAGTTTATCTTGTTCATCAGCCTATCAGTTCACTTGATTTTTATGTTCATTTGTTGATAGATGTGTATTTGTTGTTCATAATTTATATTTTTACCTTTTTCTTCTTCCTCTTCTTAAAGAATATCTTTCAGCATTTCATATAATACTGGTTTGGTGGTGATGAACTCCTTTAGCTTTTTCTTATCTGCGAAGCACTTTATCTGATCCTCAATTCTGAATGATAGCTTTGCTGGATAGAGTAATCTTGGTTGTAGATTCTTGCTCTTCATTATTTTGAATATTTCTTGCCACTCCCGTCTGGCCTGCATCGTTTCTGTTGAGAAATCCGCTGACAATCATATGGGTGTTCCCCTGTAGGTAACCAACTGTTTTTCTCTTGCTGCTTTTAATATTCTCTCTTTATCTTTTGCTCTTGGCATTTTAATTATGATATGTCTTGGTGTGGTCCTCTTTAGATTCCTATATTTTGGGGTTCTGTGCACTTCTTGGGCTTTTAAGTCAGTTTCTTTCACCAGGTGGGGAAAGTTTTCAGTCACTATTTCTTCAAGTAGGTTTTCATTAACTTGCTCTCTCTCTTTTTCTGGCACCCCAATAATTCGGATGTTGGCTTGCTTGAGGTTGTCCCAGAGGCCCCTTACACTATCTTCAATTATCTGAATTCTTTTTGTTTCTTGCTTTTCCAGCTGAGTGGATTTTGCTTCTTTGTATTTCAAATCTTTGACTTGGTTCTTGTGGCCCTCTGGACTGCTTTTAGGACTTTGTGTAATATTTTTTATTTCAGCCTGTGTATGCTTGATTTCTAGTTGGTCCTTTTTTTTATCTGTGAGGGTCTGGTTTGTATCCTCAGAGGTCTTGCACATTTCCCTGAGGGTCTCATTCATTTCTTTGTAAGTATAATTCATCTCCTTGTAAATCTCATTCATTTGCTGGTTGGTCTTGTTTATTTCCTGGTTGGTCTTGTTTATTTCCTGGTAATTCTCATTAAGTTGATCGGCCTTTTGTAGGAGCCTCTTGAAAAGCCTTATAACCGTGGTTTTGAACTCTATGTCTTGTCGTCTTTTCTCCTCCATTTCTTTTACACCTGATTTCTTTCCATGTCTCTGCATGGTGGCTGCTTTATGTGGTGGCTATCCTCAAAGGGACAGTGGCTCAGTCTCCCCAGTTACCTGAGGTGGGTACTCTTACTGCAATCCTTTATGGGTTGTATTCAGTGTTTTTGAATTTAAACCCAGCTTTTTGTTGTTAGCCCTAGGAGGGTTTGACCTCCAGGCCAATTGTCTGTGAAGCTCAGCTGTGCTCAGGTTGGATGGGCGGAGTCTCCGGGCCAAGCAGGCAGCGCTAGCTCCACCCTATGCGGCCCCAGGGGCTCTGTGCCGGGGGCAATGGCTGCCAGCACCTCTGAGAGAGAGCCGCTGTGGAGCTCCACTGGCTGCCAGGGAATTCAGACTGTCCCCAAATGACTTTGCATGCGCAATGTCTCACCCAGGGTCGTAAAACAAAGCAGTCTGACGGTTTTCCGAATGAGAGACAAGTCACGGTGCGCTCTCTGCGCCGTCACGCAGCCGAGCTGTTCGCGGGAGAGCTGCCTTCTCCACAAGCCGGCAGACCCGGCAGCACCCGAGCTTCGGCGTGCCCTCCCACTGTCCAGTTTTCACCCCGTGTGATAGTGGGTTCCCTGGACTTCGCCCAGAGCTGGAGAATCTGTCCAGTGGGATGCCCCTGTCTCCCCGTTCGAGAAACCTGGCCGGTTTTCAGCCGCCCGCCCTCTCCTCGGCACGCACTCCAAACCTCTCTCTGCGCGCGAATCTTTCAACGCTGTCCGCTGCCGCTCTCCGGGTCACAGTGTCTTATCTTTACTTTTATTTGTGGAATTTTCACTCGGCGAGCGTTCTGGTGATTCTGGAAGGTGTTTGTTCCTTCGTTAAGTTGTAGTATTAAAATTGCTGATTATGACGGCAAGATAGGTGTTTTGCCTTTGCCGCCATCTTAGTTCTTCTAAATGTTTTTAAACATGTGGATATTATTCATGATTGGTTAAGCTCCATTCCTAATATTAAATTACTTTAAAAATTCATCATCAAATTTTATAATTTAAAAAATACTTTTAACTAAGTCAATCATAGACTAGATTTTATTTTTAAAGTTTATTTAAATGTAACATATATTATAGAATTCACGTTATAAAGTATATAATTCAATCATTTTTTTGTATACTGAGTGTTGTGCAGCCACAAGTTTAGAATATTTTAATTATTTTAAAGGGAAACCTCGTATGTATTGGCATCATTCTCCAGCTACATATACCCTAGACAACCATTATCTATTTCCTGTCTCTATAGATTTACCTATCTAATAAAAGAATAATATGCAAATTGACACCCACAAGCCATGCCCACAAGCCAATCAGAATAAGTATGCAAATTAACCCAACCAAGGTGGTGCTTAATTTGCATATCCACACACAGAAGAGAGAGAGAAGGAAGCCAAGCACTGCAGAAGAGAGCAAAGCTGGGGAGAAGTAAGCAAGCGGGGCAGAGGAGACGAGAGGAAGGGAGGCAGCAGAGAAGGGAGGGAGCTTTGCTCAGGCTGCAGGAAGCTCTATTCTTGCAGGAATCTTCCTGCAATGGGTCTCTAGTCTATATATATAAAAGCCTAAGTGACTATAGCTATGATGTGCACTGACCACCATGGGGCAGACTCTTGACCAGTAAGTTAGCTTGCTACTGAGGTCCAACCAATGGGGACTGGGTGATATTGGCTGGACATGCCCTGGAGCACTCCTGCAGTTCCTCCCTGGCCCTGATCATGCACCAATGGGGTCCCTCAGGTTGGCCTGTGCCCTCTCACAATTTGGGACTTCTTGGGGGATGTCCTCAGCCCAGGATGAGGGATCCCATCAGTGCATGAATCTGTGCATCAGGCTTCTAGTTTCATATAAATGGAATTATATAATATGTGGTCTTTTGTGACTGATTTCTTTCACTTAGCATTGTATTTGACACTCATCAATGTTGTAACATGTCAGTACTTCATTCTTTTGTATTCCTGAATAACATTCCATTTTGTGGATATACCACTAAGGTTTCTCTTCATTGTCATTTGTATCTCACTTATATATTTTTTTCCTGCAGAAATCTTAGATTGTTGGTATAAACTTAGAGAACACACCATGCATTTGGTAAGAAATTCCCGAGCCTCGGGAAAAACCAGAATGGCAGCCAATGGAAATGTATACTGATGGCAAATGTCACATTGTTCTTCCCAGGAAAACAATTCCTCATTTCCCTCTGGCAGGATATGTAAGGACCTTTTCTTTTAGGACATAGGTGATGAGCAGGTGCCATAATCATGGGCAGGAAAAGAGAATGGCAGGATTCCATTAAGACTTCTTCCCAAAGTAGCAGGCCTTTTTTAAAATATACTATTTCAATGGAAATCTCAGTTGCCAACATTTTGCAGAAGATGAACTCACATTTAGAGTCCAAAAGGTACTTGTCAGAAATGTGTTTAAATCCATTACTACATCCATAAGTGCTATATCTGTATGAGTCTGTGTCCATCTCGGCCCTTTTAATAGATTAGTCTGTACTGCTGGACATTTGATGATGACATAGTCATAGTATTATACACAGAGTGCCATTTCTGTAATTGAAAAAATAACATCTCTATTTATATGTAAGCATCTTTTCCCTCTGAAGTTAAAAAGTACAGTCTGTCCTGTAGTATAAAAGTGCTCATCCCTGGAGATGATCATATATTTTAAAACAAGCCTTTCAGAAGGACATAAGGCAGGACTATATTGGAAAAAATATTTTGGGATCTTATAACATACATAAAAATACATATTATTTCTTTCTGCTTTGTGCCAAAGGTACTACATTTTGAAGAAAAGCCAATTATTCACATCCTTATTAACTGAATACTTAAATGACTTCTATGTTTATCACACTTTTCTTTCTAAAATATTTCATTTAGCAAACAATTTAAATAGATGTACATACAAGAGAACTTAGCACTATTCAGAGAAATAGTCAAAATGCTTTTATTTTCAGAGTTGACAAACTAACAAAAGTAATGCAATTAAATGTTAATTAACAAAGCTATTCATTAATCCCAAGAACTTGTTGAGGAGTAATGGTTTAATTTTTTTTTTTTTTAAAGATTAAGGCTTGACTGAATCCTTTTTTTTTCTTTCTTGATAACCTATGCTAATTTCTGTCCTGACGAGGTTGAATTTGCCTTGCCCTGTTGGCTCAGTCAGTTTGGGCTGCTATAGCTGAGTGCCATGGGCCAGGTGGTTACATACAACAGAAATTTATCTCTCACAGCACTGGAGGGCTGGAAATCTGAAGTGTGCCACATGGTAGGGTTCTGGCAAGGGCCCTCTCCTAGGTTGAAAACTTCCTCCTACTCACTTTGTTCTCACATAGTAGAAGGGCTGAGGGAGCTCTCTGGGGTCTCTCTCTCTCTCTTTTTAAATATGCTTTTATTGAATTGAGAGAGAGGAAGGAAGAGTGGTAAAGAGATAGAAACATTGATGAGAGAGAAACATTTATCAGCTGTCTCCTGCATGCCCCTCACTGGGGATTGAGCAGGAAACCCCGGCACGTGCCCTGACTGGGAATGGAACCGGTGACCTCTTCGTCCATGGGTCAGCACCCAACCACTGAACAACAGTGGCCAGGCTGGGGTCTCTTTTATAAAGACGGAGATCCCACTCCTGAGTTATCTGCCCTCAGGACCTAGCCACCTCCCAAAGGCCTCAACCCCTACTGCCATCACATTGGGAATTAGGATTTCGACTTAGGAATTTTGAAGGCAGAGTCACTGCGATTTTTTTCTGCAATACAAATAGTGCATCAAAGATATATTAGTTTGTGTATTAGTTTGACAGTATATATTGATAGCATCAAAGACTTCGCATAGTGCCTGGCACCAGGTAAAACCTAGTAATTTTCCATGACAGCGGGTTCATCACCACAAGGGTTAAATTGCCAAGACAGACTCGTGTTCTTTAAATATCCAATTGTAAACTTTCAACTATAAAAAGCATAAAGCAAGAAAGCGGCATAAACACAACTCTTTTCTCTGAGGAGACCTTAAACCCTCAGAACTCAAATATATTTTCTATAAAATGTTCCTTTCCCTGGGTCAAGATCTGGCTTCGCAGTAGCAGGCAGCACTAACAATATGTGCTGAACGTTACTCTCTGGGGGCTCAGTCTGAGTGACGGCTGGGCAGTATTTATTGTCCCGCCCTCACGCAGAGAGGAAATATTTGTGTGGCCGCTTTTTATTCTCCATCCAACAATGGCCAGAGCTCGATAAGTTCCAAGTTTATTTATCACTAACAGTCTGGATGCCCAAGTACATACTACTAAAGACATTGTAAAGTTATGTTCCACTGATACAAAACCCAATTATGGTGGTCGACTGTTTATTAGGAGAACTGTTTGAGGTCAAACATTATAGATGCTGTAAACCATTTCCTTCCCAGGAGGAATTATGATTGATTTTTTTAAAAAAGAAAGTCCTCTATAAACAGACTGCTTCTTATTTTTCTCTTTTATTTTGTTTTCATGCCATTTCTACTGTATGTCTTTGCAACAAAGTCTCCATGCCCCCATTTTCACCTGGATGCTTTATAGCATACAGACATTTGTGAACAGCTGTTTCTGTAAACCTTGGTTTATTTTAGAATCCATGTTACTTGAGATCGGAGATAAGAATAGAGACACTCCTCTGCTGCTTGCACTGTTCTGTGAATTCCTGTTACTGCATAACAACATCCCCTGAATTCTCTGTGGCTTCCAAGTCTCATTCTTTCTTTCTTGCTCACCTTGCCTGAGAGTTGAAGGCCAGCTAGGGCAGCCAGGACTCTGAGCAGCTTGGTAGGGTCTGGTCACTTTGCAAGACTATCCACACCTACTCATCTTGGAACTCAGGCTGAAGGAATAGCTGTTGTCTGAGATAGGCCGTCCTCTTGGTGGAAGGTAAGAGCCAATCAAGTCTCTTTAGTGTCCGAGGCAGTTTATCTTATGACTTAGAGGCCCAGTGCACAAAATTCGTGCATGGGAAGGGGGGGTCTCTCCTCAGCCCAGCCAATTCAAGTCCCTTGTGGGATGTCTGACTGTCAGTTTTAGACCAGTAGTTGGACATCCCTCTCACAATCTGGGACCCCTGGCTCCTAACTGCTCACCTGTGTGCCTGCCTGATCGCCCCTAACTGCCCCACCTGTGGGCCTGGTCACCCCCAACTGCCCCCCTATGCCAGCCTGGTTGCCCCTAACTGGCCCCCTGCCAGCCTGGTCACCACCAACTGCCCCCTCTTCCAGCCTGCTCACACCTAACTGCCCCCCATGCCAGCCTGGTTGCCCCCAACTACCCCTTCTGCTGGCCTAGTCACCCACAATCACCACTCCCCTCCCCCCAGCTAGCCTGATTGCCCACAACTGCCATCCCCACCATCCTGGTACCCCCTCACTGCCCCCCTCTGTTGGCTTGGTCACCTCTAACTGCCCCCCCCCCGCCAACCTGGTTGCCCCCCACTATCCCCTGCCAGCCTGGTCACTCCTAAGTGCCCCCCCTGCTGGCCTGATTGCCTTATACAGCCTGCTGGTCAGTCATTTGGTCATCCCTTGCTAGCCCCCCTGCCAGCCTGGTGGCCCCATGCAGCCTGCTGTTCAGTTGTTACTGTGTGGGCTTCGTGACCAATTTGCATATTACCCTTTTATTAGTATAGATGGCTACAAGTATAAAAGAAGCAAGGCTGTAATTTTAGAAACTGCACAGTAATGCACTGTGATAAAATTATTGGGAGAAGGAGCTTTATGGTCCCAAGCCAAGTCAGAATATCACCCTGATGAACATTCAATGGGTGAACACTTACTTCCCTATCTATGCAAACTATATGGTTATTTGGTTACATCTTCATACCCTCTCAGGACAGGTGTAATATAAAATTTATCACTGTGACAATGTCAGTATGTGGGACTGGGAACATTGTGGCATAGTACAGTTCAATAACGACAGCAGTAGGTCATAATATGAAGTGTCATTATAGACTTTGACAGTATTTTGTGATGTTTACACTGGTTCAAAATAACTTCAACTGTGAGTTTTATTTCATACCTCATATGGATAGTGTCATCTGATTTTTCTTTTTCTTGCCGTATTGATAACATTTCCGTCAGTTTCATGTTTACTCTCCATGGTATCATGATATTAAATTAGGAATGTTGCTAAGTAAGGGCCCTTTCGTGTCTCCTAAAAATCATTTATCCCAAGTTCTACTTTATTTCTAACTTTATAGAACATTTAATCCCTTGTGGGTGATAGTTGAGTTCTGGAAGACATGAAGAGAATAAGGCCAGTGTAATAGTTTGCTAGCAATGCCGTAACAAAATGCCACAAACTGGGTGGCTTAAGCAGCAGACATCGTTGTTTCACAAATCTGATTGCACCAAGATCATCAGAGTCAGTGTCGTCTTCAGGCTGGGAGCTAGAATCCTGTCCGTGCCTTTGACCCAGCTTCTGGTGGTTTGCTTCTGGTGGCTTTGGCATTTCAGGATTTGAACAATTATTGCCCAATCTTTGTCTTCATTTTCATATGGCATTCTCTATACGTGCATATCTGTCTCCAAATTTCCCCTTTTCAAAAGGAACTAGTCATGCTGGATGAGAGCCCACCCTCATGACCTTATTTTAATTTGATTACATCTATAGAAACCCTGTCTCCAAATAAAGTCCCACTCTGGAGCACCGGGGTTAGGACTTACAAATCTTGGGAGGGGGCTTCAACAATTCAACTCATAACAACAGTCAGCATAGTTCAGATTTTCAAAGCATGGCTTGCAATGGTAGACTAGCAGGAAAGAACAGATAGACCTTCTCTTTGGGTGTGCTGGGAATGGGGATGGAAAGAGCTCATTAAGCAATTAGAATATCAGTATTTTAAGGTAAAATTCAGATTGAGATTGTTGGGAGGCAATGTACCATTTATTAAATAATAGTAATAATAAATTTCACTCCAACAGTGCCAGGAAATTGCTAACACAATATAGGTACTTAAATGATATGTCATCCCCTATTGATTCTTTGTTTTGCCATTCTTTAATTAATTAATTAGTTAATTAATTTTGAAAAAATATATTTTGATTTCAGAGAGGAAGGGAGAGTGAGAGAAACATCAATGATGAGAGATAAAAATTGATCAGCTGCCTCTTGCATGCCCCCTACTGGGGACGGAGCCTGCAATCTGGGCATGTGCTCTGACCAGGAATCAAACTGTGACCTCCTTTTTCATAGGTTGAAACTCAACCACTAAGCAACATCAGTTAGGCCTTAATTTATTTTTTACTTCTCTCTCTCCCCCTCCCTCTTTTAATTTTCCTACTTTTTAATCTTCTTATTTTTCTATCTCTCCTGATGATCTAAAACCACTGTGTCATTATGGCCAACATCTTAAGCATGCTGACTACTTCCTTTTAAATTATTTTAAGGAATAAAAAGCAAATGGATATTAGAGATAAATATCACTTCTGGAGAAATTCTGGAGCATACTAAATGCAACAAATATACATTTAAAGAAGGAAAACAAAAAATTTCAACAGTCTAAGCCCCTTCTGCCCACATTGCATCTGTTTTCCCAGTCCCCCTCAGTTGGTGGGTGTGAGTGAGAAGCAGGAGGAAAGGGAAGAAGGGGAGATGACATCTGTGTTTGTGTCTGCCTAGGTGTTGGCTGTGAGTTTGTGACTCATTGGTTTGTGCTTTCTTAGCAGGGACCATTCCACTTTCCTGGGTAGGTTTCAGCTGTCCTGTGTGCTTAGTTAACAGTATAATCTCTCCCCTGTTTGTGCTAAGTATTACTTTAACATGGAATCCAATCAGAACTATTGTTTTCTGGAAGCATGTTAATTCTGATATTGATTGGGTTTGTGAGAAACAGGTGCCAGCTAAGCCAGGGATTACAGCAGAATAAACAGATCTTTTTCCCTGCCATCTTATCCGGAGGGAAGGTGCAGGCCCAGCAGGGCACCCAACCTTATGGTGCACTTTAGATTCTTCCCCCAGTGGTAAAACAGAAGCACTGACACACATGACAGACAAGGGGAACCGCCGCTGCCACTGTAGTCATTTGAGTGGTCATTCTGCTTTTGTAGTTCAGGATGGTCCTGGCCACTGGTGCACTTCTGCATGGGGATGATTTCCACTGGTGCACTTCTGCACAGGGATGATTTCCACTGGTGCACTTCTGCATGGGGATGATTTCCACTGGTGCACTTCTGCATAGGGGGGTTTCCACTGGTGCACTCTATATAGGGATAATTTCCACTGGTGCACTTCTGCATAGGGAAGATTTTCACAGGTGCACTTCTGCATAGGGATGCTTTCCACTGGTGCACTTCTGCATAGGGGAGTTTCCACTGGTGCACTCTGTATAGGGAAGATTTCCACAGGTGCACTCTATATAGGGAAGATTTCCACAGGTGCACTCTGTATAGGGAATATTTCCACAGGTGCATTTCTGTATAGGGAAGATTTCCACAGGTGCACTTCTGTATAGGGAAGATTTCCACAGGTGCACTTCTGCATAGGGATACTTTCCACTGGTGCACTTCTGAATAGGGGAGTTTCCACTGGTGCACTCTGTATAGGGAAGATTTCCACAGGTGCACTTCTGCATAGGGATGCTTTCCACTGGTGCACTTCTGCATAGGGGAGTTTCCATTGGTGCACTTCTGCATAGGGGAGTTTCCACTGGTGCACTTCTAAATAGGAAAGGTTCCCACAGATGCATTTCTGCATAGGGGCGGTTTGCTCTGCCACTCCAGAGGTCTCCCATGTGATGGCATTGCTACGGGATAAATGAAATATAGGATGTACTCAAGAGGACAACATGGCCCTCATTGGTTGGGCTCAGTGGATAGAGCACCGGCCTATGACTGAAACGTCCCAGGTTTGATTCTGGTCAAGGGCATGTACCTTGGTTGCAGGTACTTCCCCATTAGGGATGTGCAGGAGGCAGCTGACTGATGTTTCTAGCTCTCTATCCCTCTCCTTTACTCTATGTAAAAAATCAATAAAATCTTTTTTAAAAAGAGGACAACATAGAGGAAAGAGAACCCTCCTTTAATAGATTCCTGGTATTGTTAGAAGGAGAGAGAGAGAGAGAGAGAGAGAGAGAGAGAGAGAGAGAGAGAGAGAGAGAGAGAACAGAAGAGCAGGGTGCAAACCCTCTGGAGTAGATACAGCCTTTATAGAAGAAAGCCTCTTCTAGCCACTCAGTCTAGGGCTAGGAACAGTTTCTGGGTGAGGAAACCAGAGTTTCTGCAGACTCTATGATGTGTTTCTCGTGCTCCAATATAACTATACCTGTTAAACTCCGTGCATTTATTCCAAAGTGAGGGCTTTCATGAGCTGAAGTCTCAAATTACAACTACACACCCTCAGTATTTTTCTATGTAGATTTTTGAAGTAGGCAGTTCTACCGGACAATTAAAATCAAACATTTTATGCTCAGAGGAGGCAAACCCATGTAAGCTGCTCATTATAAACGTTTACATTAAAGAGATTTATTCTGACTCTTTGTTTCACCCATTACATTTGCATAATGCCAGTGTCCTCAACACTGGCTGTGCATTTGCCTGGGTAGTCTACCACGCACACGTGTCCAGAGCCAAATCTACAGAATAAAGCTGAGGCATTAGTGTTAATATTTTGAAAAGCAGCAAACAACAGCAAAAACCCTTTCCCCATAAAGAAGGGATCTACATGCAGTCTTGTGCTAAATATTTTACAAAGCCTTTTCCCCTCTCACATGGACAAACTGTTAAAGTATGTCATTATTATTATCATTCCTCATGTTACTAATGAAAAAGTGACTTTCTGATACTTCCACATTTACCCGGTGGTCATCTCAAGTATTGTTGCCCAAATGGTTGAACAGAATCTCAAAATCCTGATGTTTTAAAAACAGTTACTTTTGTAAGATATCATTTTTACTTTGGAATTCTGGGTACATAACATACCTTAGATATATAAGTTTGGGAACAGGAAGTTTTAGAAGTGATACCCAATGTATTTGATATCTGGGTAATTTATTCTGTCCTCTTCTACTGCACTGTACTTCATTCCATTCTCTTCCTTTCCACTCTTTTCTTTCATTAAAACTTCTTTTTAAACCACTAAGTTAGATGGTGACTTGAAATTTTAATATCATTGACTTTTTTGTCCAATCAGTATTGTTCCCACTTCTCCACACTTCTTAAGCTGTACTGAGCAGAGGAATGAAAGGGAGATCATGTGTTTAAACCATGACACAAATAAAAATTCAAGCCTGACAAATAATACTTCCTCTGGACTTACGTGTTGGAAAACTAAATGTCTCATTTTCACACTCCAGTGGATTTTAGATTTCTCTTTGGGCTGTAATGAGCAGACAGTAATAAACCTCACTCTGTAGTAAGTATGAATGAATGGTCATTATCTCTCAAGCTTGGTAGGAGCATACTTTTAGCTACTCTTTGAGGATATAATATTTAATGTTACAGATTATCATTCTGATTGATGTATACCAGTTGATGATGGTGACGGGTGTGGAAGCTCAAGTGCATGGTCAAAGTCATTCTCTTAATGATTTGAGTTAGTCTGTCACAGTGGTCCCTGTGTGTCTCTGCCTCAAATCTGTATTCTGTTTTCCAGCAAAAAGAGAAGTATATTACACCAAGCTAAGGCACATGAACAATTAATTTCAAATTGAAACTTAATATTGGATGATGACTGGGCAAGGGGTCTTAATGTTAACACTCACTCCAATTATGAGGAAAATTATTAAGTGGGAGGAAGAACCACTGTATTTTCTAATTGTTCCATATTAATAAATAATGAGGTTGGAGGTAGAAAAGAGATTGCATATTGAGAGCTCTCTTCTTAATTCTTCTATATAACCAATGGATTATGATGTTCTATTCATTTTGTATTTGAAATTTCTCTCAAAATAATTCTGCTAACAATGCTTCCAATCTTATCTGGGAAGAAGAAAACAGAGTTGGAAGTTCTAGAAATATGTCCCTATACTTAGAAAACAATTATTTTGATAGAAACTGTCCTAAATTTATTCTTATTTTACATGCATTAAGGCTTACTCTTTGCGCTGTAAAATTCTATGGGTTTTGTCAAATGTGTAGTCTCTTGTAACCACCATGGCGATATTATACAGAATATTTTTAATGCCCTAGAAATCCTCTATGCTTCCTTTACTCATCCCTGTCTCCCTCTGAATTCCTGGAAACCACTTACCATTTTGCTGTCTCTATAGTTTTGGCTCTTCCAGAATGCCATATATTTGGGATCATACAGTTGGTAGAATTTTCAACTGTCTTCTTTCAGTTAGCAGCATGCATTTGTGTCTTTTCATGGTCTGAAAGCTTATTTATTTTTATTGAGAAATAATATGCATAGTTGTATAATAGTTTGTATAGCCATTAATCTATTGAAGAACATCTTGATTGTTTCCAATTTTTGGTATGAATAATTTTACTATAAACATTCATGTGTAAATTTTTGTGTAGACATGAGTTTTCAAATCAATTGTGTAAATACCTAGGAGTATAATTGCTGGATCAGTTGGTAAAACTATATTTAGCTTTATTAAGAGCTAGGAAATTATCTCCCAGTGTTGCTGTTCAATTTTGCATTTGCAATATCAATGAATTAAAATTTCTGTTGCTCTATATCCTCACCAGCATGTGCTATTGTCAGTATGTGGGTTTTAGTCATTTTAATATGTGTGTTGTAGTATCTCAGTATCTCATTGTTATTTTAATTTGCAATTCTCTAATGATAAATGATGATAAGCATCTTTTTATATGCTATTTGCCATCTGTCTATCTTCTTTGGTGATGTATTTGTTTATATACTATTTTGTTCATTTAAAAATTTTATTGTTTGCTTATTGCTGTAATTTAAGATCTCTGTATATTTTGAATGCAAGTCCATTTTCAGATGTGTTTTGCAAATATTTTCTTCCAGTCGGTGGTTTGTCTTTAAAAATATCTTTCACAGAGAAAAGGGATTTCATTTTAATAAAATCCAACTTAATTATGTTTTTCTTTCTTTTGATGTTAAATCTCCAAACTCACTGCCAGACCCAAGGTCACCTCATGTTTCTCTTGTGTTTTCCTCTAAACACTGTATATACGTTTGTGTTTTACATTTAGGTCTAAATCCATTTTAAGTTGATTTTTATAGTAAAGTCTCTGTCTGGATTCTCCTCGCCCCCCTCCTCCCTTTCCTCCTCCTCCTCCTCCTCTTCCTCCTTCTTTTCCTCCTCCCTCTCCCTCTGCTCCTCCTCCTCCTCCTCCCCCCTCCCCCTCCCCTTTCTCTTCCCCCTCCTCCTCCCAATCTCCCTCCTCCTCCCCTCCCACTCCTTCTTCTCCCCCTTCCCCCCTCTTCCCCTCTCCCCCTCCTCCTCCTCCCCCTTCCCCTCCCCCTCTTTCTCCCCCTCCCCCTCTTCCTCTCCTTCTTCCTCTCTCCCCCTCCTCTTCTAACTCCTCCTCCTCCTCCTCATTTCCTCCTCCTCCTCTTCCTCCTCCTCCTCCTCTTTTTCTTTCTCCTTCATGCAGATAGATAAATGTCCAATTGTTTCAACACTATTTATTGAAAAGGATGGTCTTTGTCATTCAAATGGACTTTGCTTCTTTGTATCAAAGATCATTTGACTATTTCTGGTATCTCTACTCTCTTCCATTGTTTCATTTGTCTGTCTTTTGCCAATACCATACTGTCTTGATATGTAATAAGTCTTGAAGTTAGTATCAGTCCTCTATGTTCTTCTTCAGTATTGTTTTGAATATTCTGGGTTTTTGCCTTTTCATATAAACTCTTGAATCATTTTGTTGATATCCACAAAGTAGTTAGTCAGGATTTTGATTGGGATTATGTTGAATTTATAGATCAAGTTGGAAAAATTGATAACATTATTGAGTCTTCCAATATTTCTTCATTTATATGTGTGTGTTTTTTCATTAGAGTTTTAAATTTTATTCTTATTTTTTAGTTTTATACTTATATAGATCCTGTACTTATTTTGTTAGATTGATACCAGGTAGGGTTATTCTTGATAAAACCCATGAAAGTATGTAAATGGGTAAGTGGTAAGGTGTGGGGGGGAAAAGGTAACATTCTATAATCTTAGTTATGTTATCTGGTCTGTATCTTGGGGCCTTGACATTCACAGTGTTTTTCAGCTTCCCTCACCAGCCCACTCCACAACTTAGGTGAGCTAGAAAGCCTAGAGGGACTGGCATTTCGTAATTTCCCTTCTTTTACATCAGATAAGATTTATGAAGTCATTTCCCTTGGAGTTTTTATGAATGCCTTTGTTATGAAAAATGCTCTGGGCATATTTAAGAATGGTTACTTTTGTCTTCTCCTGCCAGAAAAAAAGTTTTTTTTTTCTTGACTCTTCATTACTGGAACCTGGTAGAGTTCCTGTAGGTAAAAACCCATGAACTTGTGGGACTCTATAAGACTAGTCTGTAGGAGTTTTTGCCTTCATATTAGTTTATTGTTCATATCAAGCAACTTGTCCAAGTCATTGGTTAATACCATCAAATGGTATAATGTTCTTACAAGTCTATGATCCATTGGCTTCTGCTTTTAGCAGGTTCATACTAGATTTTGTCTGCCTCCCCAGATTTTAGGTTGGCAGTGTGCCCTATGACCTCAATTCTTCAATGATTCTAACAGTCATTAAGATTCACTGTGCTCTGCTTTTTGAACTGTAAGGGCAGGTATTCTTTACATGTCACAGATGAAAGAGGAAGAGTCATTTATTTTTAAGAAGCTATTTAATGTCAATTCAATTTGTCTACTGAAGATATCGCTTTGCAGATTTTCTATATTGGATTATGTCAGTTCTGGTAAAAATTTTCAATGAATTTGGCATATTATATAAGTTAGGAAATTTGATGGTATAAGGTTCTTCATAATATCCCTTATTGCTTTGTAATTTATAATGTTTATAGTATTCCACAGGTTGGTGATTTCTATTTTTGATATTGATCTCCTTAAACATTGGTTTATCAGTAGAAGCAATCTTTTTAAAGCATTTTGTTCCTCTGTGTTGTTCAATCATTTTATCCACTTTTCCCCTTAAGCATTTGATCATATATTAATGATTATTTGAGAGTTCCAATCTACTAATTACAACCTCTTTGTCATCTTAGCTTTTCTATATACTATATATTCTTCTTTTGGTCAGGGGACACATTATTCAGTTCTTCATATGGATGGATATAGGAAGTATTTATTAATTAAATGTGTGACATATTCAGCACACTGTTGATAGTCTGATTTTGTTCTTTTCCTTTAAAGAATACTGAGTTTCAGTCTGGAAGACAGTTACTTTTCTGGTGGCTTAACTTGCTCTTGTCAAGGTTTGGTTTTCGGTTTTATTAGGGTAAGTCTAGAATATTCCTTTTCCTTATTCTTGGGCCAGAATAGCTCTACTCTTAAAGTGCAGACGTTGTGAGTTTTTTTTAACTGAATGCTCAGAGTATTCAATTAGATCTCACCAGTATACCTGGTTGTGATTCCAAAGTATATGACCTATGTGTCTTTTGGAATCTCTGTTTACTTCACAACACCTCCCAAGACCTATCCTTACCCGCACAGAATCCTGCTTTACACACATATAGATTTAAACATTTGGTCAGCACCACAAGGGCACTCCTATCAGATTTATGAGGCTCTGTCTCTGCATACTCCTTCCTATCTTGTATCTTGTCTTAGGCAGTCCAGCCACAGCTGCAGCCCCTAAGGACGGTTGCTGTATCCTGTCCTAGGAAGGCTGCTGTTCTGTGTTTGGAAGTCGTTTCCCCATGCTGAGATTTGAAAAGCCCCCCAAGAAAGAGCACAAGGGGGAACGTAGAACTCATCTCCTGTGTTCCCTTTCTCTCATGGACCAGAGTCCTGTGCTTCTGGCTCTCCAATGGCTTCAGACAGTTGCATCATACATTCTGCACATTTAACATTGTTTACGCTGTGAGGGAGACATGGAAGCCCAATGACTCAATGTGACCAGAATAACAAGCTGTTATTTTCTTTTTAAAGAAAATGTTTAAGTGAGTTTAATCCTAATCTAATGTCTGAGATACATTTTTACTTTAAAATGCTATAGATTTTACTTTTGCCATGCAGATATTTATTTTCATGCATAGCCTGAGCTAGCATACGATTTTACCTTTTATCGTATGAGTAATTAATTATCTCTGTGCCATGAATTCAGTGTCCTTCTCTGAGCCATCCTTTTCAGTCCTTTATATAGCCACTCTCCTTCTAGGCCGGAAGGAGGCAGATCCAAGCTTTCCAAATATAGATGTTAAGAAAAAAATCCTGTACTTAAAAAAATATTAAGTGCCAATAATATATTAATTTTGAAGCTTCAAAAAGCAGACTAACAAAAAAATGAATGAAAAATGAGAATTTTTATTTCTTGCAATTTAATATACTTGGAGGCATGATCCAAAAAATGTCATACTTAGCATTTCATTTCCTCTGGGCTTTTAAAATGATGGTTAATTGCAGATGGTGACCTTCTGGGTAAGACACTGTTTACAAGTGTTAAATTTTAAGTAGGAGGCTTTAATGGTTTCCTATGATGTGTCTCTAGGGAGCAGTGTATGAAATTCAGGCAAAGATTTATAAATCAGGAAAAAACCAGATAATCTCTGTTACCAGATTGCTTACCTACCCACTCCCACGGTTGCAACTAGATTTGAAATTCAACTTATTTTAGAATAGAATTTTTTTCTCAATTAACAGTGTCTGACGTCACTTGATTTTATTTTTAGAGACAATGGATAGGAATGCAGTACTTGATCTACTAGTGCAGTGGTCGGCAAACTCAATCAACAGAGCCAAATATCAACAGTACAACAATTGAAATTTCTTTTGAGAGCCAACATTTTTAAACTTAAACTTCTTCTAACGCCACTTCTTTAAAATAGACTTGCCTAAACCATGGTATTTTGTGGAAAAGCCACACTCAAGGGGCCAAAGACTGCACGTGGCTCGCGAATATTAGGCTTCTTTGAACTGGTTTTGCTAGACGAATACTGATTTAAAAACTAAAAGAAACCATCAACAAAATGAAAAGGGAACCCACTGCATGGGAGAACATATTTGTGAATGATACATCTGTTAAGGGATTAATGTGCTATTATTAAGATAGTGGGAAATGTGCAGTTTGCTATGGAGTATCTGAGAAAAAAGAGAATGTAAATATATATGTATACTTATCTATATAAAATGTGAAAAGATAAAACATAAAACTGAAAAAACATAAAGGATTCCTTTGGGGAAGAAATAGGTTGAATGAAATAGGGAAAGAAACTAAGTTTCTTTGCAAATAACTTATTTTATAGTTTAAACATTGGAACTGTAAAATGTTTGCATCATTCTGAACAAAATTAAGTTAAAAATCAATCCTTACATATTATCACTAAATGGAAACAAATAAACCTCTGATTTTAGTTGATGAAATAGCCACAGAGAGAAATTTTGAAGTCTAGCAATTTGCAAGATGTCTAATGGGATATAGCAGTAGTTGGCAAACTGCGGCTCACGAGCCGCATGCGGCTCTTTGGCCCTTTGAGTGTGGCTCTTGCACAAAATACCATGGCCTGGGTGATTCTATTTTGAAGAAATGGCATTAGAAGAAGTTTAAGTTTTAAAAAGTTGGCTCTCAAAAGAAATTTCAATCGTTATTCTGTTGATACTTGGCTCTACTGACTGATGAGTTTGCTGACCACTGGGATATAAGATATACTCTACCAAGGAGAAAAAAAAAAAGCTCTATAATCTTAGGTAAAGTGATAGGGACCTGTGAACTAAATTTATAAAAGGCAGATTATATATATATATATATATTTAGAGAGAGAGAGAGAGAGAGAGAGAGAGAGAGAGAGAGAGAGAGAATGCATACTGCTCTAGTTAATTCATTGGACAGTGGTGGAAATTTAAACACAAGCTGGGTATTTGATTATATATATATATATATGTACAATTTAATATCATGTACATGGAAATTCACATTAATGTGACTCAAGTAGGTGGTTAGAATTTGGGGTTTATATACTATCTTAACAGGGGAAGGAAAAGAGAAGGATATTTATGTGAAATTAATGACTTCTTGATAGAGGAAGGGCAGGGGGAGAGAGGTCATTTATGAGAAAATAACTAACATTTTAGAGAGATGAGGGGCCCTTAGAAGAATAGATCAGAGACATGATACTTGGTGACAATGCCTGTTTAGGTGTGGTGTTGACTTCTAGTCTCCAGTGGGGACTGTCAGTCTCCCTGGTGACTCTCAGGGAAGGAATTTATGACAGTTGAGTTCTTTTGGTAAGCTCTGCTTTTAGGCAGTTCAAGGAAAAGGCTTATTCTGAAGTGCCTTAAATAAAAATTAATTCTTTTATGGCACAGTGGAATATTCTGAACCCCTTCAATTCAAAGAAAATGAAACTGCAAATAAATTGTTTTCAGTAAGCAATTACTAGTGTCGAGGTTGGATTGTTTATTCTGAGAATGCTATGCATGTGTTATTGAAAAATAAAGAATAATGAAAGTTGTTTTATTGTAAGTGATGATTGACATTCCTGAGGAAAAGATAGTTGTACATGTATGATTTTCATAAAAAATGCTACAGTTCTGAGTTTGAAAGTATCAGTATGAAAAATAGTAATACACATAGTACCAATTTACTAGTAAAGTATTACACCATAGTGGTGCAATAGGCAAAATGCTAATCTTGGTCCATTTTGTAGGATATCCAGCTCGTGTCTTCCATAAATACATTGAAAGCAAAAACAGAAACAGAAAAAAAAGAAGGAAAACTGTATTTTCAAAAAGACTTTAGAAACGTATCAACCAGTTACAATGCACATCCTGAAGCAGGCACACAAACTGCTCTCATCAATTCATTGGATTGTGGTGGAAATTTACACACAGGCCGAGTATCCTATCTAATAAAAGAGTAATATGCAAATTTGACCATACCTTTGCCATACCCACCAGCCACGCCCACTAGCCAATCAGGAGCAGCTTATACAAATAAATCCCAACCAAGATGGCTGCCGCCACTGAGAGCAGGAGGGAGGCTTGGGTTTCCCAGGTAACGGAGGAAGCCAAGCTTTCCGCCTGCAGTTGCTGGCCTAGGCCTCCACTCTAGGTTACAAAGTTTCAAACAGAAATGGCTGCCGAACTGGACCGAGCAAAGGTTTGACTCCACTCCAGGCTACAAAGTTTTAGTTGTAGTCATAGATTAATCCCAGATCCCAGAGCCTCCGCTAGGGTAGCTGGGGGGCATGGCCAGCCTGCAAACCTCCACAGGCCCCTCACCCAGACTGCCCCTCGCCCCAAGGGAATCCCCATCCTGATCTGGGACACCCTTCAGGGCAAACCAGCTGGCCCCCACCAGTGCACCAGGCCTCTATCCTATCTAATAAAAGAGAAATACGCAGATTGACCATCATTCCAACACACAAGATGGCTGTCCCCATGTGGTCAAAGATCCTGCGGTTAGGGGCACTCAGGGAGGCAGGCAGGTGAGCAGTTTGGAGCCAGCAGTCCTGGATTGTGAGAAGGATGTCCTATTGCCCATTTAGGGTAGGGCCTAAACGGGCAGTCACACATCCCTCGAGGGTTCCCAGATTGGAGAGGGTGCAGGCTGGGCTAAGGGACATCCCCTACCCCCCCATACACGAATTTCGTGCACCAGGCCTCTAGTTTGATTATATTGAGAATCCTTTGTACCATAGGTCTTATGATCTGAGAACTGAGAACCAGTTCTTCAAGACAAGGTGGATTTGGGTTTTATTGTTATAGTTTTTATACTTATTCTCTGTGTGGTTTTAGTTTCCATCTTAAAGCTTCTAGTCTCCATCTCCTCCTGTGCATCTGCCTTTTCACTTGATGATGGTTAAATGGTGTTATTACAGCCCTTTGATGGAAGCATTGTTTCCAAAGTAACAAGACCTTTTACTTAGGGAAAGGCACCGCCCCCTAACCCCCTTTTTTGTTGTTTATGTGAAGGTTGTTTTTTTTTCTCTTATGACTGGCTAATGGAAATCTAGATCAGCAATCTTTAAAGGAGCAAGAAGGAACCTCTTTCAAGGAACCATTTTTAAGTAAAAGAAATATAACATAAGTTGTTGTAAAATAATATAAAAAGCAGTTAAGGGAGAATTTGCCACTAACAAGCATTGAGACTTACAGGATAGATATAGCTGAATAATGCTAATGTATTCTCCCTGCCTGCGGAGGTTTCTATAAATAGCGCCCACAGGCACAAGGCACATCCTTCGTGATTAGCTTCTCCCTCTTAACACAGTTCATCAATTGGTGCCATCAGGCTCTTTTCAAAGTCATTGCTCCTGATTAAGAGAAATGAGCTGGTTTGTCTCAGAGGGCTCCCCGAGCTGGCAATAGGTGGGAGCAGTCCACTCTGCCAGGGTCTGGAGTGTGTGCAGAGCAGTGGGGTGCTCCTTGTGAGATGACTAGAGGCTCACGTCCCCCAACATGTGATAGAGCCACAGCTGCCATTTGATGCCTGAACTGGATGCTTCGGAAAAAGAAGTCGTTGTCATCCTGAAGCCACTCTACTGTGTGTGTGTGTGTGTGTGTGTGTATGTGTGTGTGTGTGTGTGTGTGTGTGTGTGTGTGTGTGTGTGCGCCTGAGACTTGCTCATGTTCCTAAATCAGACGGGAAACTCCTACTCCAGGCTTCTGCTCAGCCTCCCACAATCCTCTACTGCACCTGCAAACGTGCAGCCGGAAGCAGTGTGAGCCAAGCCAGGGCAAGGTGAGGGCGGTCACTCATTAAAAGCCTCCAACCAAGAGGAAGGAGATGGGAGGGAAAAATCTAGTGCCTGACTTTAAGATTTATGGACTAGATTATCCAGGAACTGGGACAATAGTATTTTAATTGGTCTTTGACATGGGCCAAGAACTGCTTCTACTCTCTACTTTGTTTTTAATTTAGGCAGCGCCAAGAATTCAAATAAATAACTAGGAATAAAATAAGACAGGGGATGAATGCTGGTATATTACAGAAGAGAGGGCCCATCCTCCATGCTTTGCAGTGATTCAGTAGGGAATTTAATTCTGCTTAATTTGGTATATTTTATATATATATATATATATATATATATATATATATATATATATATATATATTTAGTTTCCATCTTAAAGCTTCTAGTCTCCATCTCCTCCTGTGCATCTGCCTTTTCACTTGATGATGGTTAAATGGTGTTATTACGGCCCTTTGATGGAAGCATTGTTTCCAAAGTAACAAGACCTTTTACTTAAGGAAAAGACAGCACCCACTAACCCCCTTTTTTGTTGTTTATGTGAAGGTTTTTTCTTCTTCTATGACTATTTAAACTAGAAGCCTTTGAGCTTAAAATATCATAAAAAATCTGTTATTCAATGTAATTTCAATTTGTTGATACTTAATGTTTTAATAAGAGGAGGAAAAATGGAGAAGTAGAGGAAAATGAAGAGAAGAAAACGTAGGGCCTGCAGCTTCTCTGTTCTACATTCCCTAGGCATATTTAAACCAGAAATTTCTAGTTTTAGTCATTTGCTCTTTTATTTTAGATTTTTCTTTGAAAGCTGTAGCTGGTTTGTGCCTGCACTGCCTATTGTGGGCATGGTTTCTGGATATGGAATTGAATTATTAATACGGATTTCACACTTCTAAAGAAGTGTGGGTCAGTACATTTTTATCATTTTTAAGGAACATTAATCGTATATGCCAAATCACTATCTAGTTTGATGTATTGCTTTTTTTTTATTTTGAACTAACTGTAGATTTTCAGAAAAGTTGAAGAGCAGAGTTCCTCTAAATCTGTGACCCAGCTTCCCCCAATGTGAACATCTGGCATAACCAGACTACAATGGTTAAAAGCAGGAAATTAACGTTTATATAACACTATTAACCAAATTAGCAGAGCTTATTCAAACAAACAAAACTTTTAGAAATAATTATACAAATCTCAGATTTCTTAAATGAATTGCTGCAGATTGGTCACGGCAGGTAAGATATTTGTACATTAGAAGGGAGATAATAAATTATGTAGATTTTATCATGGACAAAGCAAATGGAGAGTAAGAGATAAGAATTCCATGAGCATGTCTAACAGACATTTTACTGGAGTTCTATGTAGATGAAAAAGAGAAATGAGAAGGCAACATTTACAGGAAGAATAGCTGAAAAATTTTCAGAAGTACTGAGAGACAATAAAGCCCGAATATAATTAAAAAATTTATATTGTTATCAAAATGGTAAAACTAAACAAAAACAAAACTAACAAGAATATATTGACAGCAGGAAGATAAATGAGAAATACCATGTTCAGAGGAAGGACTGGCTGACTGATTTCTGAATAGCAACTGTAAAAATCATAAGACAAAGGAAGTTTCTCTCAAAAACACTGAGTAAAATAACTGAGATCCAAAATTCTATAACCAGAGAAAATATACTGCATGAAGAGAAGTCAAGTATAAACATCTGCAATCGACAAGATTGATGAAATTTATCACTAGTAGATTCTCACAAAGAAAATCTAAAGCATTTTAAGTAGAAGATAAATTAATACAAATTTAAGTTCTGAAAAGCCAGAAGGAATTAAAAGCAGAAAAAATATATTCCTGTCTGTGGGAAAATGTAAATGAACATAAAATATGTAAAATAGCTATATTAATGTTTAGTGGGGATAATAACTAAAAAATACAGTAGACTAAAATTTTCAGGAAAAAAAGTAACATGAGTTGGGAGGCATGTAAATTCTGTTTACACTTTAATGTCCTTTTATTTTCTGATAGGATGACAAAGGTTTTGATTTTCCTTAGAAATGGAACTCCCTACTACATGAAAATCAATTCCAGGTTAATGGAAGACATCTATGTGAAAGGGTTTTACAAAATAATATAGAAGAAAATCTTTGTAGCATTGAGATATAGTAGGGTTTTTAAACTAAAAGTTCTAATCATGAATGAAAAATTATAAATTTATTAATCTACACATAACCTATTAATTGAACATTTTATAACCAGTGTTTTGAATTCTACATCTAATAAATTGCTTGTCTCCGTTTCTTTTTAGTTCTTTATCTGGAGTTTTGTTCTGTTTGTTCATTTGGGACATTTTTTTTTGTCTCCTCATTTTGGCAGCTTCCCTGTGTTGGCAGCTGCTCCATCTTCCTGTCTTGATAGAGTGGTCTTAAGCTGTAGGTATCCTGTAGAGCCCAGGGTGCAGCCTCCCTGTTCACCAGAGCTGGGCACACCAAGTGCATCCTTCTCACCCTTGTACGGGCTGTGTACACCCTTCTGTTGTAGTTGAGTCTTGATTGCTATTAGCACATCAGTGGGAGTGATTTACCCCCAGGGCATTTTGCTGCAAGGACTGGCTGAGACCATTAACTACTATGGAGGATCAGTTGTGCAGGGCTTACTTAGTAGGACTCTGGTGCCTGCTTAGTCTGTCTATTGAGTATGCTGCTGGTGGTACTTTGACATGGTCTGAAACTTTGCATTGGGTGTGCTGGCTTGGGGCCTCCTAGAGGTGTAGGCTAAGGTCAGCCACTGCCTATGTTCTTCCTGGGGCCACCTGGTATTAGCTACAAAGTTATCTGCAGATAGCTGGAAATTGTGCTGGACTTGGAGGTGCCCAGGAGAGGCCAAACTGTGAACCAAGGCCAGCTGCTGCTAGTGCTGGGCCTGAGACAGTTTGCTAGAGGTACGAGGCATGCTAAGCCCCAATGCTGCTTGTTTGAGAGATTTTAAGAAAATCTGAAGCATGAGCCAAGGCAGACCATTCAAATGGAAAAACCACTGGAAACAGCGTGGATGGGGCCTCAGGTTGAGTAGGACAGGCTCTCAGTGAATCACCAGGGTGTGGCAAATAGTATGGCCCAGGTTAATAGAGACTCAGATCTGGTGCCTGCCTGCTGGATCTGCGGGAAGGAACAATGGCATCTGCCAGCATGTCTGTCGGTCAGAAATCTGCCCCTCCAGCCCTCATCCTGACGCCAGACAGTTCAATTCCTCCATGTCCTGGTGCCTTTTGAGCTGCTGCCCCAACGCTGGAACTTAGAGCCCATGATTTTACCTAAGTATGTGTGTGGACTTTAAGAGGAATATCTGGGACTCCAGCAGCACCTACCCCCCCCCCCCCCCCCCCCGCCACACACATATCTCAGCCACAAACTTGCTAGTTTTTACAGTTATAAATCATGGGGACTTTTATTCTGGGCAATTGACCCTGAGCTGGAAGACCTGGTGTGGGGGCTGGGACCCCTTGATTGCTTTATTTGCCCAATTTCCATCACTCCTGAGGGTGGTATGTCATGGGTGGGAAAGGTGGGGAGGCTTTTGGTGGAGTACAGAGGATCACCATCAGCATCCCATATCAGAACTTTGTGTATGAGCTCTGATGGTGTGGGAGGTGGCAATGGGTGTACATGGTAGAAGAATCTTCCTGTGTGATTGAGATATTTGTCTCTCAGGACCAGAGCGATCCATTATCCACCTTAGAGTTGTTGTTATAGTTCCTGTTACACTATCATTACCTTTCTTGAATTAAATCCTTACTATATATGCTTTCTTGGTGCATCACTCACAATTTCAGTTTTTTTGAAATATTCACAGACTTTTATAAAGTATGTCTTAAGTCTTTAGTATATATTCCTGCCATTTTCTATAATATACAATGTTTTTATTTTTTTTATTTTTTATTTTTTATTTTTTTAATTTTTTTTATTGTTCAGTTTATTAATTACATTGTTTCCCCTTTTTTATCCCCCTATATCTTCCCTCCACCCTGTACCTATCCCACCCTCCACCCTCACCTCCCCTTCCCCAATGTCCTCTCCCATTGTTGCAAGATTTTTGTCCAATCTCTTGCTGTACTTCCAACAACACTTTTCTCCCCAAGAATTGTCAGTCCATTCCCTCTCTATGTCCATGTTTCTGTTATAGTCACCAGTTTATCTTGTTCATCAGCCTATCAGTTCACTTGATTTTTATGTTCATTTGTTGATAGATGTGTATTTGTTGTTCATAATTTATATTTTTACCTTTTTCTTCTTCCTCTTCTTAAAGAATATCTTTCAGCATTTCATATAATACTGGTTTGGTGGTGATGAACTCCTTTAGCTTTTTCTTATCTGCGAAGCACTTTATCTGATCCTCAATTCTGAATGATAGCTTTGCTGGATAGAGTAATCTTGGTTGTAGATTCTTGCTCTTCATTATTTTGAATATTTCTTGCCACTCCCGTCTGGCCTGCATCGTTTCTGTTGAGAAATCCGCTGACAATCGTATGGGTGTTCCCCTGTAGGTAACCAACTGTTTCTCTCTTGCTGCTTTTAATATTCTCTCTTTATCTTTTGCTCTTGGCATTTTAATTATGATATGTCTTGGTGTGGTCCTCTTTAGATTCCTATATTTTGGGGTTCTGTGTACTTCTTGGGCTTTTAAGTCAGTTTCTTTCACCAGGTGGGGAAAGTTTTCAGTCACTATTTCTTCAAGTAGGTTTTCATTAACTTGCTCTCTCTCTTTTTCTGGCACCCCAATAATTCGGATGTTGGCTTGCTTGAGGTTGTCCCAGAGGCCCCTTATGCTATCTTCAATTATCTGAATTCTTTTTGTTTCTTGCTTTTCCAGCTGAGTGGATTTTGCTTCTTTGTATTTCAAATCTTTGACTTGGTTCTTGTGGCCCTCTGGACTGCTTTTAGGACTTTGTGTAATATTTTTTATTTCAGCCTGTGTATGCTTGATTTCTAGTTGGTCCTTTTTTTATCTGTGAGGGTCTGGTTTGTATCCTCAGAGGTCTTGCACATTTCCCTGAGGGTCTCATTCATTTCTTTGTAAGTATCATTCATCTCCTTGTAAATCTCATTCATTTGCTGGTTGATCTTGTTTATTTCCTGGTTGGTCTTGTTTATTTCCTGGTAATTCTCATTAAGTTGATCGGCCTTTTGTAGGAGCCTCTTGAAAAGCCTTATAACCATGGTTTTGAACTCTATGTCTTGTCGTCTTTTCTCCTCCTTTTCTTTCACACCTGATTTCTTTCCATGTCTCTGCATGGTGGCTGCTTTATGTGGTGGCTATCCTCAAAGGGACAGTGGCTCAGTCTCCCCAGTTACCTGAGGTGGGTACTCTTACTGCAATCCTTTATGGGTTGTATTCAGTGTTTTTGAATTTAAACCCAGCTTTTTGTTGTTAGCCCTAGGAGGGTTTGACCTCCAGGCCAATTGTCTGTGAAGCTCAGCTGTGCTCAGGTTGGATGGGCGGAGTCTCCGGGCCAAGCAGACAGCGTTAGCCCCACCCTATGCGGCCCCAGGGGCTCTGTGCCGGGGACAATGGCTGCCAGTACCTCTGAGAGAGAGCCGCTGTGGAGCTCCACCGGCTGCCGGGGAATTCAGACTGTCCCCAAATGACTTTGCATGCGCAATGTCTCACCCAGGGTCGTAAAACAAAGCAGTCCGAATGAGAGACAAGTCGTGGTGCGCTCTCTGCGCCGTCACGCAGCCAAGCTGTTTGCGGGAGAGCTGCCTTCTCCACAAGCCGGCAGACCCGGCAGCACCCGAGCTTTGGCGTGCCCTCCCACTGTCCAGTTTTCACCCGGTGTGATAGTGGGTTCCCTGGACTTCGCCCAGAGCTGGAGAATCTGTCCAGTGGGACGCCCCTGTCTCCCCGTTCGAGAAAACTGGCCGGTTTTCAGCCGCCCGCCCTCTCCGCGGCGTGCACTCCAAACCTCTCTCCGGGTGAATCTTTCAACGCTGTCCGCTGCCGCTCTCCGGGTCACAGTGTCTTATCTTTACTTTTATTTGTGGAATTTTCACTCGGCGAGCGTTCTGGTGATTCTGGAAGGTGTTTGTTCCTTCGTTAAGTTGTAGTATTAAAATTGCTGATTATGACGGCAAGATAGGTGTTTTGCCTTTGCCGCCATCTTAGTTCTCTCAATATACAATGTTTTTAATGCTTTAATTTAAACTTGTCTCAAAATTAACATGAATTTTCTTTTTATTCTATAATTTCACAGCTAGAATAATTCAATCTCAGTCCTCTCAGTACTGGAAGTTTGCTTCTATGCATTTATTTTGAGAGCATCCATATAAAGAAACACATTGAACATAATACCAGCCATGGAAAGATGCAATTTATTGAAAAAAGAAAAGTGTATCTTTTCATTTTGATAAATATATGTTATCTTTCTAACATATCCATTGTCATAGATATGGAGTCATAGTGTAGATACTCAAAGAATATGTTAGCATATAAATGGTGTCTATTTTCTTCTGACTACTGTCATCTATATTTTGTTTTTTTAACCTATGTTTTGTAAGTGGGGCAATTTAGTGAAATTTCATTTTTAACTGGTGACTGGCTTATAATCTTTGCTACAGCATTTCAGAAAGTCTGCTGGCATAGAACTGATAAACACAAATATGGCAAAAGCAATGACTGGTTGTTAACATAAGTTTGGACTGTTGAGGGAAAATGCTATTTGGTATTAAATTATCTTCCCATGGAAATGTAGGGAAGATACTTCAAGAGTCATCTTTGCTTATAATTTAGGGTTGACATGAATCAGAAAACTAAGAAAACAGCATCTTGCCCTCCCTTCATTTGTGGATTTCTACTCTTTCATCCCTCATTCCATTCCTTGTGAGACAGGAGATCTCAAGAATAAAGATATAAAGCAGTATGCATACTGTGCATAAAAGATTATAATTTTTAAATATTTTTCATTGGATCAGAGTGTAGAAAAAAACAAAGAATATAGAAGAAGCTCCCTCAACTTCACAAAGCAAAGCAGTTGTAAGTTATGTGCTGTGTGTTCATGCTATACATTCTGAACCAATAGGCAGGGAATTGAGCCAGTGATGGAGAATGTGTTATCTATGTTGCAAATATTAAGCCTGCAACAAATGACAGTTGTCATTTAACTATTAATATTTAAAACATTTGACATGTATCTAAAAAATACTTCAAAACAATGGATATGACTCAGATTCTAATGACACAAGATATTTTAGTTCAAATGATTGATTGTAAAATTTTAGAGACTCTTATTTTATTTTTTGTTTTTATTTTAAAACTAGAGGTCTGGTGCACAAAGTTTGTGCACTGGTCGGGGGCTGTCCCTCAGCCCAACCTTTACCCTCTCTAATCTGAGCACCCTCGGGGGATGTCCAACTGCCTGTTTAGGCCCATTCCATGTGGGCCTAAACAGGCAGTCGAGATCCCTTTCTCAATCCAGGACTGCTGGCTCCCAACTGCTCACCTGCCTGCCTGATTGCCCCTAATTGCTTCTGCCTGTCAGCCTGATCACCCCCTAACCACTCTCTCCTGCCAGCCTAGTTGATGCCTAACTGCTCCCCTGCCAGCCCGATTGTCCCCAACTGCTCTCCCCTGACAACCCGGTCACCCCCAAATGCCCTCCCCTGCATATTCCCTCTTTATTAGACAGGGTTTTTTCTTTAACATATTGGACAACCCTAACTGGTTTGGCTAGATGGATGGAACATTGGTCTGCAGACTCAAGGGTCTCAGATTCAATTCCAGTCAAGGGCATGTACTTTGTTTGGTGGCGCAAACCCAGTGGGAAGGCAGCTGATCAATGTTTCTCTCTTATAGATGTTTCTAGCTCTCTATCCCTTCCCTTCCTCTCTGTAAAAAAATCAATAAAAATAGATTAAAAAGAATAGAAACATTTTAAGATTTCTCCATATCTGCCTGGCTGGTGTGACTCAGTGGTTGAGAGCACAGGCTTCCACAGCTAAGAGGGGAATCATGCCATGGGGGTGCGTGCTCCTGTCAGGCTGAGACCCCAGCCCAGGCTGCAGCAGCTGGGAGGTGATCGGGTCTGAGGGAGTGAATTTGTTTTTGTTTTTTATAAAGGGTCAGGAGGGCTTCTGGGCAGCATTCCACCAGGCCGCTTATTCTACAGGCTCTCAGCTGCAGCCCTCCCTGAGACAGGGGGGCTGCAGCGGGGCTGAGAGGACTGGGTGCCACCATCTTGTGGCTATGGGCACGCCATTTTTGTCATGGAGTGATGGTTAATTTGCATATTACTCTTATTAGATAGGATTCTTTATTGTTTAAAGTACTGCATATAGTATTACATATGTCCCCTTTTTCCCCCATTGACCTCTCCCCAGCCAGCCCCTTTCCCAGCACAAGCCCTCATTCCCCCACTCCCTCACTGTCTGTGTCCATTTGTTATGCTTATATGCATGCATACAAGTTCTTTGGTTGATGTCTTACCCTCCTGGAGACTCTTAAAATTCAGTATTATTATAATGAAAGCAGTCTCTAACATTGGACTGATGTCCAAGCTCTGTTGATCTGAGCAAGTTTCCTATACACTCTAGCTCAGATTCCTAATGTGTAAAATGTGGACAATTTAAACATCTTCATTTTACACTTATATGGCAATTATATAAGTTAATAGATATTAATCCAGTGTATAATCACCATGCAATAGTCAATGTTCTACAAGGAATGATTCGTCTTTAAAGACAACTGTTAAAAACAAAAAATGCAAGAGCTTTCTTTTAAACCCAATTCTGATATAGAATTAAATGAACATCAGTTAAAAGTGAATGAATGAATGAAAATTGGGAGATTTTTTACAGAGCACAGAAAAAAAAGGACAAAGAGACTTATCAACAGAAATTAACAGCTATGATAGAGAACAGAAATCCAATCTATAGAAAACTAGAGTTCCTGAATAAGAGGCTTATTCACAAAGATCACAGAAGTATTCAAAAATAGAACTGAAAAAAAATTTCAATTAAATAAAAATGTGTTAAATGGTAAGGTAAAAATTAAAGTTGTAAGAAGAGGTAGATTAACAAAATGTAAAAGTACCATTATTTTACTAGTATAATTAATTCTATTTTCAGATGCAGTAGAATCCAAGGTAAACCATTGTAACTTTTTGGATTATTGATGAGTTGCATAAACTTGCATAAAATTAGTTTTAGAAACATAAATTGGGAATTTTAGATAATTTTTGACAGATTACATAGTAAAAGTAACAATAAAGAGTTCAATAATATAAATTATGATTATATATACCTTAATTTATGTCACACACACGCACACTCTGCAGAAGCCAATATAATCTGCAGTCAATGACTTTTTGTCAAAGACTAAGTATTCTCATGGTGATAATTGATCAGAGAGAGAGGACTTGACAATTTACACTGGGAGTTTTCTAATGGGGTTGAGGTAATAACTTAAACACTCATAAATCTCAACTATAGAGCATCATTCAGTTCTCTTCAACTTTTGAGAAAGGTTATTGTGGCAAGGATCATTCCAAATAAGTGCTTCTTAGCTGAGTCAGTTTTGCCCTCCATAGAATATTTGGCAATGCTGGGAAACATTTGTAGCTGTTATGGGTGGTAATGGGGGTTGGTTGCTACTAACATCTAGTCTTCTAGTAGGTGGGGACCAGCCAGAAATGCTGCTAACCAGGACACCTCCCCACAATAGAGAATTATCTGGCCCCAAATTTCAATAGTGTCAAGGCTGTGAAATTCTGATCTAAACCGATGTACTTAAAAGCCCTGACACAAACTGAAATCTGATAGAATCAAATGAAAAGGATTTGGCATGAAGGGCTCACAGAGCATTTTCACTAACTTCAGGCACTTTCGAGAGCGGATATCAAGCAACTGTTCATTAAAAATGAATTTCCTCTTTGAAAACTACTCAATATATTCTGTTTGCCTATTCTATCCAAGTGTGAAAGAACTTAAGAGGGTTTTGATGAAAGAGTACGAACCTTCAAAATTGGATTTCAGTCAGGTGGAGAGGAAAGTCTTCATAACATCCACTAACAGTTCCCACTTATGAATACACTTTTCGAAATCATTTGTTCATTCATATGCTCAGTATTTATGCTTCTGATTTCTGTTGTATGCACAGCCGCATCTTTTGATGATAGAAATAATTAAGCTGAGACTTTTTTTTTCCCCTCAGCTAAGTGAGACTTGGGAGAAACAAGGATGCAAATGTTGGCTGGGTCACTACACTAATCTTAAAAGCTTTTGAAACTCGAGATGAACCTGCGGTACAAGGCTGAACTGACCCTAAGCTGGAAATCTGGCTGTGATTTTCTGTTTCAACTGAGAGTCTCTGCTTTTGCCTGTCTTTCTAGATTTTAGGGCTGTGCTTTGGCCTGTGACTCCACTTCTTTGATGGATCTGAGAAAGTCAATTATTTGCAGATATCTATACCTATATCTACATCTACATCTATCTATCTATCTATCTATCTATCTATCTATCTATCTATCTATCTATCTATCTATCTATCTTTAAGAGAGAGAAAGAGAGAGAAGGATAGAGAGATAGAAACATCAATGATGAGAGAGAACCATTGATTGGCTGCCTCCTGCAGGGCCCCTACTGGGGATCAAGCACGTGACCTGACCTGGAATCAACCATGACCTCCTGGTTTGTTTGTAGATTGATGCTCAGCCACTGAGCCATGCCAGTCCAGTGTTCAGTTTTTTCCCTAAGGATGGGAGTAATGGCTTTTACATTCTTTACATGTTGGAACTAAAACCAGAAGCTGTATTTTACCTTTGAAGTATTTGTTTTTTACTTGAGATGAACTTAAAGATAATGTATTTATTCTTGGCTTCCTCATTGATTTGGTTCAAGGCAAACTATTTTTGCCTAATAGTTTAAATAAGTTGGAGGTTTTTAAAAAGATTGAACTTCTGTCTTTTTTTCATCAATGCTATGTGTTCTATTTTCAAACATGATTTTTAAATATTTTTATTTTAAAGAAAGAACATTAGAGAAGTTAATTTTTTTAAAAGAGCAAAAAATAGCATTGCGCAGTGCTTCAATAACTAGAGAGGAGACATGGTCATCTAGTGAATTAGTTATTTATATTATGTGTGATGGAGACAATTTTAGAAGCTCCACTTGCTCACTCTTTGAGTACATAATGTATGATGGAACAGTCATTTTCTCTGAGAAAGATTACTAGCCTGAAATACATTGAGAAATACATCTATCTCAATGTTCAGAATGTTCCCTGAATCTAATTTGTGAGCTTGAGAAATGCTGGACAAGTCACTATTTTTGCAGTGTTTTCTGTGCTTTCTATTTTATTGAATTTCCAATAATATATCATAAAATGTTAGACCTGCAAAGAATCTCTTCCCTAATTTCTCCAACCTAATAATCTTATAAAAGAGAAAACTGGAAACTATGTAAGCTACCTGATTAACCTCCCCCCTCAAATAGAATGAAAGATTGGAATCCAGATTTTCTGTCTCCTAGCTTGATAGTACTGCCTCTCCATGCAAAAACACTCTTGGGAGCTCAATAGTAAAAAAATATTTTCTTCGTATCACAAGTCAATAATCATCGACTTTGCCTGTGAAACTGACAAACCCAACTAGATATAGTGAAATGTCTCCATTTTTGTTTTGAAATTTCATGAAAATGTTAAATATTTTTTAGTAGGTTTTAATAGTTGAAAGAGTAAAAAACACTCTCTGACTACTGGAATAAAATCTCTTTGACCATAACTTTACAAAGTACATGGAAGTATTCTTTCTATTCAAGACTTATTCATTTTAATATCTTTAGAATAATAAATACCAATTTCTGGGCCTCGGCTGTCATATTTTTAACTCAACAAAGAGGGGCAAAATACATCGAGTAGGCAAACTCTGGCTTAAATAGAGCACATTAGTAGTTGAATGAACAATATTACTTCAACCACATTGACACTACCTCACAATGGGCTCTTTATGGATTTGAGCTTTCATGGTCTTGTGGTTGTCTCAAATTTTAAAAGGTTTAAATAATAGAGGATTAATTCAAAATGAGCTAATCTTGTTCATCATGAAATAAAGCTAGATTTTACTTTAAATGCATCTTGTCATGGCAAGTAATTTAGGATATTATTTTAGAGTTCCTGGGTTTCTCAATTATTTGAAGTCAGGATGGTCCAAGAGCATCAAGCTAAGGCACCAGGATTAAAGATTGACTCAATTTCAGAAATTGAAGGCAAAGAATCAGGAGCAAGGTAGGAACATTCAAATGCAGTTGTGTTATGATCCAGGAGAGCTGTTTCATAAGTGTCCACACAACCTGATTCCACTGAAGAAGGGCCATTCACCATAAATCAGGGTAGATGAGAAGAAGTAGGGTGGTCAGCAGAGAAGATGTCTGAGGCTTTGAGTATATGTCCCACATATTTTGCATCTGCCTTCACCAAACTTAATGATTTTTTCCTGGGTGTAGAGGTATTTTACTGCCTGCAAAATTTTTGTATATTATTCACCCATCCACAAGTGGACTTAATAGTTGGTTTCCGAAATTCTCTCTTTAGAGATTGATTTATTTGGCTTTATGCAAATCCCATTATTAATTATTCATACATTGACATGAATAATTTTAGTATCTTGATTAAGTAAGACTGATTAAACTTTCCATTCATCAAAAGGAAATGCAGATCCTCTGGATATATTTTATTTTACTTTACATTCTAAGTAATTACTATAAAGGGATAACTATTAGATAAGGTGTTTTTCAGAGCCCTATAATAGCTAGATTGTAGCGATAGTGAAGGGAGAGAATAAACAAAACAGAGATTCCACTGCCTAGGAAGATCTAATAATTGGTTAGAAAGATAATTTGGTGAATTCTAAATATTTTAATTTTATTCTAAACATTTTATTTATTTTTTAAAAAATATTTTTATTGATTTCAGAGGATGGGAGAGAGAAATGTAGACACATAAATGATGAGAGAGAATCATTGATTGGCCGCCTCCTGCACATCCCCTAATGGGGATTGAGCCTACAACCTGGGCATGTGTCCTTGACTGGATTAGAACCCGGGACTCTTCAGACCACAGGCTGATGATCTGTTCACTGAGCCAAATTGGTTAGAGCCTATTCTAAACATTTTAAAGCCTTATATTCCATCACGCATAATAATATTCCATCATTCTGGTTTTAGGTAACTTTAAGTTCTCCAATATAAAGAGTCTGCACTCTAAAAATGATTTTCACATTTTTAAATGGTTGAAAAAATATCAAAAGACCCCACTATTTTATGAAATTAAAATTTTGATTTATTTTAAAACATGGTTATATTATAATATTTTAATTAAAGTTTTACTAATAAACTTCATTAGTTAAAATACTATCTTAATAAAGCATTCATTAATAAAGCTTTATTAGAAAAGAGCTAGGACTGTACATTTTCATATTATCTATGATTGGTTTGGGCTACAATGAGCAGATTTGAGTAGTTACAAGGGAATGTATATGGGTCACAAAGCCTCAAATATTTATTATCTGGTCTTTACAAGGAAAGTTGCCAACACCTGATTTATAACAAATGCCAAGTGTTTCGAGATGGGTGTGTCATCCATGCAAAGCTACAGGGGAAAAGTAAGTCACCAAAAACAAGGAGTGAAACTTAGCACACAGAAAACCAATACTTAATACTCATCCTCTGAGACATTAATAATCTAATACCATTAATTACCTGAAAAACGCCTTGGTAAAGAAAATTTCCTGTTTTTATTAGACATAAATAAATAAAAAAAACTAAGAGAATTACTGTGTAACTCCAAATACACAGCAGGAAAGGTTTCTTTCATTTTTACCATTTTGAGCGGAATAAATGTCTTCCTAGAGCCATATTTAATCTTTTCAAAATGGGTTGTCCAAATGCCTGAGTTTGTAAGCAAACTTCAGTTAGGATTTGTTTCCAAATCCTAGGAGAAATGCAGGAGGAGGAAAACAGGGAGACAGCAGAGGGGTGAAGTGGATGAAAGAAAATGAGAAGATGACAGCGAGTAATAAAAATGTAATTTTCTCCATGAATTAAAAACGAGAGCAGAATTCACAAGTAGTAATACTGAGAGTATCAGTGGCTTCAAGCAAGGTCCTCAGCTCTAGAAAGTTAAAAGCACAGCATTTTTATAACTGTACACATTTTCCATGTTCCCCATCACTCTGCATTGTAGCCTTTAAGAGCCTCTAATCTTTTTGGCTCATCCACTTTTTCAGTAAAAGCAAAGTCTTGATTATAAAATACAGTTTACTTTATGCAGAAAAAAATGGGACATACATAAATGATTGGAAATAAATTTTATAGTCTTCATTACTCAGGTGTGCAACATTTACTAATTTGTCTGATTTTGTTTTCTGTGGTTTTTTTTGTAGCAAAGAACATTTCATTTTCTCATGTGACACAAATTTTATTGTTTGTCTAATATTCCATCAAATTGCTGTATTTTAGAAATATTTTATCTAGTTTGCTTTTTTTATTCTGGTTAATTTTTAAGAAATATTTTTATTGATTTCGGAGAGAGGAAGGGGGAAGAGAGAGAAACATCAATGATGAGAGAGAATCATTGATCAGCTGCTTCTTGCACCCTCCAACCCCTACTGGGGATCGAGCCCACCACCTAGGCATGTGCCCTTGACTGGAATCAAACCTGGGACCCTTCACTCCACAGGCTGACACACTATCCACTAAGGCAAACCAGTTAGGGCTCTGGTTAATTTTTTGATATCAGAAATAATAGCATGGAGAACTTGACATAAAGTTATTTTCTTCTGAATTTTTATTATTTCTTAGAAAAGATGGGAAGTTATAATGTTGGCATATATGGATAGATCAAGGCTCTGGGTTTAAGTGGCCAAATACTTTTCTTTAAGAAATATTTTTATTGATTTTTAGAGAGAGAGAAAGGGAGAGAGCGAAAGAAAGAGAAGCATTGATGTGAAAGTGGAACATCTAGGCTGCCTTCTGCAGGCCCCCTACTGGGGATCAAGTCTGCAACCTGGGCTCTGGGAACTGAACCAGCAACCTTTCTGAGCACAGGAAATACCCAAATGGCTGAGCTACATTGGCTGGGGCAGACATAAACTTTTCTAATATTTCTTTGAAGTATTGAGGACTAAGATACCCACTTCTCTGTGGAACCGAATGACTGTATAGGTCACTGACTCTCCTGTACCTCATGCTAGTTTTGGAGCATATAGCTGGGTAGATGGGACTTAGGTTGCTAGATACAACCTTTCTTAGCTAGAGATAATGAGATGAAGAGAGAAATAGATGTTCTATAGTTACAGTACTAGCATATTTCCATGACTGAAGAAATTTGCTGCCACCTTTAATATTCTAATTCTGGTGCAGATTAGTCTCCATGTAAATCAGGATTTGATTTTGACTGAAGCTAACCAAAGCTACATTAATCCTTAAATTTGTATTATTTGTGTTATTACAAAATGCTTGGTTAGTGATGGGTGAAATGAAAACCAAAACAAGCTTAGAAACAAACAAAAATCCATGTTCTAATGCATTCCTGTTCTGGCTCGGCTGCGGACTCTCTGAGTGGTACTCGGAAAGTCATATAATCTCTTGGTATTTGGATTTTCTCATGCACAAGCTGATATTCTTGGACTCTTTTCGAATGGCTATTATTCCCATTACATACTTAAACTATACACATTGGTAATTTTTCTTTTCAGAAAGCTCTTTAAGTTAACCTACTTTCTTACTTATAACCAGATTTGGCTGCAAGCCATGATAGAAACCCGCAAGTTTCATAACATCCTCCTTTACAAATAACTCCCCCAACAATATATGCCTCGTAACCCTGCATGCCTAAGAGAAGCCATTGGAGTGATTTGGTTCTATATGGACAAATAATAGCGCTTTCATAATCACTTTCAGATCATACTTATATTAGAAGCAATAGACAATATTCCTGCCTATAAGAAAAAGGAGAAAATAGTATCTTAAATTCAGTTTTAATAGAAATACTTTCACAATAATACTGTTAACATTTCAATAGAATTATTAAAGGGGCAATAAGAGAACATGAATATATGAAACACTGAGCTAAATTAGATGTGATGAATATTAAGTATTTTTTGCAGTTGATGTAAAAGGAAATAACTATAGATTACCTTATTCTATGAAAAGGAACACATATGCTTTCAGAAAAGATACCTAATTTTCTGCTAACTTCTAAATGTCACACAGTGTAAGCATTGTTTTTGCCAGAACATTATTTCTGGTTTATACAGAAAATATCTCATATCTCAATAGAATTTAAGAACATAATGTTAAAATTTACTCCATTGAAGGCTTTCTGAAGTTTCTTTCTAGATTTATAGCTTATTGTTGTTTTCATTTTTTCACATAAATTAAGTGAGTTAAAGCTAAAATATAGTCTTATCTTTTTGTTGACAAATGCCATCAACTCAAACGTAGCTGGCCAGATCTTTATTAGGGGGCTTCCTTATGAACAGGCCTAACAGAGCATCGCATTTAAATGATTCCTGTTGAGTCCTTTATAGGCAGGTGATATGTCATGCAATTCATAATGTGTACCTTGCATTATTAATTTCAAAAAAAAAAACACCACATCACATTGTTCAATGTAAGAAACTCTGATTTTTGGACCATCACAAATCAGATCTGTCACAGCATTCACAATACTGAATGAAAGAGAAATTTTCATAACGAATTCACCACAATTAGAAAACACGTGAAATACTTTTCTACAAATATATGCCCATTAGCCTGGAGTTCCCCCTTAAAATTCCAATTCAAATGATAGCCTCATCACGTTGAAAATTTCAGTTCTTGAAGATACTCAAGAAAGTACCAGGACACTGTGGAAAAGAGTATGGAGTTTCCTCAAAAAATAAAAAATGGAACTCCCATTTGACCCTGTGATCCCACATCTAGGAATATATCCAAAAAAAGCTAGAAACACCAATCAGAAAGGATATATGCACCCCTATGTTCATAACAGCACAATTCACCATAGCCAAGATTTGGAAACAGCCTAAGTGCCCATCAGCAGACGAGTGGATTAAAAAACTGTGGCACATCTACACAATAGAACACTACACTGTGGTAAAAAAGAAGGAATTCTTACCATTTGCAACACCATGGATGGAGTTGGAGAGCATTAGGCTAAGTGAAATAAGCAGTCAGAGAAAGATAAATATCACATGATCTCACTAATTTATGGAATATAGTGAACAACATAAACTGATGAATAAAAGCAGATCCAGAGACAGAGAAGCATCGATCGAATTGTCAAACCTCAGAGGGAAGGTAAGGGAGAGTGGGGGTGAGGGGGAGAGATCAACCAAAGGACTTGTATGCACGCATGTAAGCCTAACCAATGGACACAGACAACAGGGGGATGAGGGCATACGTGGGGGAGGGGAAGGTTGAGGAGGGAATGGGGGAGTGAGGACACATATGTAATACCTTAATTAATAAAGGGAAATTAAAAAAGAAGAAAGCACCAGGACACTGTGATCTTGTCTTCACACATTAGGATAAATTTGGGGAATAAGTCTCCAAACCACTCATGAAGTGTCTATCACTTAAAGGATTGGGGTGAGCACACCCCAAATCCTCCTCCTCTATGTTCCCAACCTCAGCATTTCACACTCCACACTCCTTAGAGCTCCTTTCATGGCTCCATGCTTTCTCACATGCTTCCTCCTCCGTTTACCACATGCCCTCTACTCTTGCTGCTTACAATTTCTCCTATCACTCTTGTTGATCTGAGGGTCTCCTCTCCATCCTTCACAATTTAACTTAAACTCTCATCTTTTGGAAGTCCTCTCTGACCGACACTGACACCACCATCAGCACTCCTTCCTTGCCATGCTGCTCTGTGCACACACATGCATCATATCTGCATGTCTGTCGCCTCTGCTCCACAGTAAGCTTTTAGCCCTCAGTTGCATTTTAAAATTTATATCCTAAGTACTTTTATGAAAATATAAGCCACATATGTCATACAATGTGTTTTATGGAATGCATCTTGATTAAAGGTAACAACCCCTACCTTATTCTTTTTAATGATTATAAATAGATAAACTATTGAGCCATTTTCCCCAGTCTTACTGTTCCAGCAAGATACAGAGAAAACTCCCCAGGGACCCCTCAATCCAGAAAATAGGTAAAAGAACACTGCCCCCTGGAGACGGCAAAAAGAGGATTGTTTCGTGGTCTCACAAACTTAAGTGGTAGGGTGTGCACGGTCCATGGTTGCAGGGCTAGAGACATGGTTCATCTCTCTACCTGGGGTTCACTAGCATTTGAGAAGCTAAGACAAGAAGTTGTGCACAGGGATGCTTGCATTCCCCACCCCGTTTCTTGCATCACTAGCGTGCTGTGGCTGCCCCTTCTTGAGTGAGTGAGGAAAACATAGAGGCTGAGTGAGCTAATAAATGCCATTTCCAAGCCCCTCCTCCCCCTAGATCAGAATATTGTGTCCCAAGGGAACCTCCCAAATATCCACCTTGAACTGCAGTGGTGTCAGTTAAGATAACATGGAGGTGTTTCCTAAAGAGGATCATACGTCAACCTACGGGTGATTAATTTTAGCAATTCCTAATGGGCTAAGTACAGGGACAGAAGTCCAGCAAGCTCACTCATTCAGAAGTATAAACAGTTTTTCTCTCTAGTATTTAGTGAGAAAGAGTAAACTCTAACCTCTTTGCTCTTTGGCTTCCCTCCCATGAATCGTGAAGGAGTTTCATTTCCAGAACTATTTCCTACCATTTGGAAAGAAGCAAAAGGGAAAGGAATGGAAGAGGCTCTACCTAGAACAAAAAGCAAGCTGAAAAACAAAATAGGGCTATTGATGAGAAAAGACCATATTTAGGAGGAATAAGTGGGGGAAGAGAACATATATGGTCATTCCTAAAAGTCAGTTAGTTAAACCAGACTCTAGCAGCAGTACCATTATTTCTACGTAGAAGGGTTTTAGGTGGAGCAATCTAATGGACTAAAGAGTCTTAATGCTTCATTTGCATAGATTTCACATGAAATTGCCTGCAGCCTGCGCTGTCTTTTGAGGGAATAGTCTCTGCGCTTCCTTGAATCTCACAGCCCCTGGGACTCAGAGCTTCTTCAAGTTCTCATCATTTTCAATAACAGATCCTGAGTCTGGAAGGGCTTTGAGTCCCCGAACTGGAGACTTCCCAATATAGGTAACTCTTGAAGACGGGAAGTTGAGGCAGCTTGGATTTCTGGGACCCTTCTGAATTTTGTAGGATAAAGGAATGAGATTAATCTGAAAAGCTGGGAGGCACCTTAAGTTCATGTTGGTGAAGAGCTCCATCTCCTGTTCTGTGTGGGTATGTTCTCAACACAATTCCGATCGCCAGAGGAAAGAGGGAGAATAAACCAGCACAACCCCTTGCAATGCAGATCTTTCCTTCACCTTCCACCCCTAAAAACAAATGTTGCTCGCTCTCTGGGGGAATCTGATGCCCAAGGGAAGGAAACATGGATGGAGTGAGGCTTTACAGGCCTCGCCTACAGCACAGAAGAAGGTTGCCAGCGGGTTTAGAGGTGTTCTTGAAATAGTTTTACCCTTTCCCGGAGAGAATTCAAGTTGGTACCTCAGGAAAACATGTTATCTCAGCTCCATAGGAGAGATCTGGTCCGAGCTGGGGAAGAAACACCTTTTCTGGCTCATCAATTGAACCTGTTCACCTGCAAAAACCCCTTCTATGTTGATTTTAAACTTGGCCTCTAGTGTTCTGCCTTTTACTACCGAGTGTAACTTAAAGGAGAGAAAAGGGAAAGGGAAGGTGTTTATTATAAGACAAAAATGCCACTATTTTAATAACTGCAATATAGAGACTCAAGAATGAATGCTGTTAGACAAAATCAGATTATCCTTTTTGGTTCTCTGGTAAGAAATTGTTTGTCATCGACTCAGCAGCAGTTTAGTTTGCTTGCTTTTTCCTATTTTATTGGAAAGTCGACAAATCAATGAAATTAAGTAAATTTTCTCTGCAATTGTACTTGAAGGCTATACAATTTGGAGAAAAATGCATTCGATTATAAACAAGAGAATTAAATTCTATTTCTATGCCATTGTGGCTTCATGCTGGTGACAACCTCTCATGGACTTCAGTTTGTTCCCTGTGGAAAGAAGGGTTACCTTAAATGAAACCATTCTTTCTTCTCATACCTACAAATGTGACTATTATAGTCATCTACCAATGGTATGCCACATCTGAGAAATGTATTTCCCAACTATATTAATAAAAGAGTAATATGCTAATTAGACCAGGAGACCTTCTGGACATCTTTCCGGACAAAGCCGTGGTGGCAGGGTCCAGGCAGAGGTGGTTAGGGATGATCAGGCCAGGAGCAGAGGGCAGTTGAGGGTGATTAGGCCAGCAAGGGGGGGCAGTTGGGGGCAATCTGGCTGGCAGGGGTGGGTGGCAGTTAGGGGCCAGCAGTCCCAGATTGCAAGAGGGATGTCTGACTGCCAGTCTGGCAGGAGTCCCAAATTGGAGAGGGTGTAGGGTGGGCTGAAGGCTCTCCCTCCATGCATGAATTTCTTCACTGGGCCACTGGTTATGTTTATAAGAATGGTTATCTGTATATTTGTATTTTGAATCAATATAGTTAAATCATTTCTATATAGAACATTTTGTTTACAATGGTAGTTGATGGTCCTTTATCATTCTAAGTGGCCTAGTTTAGGAAAAGGAGCCCAGCTTAACTAATTGGTTTTTCACATTAGATGGTATACTATTAGCCAGTAATATCATCACTAATGCGACTTGGTTATCATAGTGCTTCCAAAAAAAAAAAAAGCTATCATAGTAGCATCACCCCTCCACGTGAATGCATGAAATCATACCTCATATTATGTATTATGTACTAATACCAAATACTAATATATTATAGATGTTATATACCAAAAATCATTAGTATAAATACCAGTAAATGCTCCAGAGAGCAATCAGTCTGAAATACTCAATAGATTAAACTGTTAATTCCATACTAATACAAATATCCAGAGTCACATTACTTATCTTTGAAACTCGTCATCATCAATCACACAGGTAAGTTTGCATTCACATGGAGAACAAGTCATTGAGTCATTAACCAGAGTCCATTTTTATGTGAGGACCCAAAAATGTCTACACAGGACAGTGTTAGGAGTAACCAGCGCTATCTCTGCTCTTTTTGGTTCTGGTAGTGCATTTTGAAGAAAATGTTTTTAAAAATAAATATTGTAAATACTTGATATAAGGGTAAGGGCAGTTCTTATATCTCTCCAATAGTTTATCCCCTCCCTGCTGGAGCCTATTTTGTGCCTACAGGTGAATCGTGAGTTTGAAATTAGCATATGTGTACAGTTAACCCTGCTCTTGCCATATTGTTCTCAGTATTATGAAAGCCACATATTGCTTTTTAACCCTGAGTGGGGAATGTTCCTTTGCTTACACACTGAATTGTTTCTTGGGAAAAGCTTCTTTGTCCATTGTTCTTTGTGGTCTCTGGCTCCAGTCCATTGAATGGAGTTCTTCCTTTACCTGTTTCCTCCTTAGCCATCTGTGGAGTGGATATTGGGGAACACGCCCCTGTTACAGATTGTACAGCTTTCTTCTTAGAGCTTTCTCAGCCCGCATTCTGTTTATTAGAGGTGTATGTGCCAGACAGGGTCACAGGACCTTTATACACAGCCTCATGATTTGTCAATATAATTCTCCCACAATGTGTAGATTTCTTCTCTGTTTTACTCCAGCCCGTTTCACATGCTAGAGATCCTTTTGAGACATGGTTTTCATGTAAGATGTGTGTCTTTGCATATTTTTGTCTTCACATCTCTTTAGATTTAAGCTATATTATCTTGGAACTGGTAGGCAATTCTGGAAATGTTCACCTGTATTCTTATTTTTGCTTTGAGGCATCTTAATTCACTTAGGTATTTTAATGTTAAGTACAGATCATGCTTTTAATGTGATCCATTCCAATAGATTCAATTTTAACTGGTCTTAAGACTCTCAATTTTGTCTTTTGCATTTGGCGTCTAAAGGCAAGCAGCTATTCTAACTCTACATTGTCCCAAATTTCTGAAATCTATTGATCTCCTTTCCACTTTCAAATTAGCCAATTATTTTAACTAGCTCAATGGTGGCCAAACTGCAGCTCGCAAGCCACATGCAGCTCAAGAGCTGCCGTTTGTTGCTCTGTTGACTAATGAGTTTGCCGACCACTGAACTAGCTCATAGCTTTCTTTTAATTCTTTGCCCAATTCACCAAATTTCTTTCAGTTTAATACCTTTGTGGTCTACCTACTGAGTTACTGCAGGTTACTATTTATAAAACATTTTCCACTATGAAATAGGATTCCAATTTCCAGCCTCTAATATAGATTTTCTTACCAACTCAAACCAGCAATTTAGCAGGTGCTGCATATTTCATATTATTCTGATGATACAGTGCTGCTGCTGCTACTACTACTACTACTATTACTACTTTCATCAGGCTGGGGTAGGCTAGGTGGTATCTAGGATTCATGCCCAGCATAAGCTGACAATTATGTAGCTTTGAGTAAGATATGTTAGTGCCTTCACCTCAGGGAATATTGCACATAATTTGGTATGCGTGTGGGGGGGGGGCGGAGGGTGAGGGGAGGATACGGTTCAGAGCTTATGGGTTGGGTTATGGTACTTTTCTTCTTTATTTAAAATTTTGCCCAATGTTTTAATTTTTGGGTAGATTTCAGAGTTGAAAATTGATGAATATTTTTAAGAATATATTTTTATTGATTTCAGAGAGGAAAGGGGGAGAGCAATGCAATAGTAATATATTAGGGCTTCCTACCCTGCTTGGTGAGTTGGAATGCAGGTAGGAGAATAGAGACCCTCTACCTCAGAAAGCCAGAGTAGAAGAACTAAGTGTCTGAAAAGGAAGTTATTTCTGAAAAGAATCTGCTGTGAGAAGCCCTACACATTTTCAGAATTTAGAGGCAGCTGGTGCTATAAAAGTCAGAAAGAGAGCTGAAAACAGAGCGATTGCTTCCAAGTTTACACGGGGAGTTCTTATTCCTCCAGGTGTAATACAGTCCTGTAATCAGCAAAACTTGAAACGAGTTTGACTGAGCCCAGTACCCTAGCCATTCCCTCTTCCTGATGAGACCAGAGTTGACCTTCTTTTGTAATTATGTATAAAAAGCTCACGGATGTGTTCAAAGCAAAACAGTATTTTTAAAATTCTTTACTCTGGTGAAGAAGGAGTGCCATCTCAATAGAGATCATCTATCCAGTGGCCAACAGCTGGCCAGTAATCAAAGCCAGAGTGTTAGGCATGTCCTTACCCCTTGTTTCATTCTTGCGAAATAATAAAACTTGGCAGGATTGTTAAATAAAACATGAATTACATTCAGAGCAGGAAAAGGAGAAGGTAAATGAAAAGAACCTGCTGACTGAAGAACAGAAGAGCAGTGGAGAATAGGGTGAGTTGCAAGACTGAAAATGGCAGTTGGTAAAAGCCTGACTGCCCCTCCTGTCTTCCCAGACTGTTAACAACCAAGTGTACATGTCAGGCAACATTCTGGAAGATTCTCTTGTAGAGATGACCAGCCTAGCACAAAAGACCAAGAGAAATATCAGGTGAATTGTCTGAAATGATGAATTGTCTGACATGTTTGATTAGAGAGGGAATGTAAGCATTTATAATGAATACATATTTTCTTTCACAGTTCATTTGTTCCATAGTGAATTGTACCAATAGACACATTTATTCCAGGCATGCAGAGTTTTTAAAATCACATACTTAATACCTCTCATCCTGAAAATACAAATGAACATTCAGGAACAACTAGAGTCCCATGATATATAAGAGTGCTTCCAACTTGATAAACGGAGTCTAAACAAATATATAAAAAAAATAAAAAAGAGTTCAGAAGAAACATAAACCATGAAGAAAGCAGAAGACAATAAAGATGATGATGACAACAAGAAAAACACTATCTCTACAATCCTCAACGGAATGAGAGGATATTGCATCCATGAAACAATGTAATATAATCTTTATAAGAGCATCAGAGAAAAGAATGATCTACTGGGTTATTGAATTTTGAACATTAAAAATAATAGATACTGCCAAAATAAAGCTGTAGCAATTTTAGAAACATAAGCAAAAGGTCAAAGATAAAAAAAACATTGAAATAACTGCTAAAAACAATCCAGGTGATGAAACATGTATAGTAGAATTATTACAAAGACAGATCAGGGTAAAAAGAGAGGAGAAAAATAAAGAAATAACAAAGTATTTCATTGCGAAGGCCCATGATCTGCTTATTGCAGTGAACAGAAAAAGTGAACTTTCGCCTCAAGGTATGTTGGTATGATATTTCAAAACAGAATGAACTCAGTAAAAGAAAAAATTATGAAGACTTCATGGATAAAAACAGGTAAATTAGAAAAGAGCAGAAACAAAGTGTTTTCAGATTTATTGGCAGCGGTATCTGAAAGTAATAATGTACCCCTAATTCTGAAGAAAAATAATTACCATCCTAGACATCTATACCCAGATAAATCATTCCAATTTAAAGCTAAGATAACAGGCAGAAAGAGTAAATTTTCCTTCTAAGTACTTTTCTTCTTAGAAAACTTTTGGAGGATATGCTTTGCTAATAAAATGGGAATAAAACCAAGAATAAAGCAGGATGCAGGAAATGGGATCAACTCTAGACATGTAGGACATTTCTGGGATGTATGCACTTGGAAACCTATAGAAGAACAGATCTAGATTTGAGAGGGAGCAAAGTGAGCCTCAAAAGGAAGTTCTCTGAGAAAAATAAAATGCACTGATGAATTGTCTTGTTTGATTAGAGAGGAAATGGAAGTATCTAGAAGAATTTTTAATAAATATATAGAAAAGATAAAATTGTTCCGCAGTAATCAAAGCATAACCACATTTCACTAATAAGAATTGACTCTTTGATTAGTTCAACCTCTGTTCAAATTTTTGCTTTTGACCAGTGGGACTCAGGCATAAAAAACTAGAGTAATTAGCCCGGTATCTTCTTTAGTTTCAGCCATTTAGAACAATTTAAGTATTTTAAGCACACAATTTTTAAAGAAATATATTGTCATTTATTTTATTTTTCATTATTTTAAAATATATTTTATTGATATTTTAATAGAAAGGAAGGGAGAGGGATAGAGAGTTAGAAACATCCATCAGCTGCCTCCTGCACACTCCCCACTGTTGATGTACCTGCAACCAAGGTACATGCCCTTGACCAAAATCAAACCTGGGACCCTTCAGTCCGCAAGCAGATGCTCTATCCACTAAGCCAAACCAGTTAGGGCTTTTTTCATTGATTTTTGAATGAGAAAGGGAGAGGAAAAGAGGGAGAGAAATTGATTGGTTGCTTCCGGTATGCACCTTAAATGGTGACCAAACCCGCAACCTGGGCATGTGCCCTGACTGGGAGTTGAACCGGTGACCTTTCAGCGTACAGGAGGATATGCAACTGAGCCATACTGGCCAGAGCTTTAAGGACATGATTAAAAAAAAAATAGAAGGTAAGTAAAAAGCAAATGAACAAACAAAGCATATACTTTTGCTACTTTGGGGATTTGAAAAAAATTTTTTTAACCATAGTCACTTGAAAAACCAGTTTCACTTTTGCATTAGGATTTTGTCAGAAATATCTGAAATATTTTCGCACTTGTACTAAAGTTGCCATTTATAATTTCAAGCACAAAGGCAATAATACTCACCACAGGAAGAATGGATCTATATTTGATGAGCTTAAGTAAGTTGCTAATTCATGCCTGTGGCAATGGTATGGGCACTGACAATACATAAATATTAATGTCCTGAGAGACGAGGCAGCAGCCTCAGAATGAAAATTACGGAGAGCAACCAGAATTACCACTGATAATGTAACACAGAGAACGTGGAGCAAAGGGTCCTATTTGCCAGGGTGAAGGGTTGACTTTGATCACTGGCAAATAAATCAACATCTTCTTCGAATATCGGGTGTCAATTTCAAAACCTTTGTGCCTCTTTAGAATGTACTCCAGTCTTCTTAGAAAGTCATGCTAAATTCCAGAAATAATAAAATCAAGGTTTCTTTTCTTTTCTAAGCTCTAAACTCTAAGGCCATCCCTCATTTATTTTTTCCTCCCTGAAGGTCTGTCACTCTCACACATGACATACCCTTCAAATAGTCTCTTATTCAAGGAATAATCTGTCCTTAAACTGCTATTTGTCTGTATGATTGCTTTGTGACTAACGACAAACCAGCTATGTTAGAAGGCAGTGATGCTAACATCTATGTTAAACATGACCACACAGAATAATGAGAAGAGCAGTGACGAAGCACAGAATATGAAATCTTTTTATTTGGATGCTTCCGGACCCAAGGGAACACTAACTAGTAGGTCTTTTCCTCTCCCTCAGTCTTAGGCAATGATAGAATTGTTGACAAAAAGAAATTGAATCTATCCTGCAATAACAGATACTTTTAGAGAAATTGTTATTGCTCAAAAATGTTAACCTTAATAGCCCTGATAGCAGAAGGGGGGTGGGGGGTGGCTCTCAGGAAAGCTTTCGGCATCCAGCCAGACATGAGCTTCTAAAATCATGTGTTCTTGAATTTGTTTTGTCTTTTGAAATTATGGACACTTAATTGCATTACATGCATCATTCATTTATCCATTTTTATTTAGCTTCAGAATCATTTGCATTATTCGCCAGTAAAATAGCATACCCAACATTTTCTAGACATTTTGATAACTCACTAAAAGCATCCTGTGATACTATGGCTGTTCTGCAGCTGATATCACAGTGGCCTCTGGGGGAACCAGAGAAGCAAAAAGAATGGGTGCTAGGATGCTGGTCCCCACCAAGATGGGAAGGTCTTAAATGTGGGACATTGCTGAAAACACAGAGACAGAAATGTGTTCCAACTCAGCCACTCACCGAAAAGTGGCTCCTGTTTTGATCCCCGATTTCCTCTCCGAGGTGGAAATGCTATCTCACTTGAAGAACAGAGGGAGTGTTACGTGACATGATATATCTGAAAGCACACCACAAATAGGCAGGTGCTGGTGATGAGGTATGGCCCTCTTCCCTTCCACGTGCTGGGCCCACTTCTCCACCCCCTGATGCTCTTTCTCCAGGTGTTTTCAGAGTCTCCTGCGGCTTTCAAGCTTCAGATTCATTCCGCAGCTGCTGGGCCTCATAAATCCTTGCCTCATGCCTCTTCGCAATTTGCTATAATAGAGAAGTTTCTCAGGAGTCAGGAAATGATTGAAAACCCTTACATTTAAATGAAAATGAATGATAATTGTCTTTTTTTAACAACAATAAATTACTGGTAATGATAATACAGGAAAAATGACAGTTATTTTGTTTCCTAGGGTTTTTTTTTTTTTCTCCTAGCAGGTCTCCTGTTATCACAATGGGTGTGTTGTCCACTGTTCGTTCACTCACATGCCACATGTGTGGAGGGTACCTGAAATAAAACACCAGTTCCCACCTAATGGGAAAGGCAACTGGAAGGATTTCTGGAGGAGGGGGCTTGGGCCCTCAATCCCGGACTAAGCAAAGAAACTAGAACATGAGTGATTTACAATCAGAAATTTTTCTCAGGATAAAATAAAAATAATTATGGCTGCATGTATCATTTAAATGTTAACATTTCTGTTTATTTAAGTAATAATTAAAGTGCTACAATTTTATCCTGGCTAATATATATACATATATATATATATATATATATATATATATATATATTCAGAAAATAGAATAAAAAGGCTTTGAGAAAAGACATGTTTATAAGGATGAAAAGTGAGATTAAGGCAGAGGGTCCCTCCATGGGCTATGGTTCAACATAGTTGCAGGGAAAACAGTGATGACATTTAAAAAAAATATATATATATATATATATATATATTTTAATTTCAGAGAGGAAGGGAGAGGAAGAGATAGAAACATCAATAATGAGAGAGAATCATTGATTGGCTGCCTCCTCCTGCCCCCAGCTGGGGATCTAGCTCACAACCCGGGCACATGCCCTTGACTGGAATCGAACCTGGGACCCTTCAGTCCACAGGCTGACACTCTAGCCACTGAGCCAAACTAGCTAGGGCCAGGAATGACATTTTAAAAATATCTATATTTTATTGATTTTACAGAGAGGAAGGGAGAAAGATAGAAAGCTAGAAACATCAATAAGAGAGAAACATCAATCAGCTGCCTCCTGCACACCCCCCACTGGGGATGTGCCCACAACCAACGTACATGCCCTTGACCGGAATCACACCCGGGAACCTTCAGTCCGCAGGCCAACGCTCGATCCACTGAGCCAAACCGGTTTGGGCAGTGATGACATTTGAAAGCTGTGGGGCTCTCAGGCTTGGGGCGTCAGACCGTGGGTCACACAGGCAATGAAATTTAACCTCCAGATCTCAGAAGGCAGATGGGCTGAAGCTGTGGCAGACTATTTCAACTTTTGTGTTTAGCCCAGAAACTGGAGCAGAATGCTATTCAAACTAAACAAAAAAACTAGCTGTGTAGAGATGAGAGAGAGAAAAGGCAGGGCAAATAAAGTTCAAGAGATAGAAAACCATCTCTGAATGACCTAAATTCCAACGGGAAAAACTGCAAATGCTTTGAAATCAAATGGTTCATTGGAGAAATGTTAGCCAAATAGTCAGAGGCATAAAAAATCTTGTGCAGTATTGTTTGTTATGCTAAGTGCAAGCCTTTCATTATGAATTTAATGGAGGAAAGTGACTTAAGCTAAAATTCTGGACCACAATACATGTGATTTATTTTCCTGAGAAGAACACGTCATGAAGGCTTGTTCATGGCTCCCAACCCAAATTCTGCATCTTATTTGGGACCCAGATTGGGGCCCCATCTTGGAGCTTTATTGATGTAATGGGGCTAACATCCTTTCATTGTTTTGGGTTGTTTCTTGATATATTTTTGTGTTTATTTGTATCATATAAATATTACTTTAGTGTTTTTATTTCTGTTCTTTAGCAGGTGTGATAATAAACATATAAATATATACATGCATCAAACTTACACAGAGTTATATGTCAATTGTATCTCAATGAAGCTGGGAATATATGTGTATTATAAACATATATGTATATACTGATGTTTGTCAATTATAACATAAGCATTTTTCCATGTTTACTTTTCACATTTATTTGTAAGTTCTATTATAAAATTCTGGTTCGTGAAGTTTTTATACCAAAATTTGCTTAAACATTCCCAATTGTCAAGCTACCTCTAATTTATCACTAATGTAAACAATATTATAATAAAGTGCAGAAATTTTCACATTTCATGTTTTTTTCTGTGCATATTACAAAATAAAAATGTCAATGGTTTTAAGGTTCCTAGGGCTTGTTGCCAGTGATCTGCAAAAAAGATTGTATCCACTTACCCTGTATTTGCCACACCTTCTAGATCTCATTGTTCTTTTCCTCGTAAATTTATTAACGTTGGGGTATTTTTACAGTAAGTCTCATTTGAAAATAAACCAAGCAATTCTACACAATGAAATACTCTTCCTACTCCAACTTAATGGAAGCTGTCCTCTCTCTTAAAAAGCCAACTCGGATTCCTACTCTCCCATAGAGGTTCCAAGACCAGCCACTTCTGAGGGTCCTCGCCCATCTCTGAAGCGCTTTGGCTTGTACTCTCTGCTTCTCTCTGTTGTCACTTCTGGGCTATTCTTCCCAAGCAAATATGTCATGGCTTCCACTAAGACCTTTAGCTCCTTATGACCGAACTGGCCTTCTTCCATTTCTTACATCTCCTAATGCGGCTCACCGATGCACAGAGGAAGTACACAGTATGCCTTGTTGGTGGCTGGTGAAGAAATTGAACTAATGCAAGTTGGACAGCTTAAGGAAGGTCATTCTTCCCATGATCTCGGATTGCACCCCTCCAGCTCTGCATCTTTCTGGGTCCTGTGATGGGATGAACTGATCCCTCCTGACTTCTGAGTTTCTCCATTACCTGCGCTGGGAAAGTGATTTGAGAATTGGAGGGCACCTTGGGGGGACAGTGCCTTTCATTGGGGTAGTTTACATGGAGCCCCTTTCAGCCCATCTGTAGGCCTTCTGTGATGGCCTCAGGACTCAGGATTGGTGTGTTCAGTATTATTGAACAAACACGCGGACTCCATTTTGGGGGAAGATAGATACCTCCCATTGCTTGATTCCAAGTTTTCTGAGTTAAATCTCTGCCCTTCTGTAGCTGTTACCTACATCCACTGCCTCCCCGATGATAGCGTCTTTCTTCAAAATCTCCCACTCTTTGCAAGTCTTTAAAACATTGAGTCCTCACAGCACAAATAGCTCATGCTCATGAATAATTCAATTAATTAATACATAAAATATTTTATTTTTAATTTCCTGCTCAGTTTCGCCAGGACTCAATGATTGTTTCTGGAGACAAATTAGAGCAAGAGGAGCCTTCCGGGCTAAGATGCGGAACTGGGCTCCGATCGCTTTGAGCGGCTGGGGACCACGGGCCAGGTTTTACTTGTATGTTTTCCGAAAGGCACTGGCCTTGTCCTGGTGTGAGCAGCACCGCAGCCGTGGTGAGCCGCACAGTCCTCCTCAAGCAGACAAAGCCTTTGGTCACAACTCCCCTCCGTGACCACTGCTGTGCTCTTGGGGCTAGTAATGGAGGGAGGCTCTGTTCCCTAATCTAACCTTTTTACTTCTTGGGTTTTTATGAGAACTCAGTAAGTTAATGGGTGAGAAATACTTAGCAGAGTGTCTGGCACATAGCCAATGCTCTGTCAGTGTTGACGGTGGTTATTGTTAGCCATTCTAAATGCCCTCTGACCCCAGCCCACCTGCCTCTCAGCCCTCACCTTGCACACGATTCACCTTGCTCTCCATGCTGGTCAGATTCCTCTTCTGTCCGTTTTTCCAATAAACACTAACCTTTTTGTAATTTTAAAACTTTACATATGGTTCTCCTCCTGAAATCCTTGAAAGTAGAAATCCACCTTCTTAACCCAACTAACACCTCCTCAGACGTTAGCTTCCAGTTTTCTTTCTTTGCACAAAGCTCTCCTGAGGCCTGGGGGAAACCATGGGTCCCCATTACCAGGGCTGTGGGCCCATCGTGCAGCTGCTTAAAGCTTGCCCCCCTTCTCCAGAGAACTCACCCAACCTCGTGTTTCTCTGATATTATTGTGAATGAAGTCACCTAGAGGGTTTATCGAGGCTCAGATTTCTGGACCCCATTTTCTGACCTTCCCACTCAGTAGGTCTGGGAAATCACCGAGTACTGACAGTTTCAACCAATTCCCAGGTGCTGCTGGCCCTGGGATCACCCTGCGAACAACACTCCTGCATCAAGGGAAGTCCTCCTTGCCTGAGGATTGCAGCAAACTCTGACCATCCTTCCTCCACAGGGAGGACGATGACTGACCAACACAGGAGCCAGGAGTGAGACCAACTCATGCTCCAGAGACCCCGTGGGGTGAGACTGAGACCACAGCCTTGTGGGGCTCCGTTCTTTGCCCCTCGCCTCTCCTGAGAGCATCCTCCGATGAACCCTGTGCCCAGAAGCTCTGCTTCAGCCTCTACTGCCGAGGAACCCAATCAAAGATGCGTGTGTGTATGAATGCCACGTGGAAATACAGAAAGCACAGAGAGCAAATCAGTGGTCAGCAAACTGCGGCTCTCGAGTCACATGTGGCTCTTTGAGCGTGGCTCTTCTACAAAAGCCACACCCGGGTACGCAGGTATAGTGTGATTGAAACTTCACGGCCCATGCGCAGAAGTCGGCTTTTGGCCTGGACGAGTCTATTTTGAAGAAGTGGCATTAGAACACTCAAGGAGCCAAAGAGCCGCATGTGGCTCGCGAGCCGCAGTTTGCAAACCACCGGTCTAGATGGGAATAGAGATTTCCTCCTGAGAAGGTTTGCAGGAGCTCTCTGGGACAAAGAAAGCCTTCCTTTGAAGCCCAGAGCACAGAAAAAGATGCTTCCTGCACAAGTCTTCAAAGTGTATCAGCATCATCTTGAAGAAGCGGGTTGCGTCAGAGTCTGTGAGTGCTTGGAATTGCCCTATCGCTAGGTTGTCATTTCATATAATGAGACAATCTGCGCTTGCCAGGGCCTTGCACAGCCCGACTCTGTAAATTCTGCATCAGGCAGAGTGTGCCAGCATCTCCTAATGACCCCGACAACGACCGCTCCCCCGGCTGAGATCTGCCCATAGGAGCTAATGCTGATGAACCGCTCAGCTTCCCGCCAGCAATCAAACGAGAGCGTGAACAGGGTTTAACGGCTGCAGCTCACTTTGTGTTACAAGCACGGCCAGCGGACAGGGAACGGAATGAATGAGGAGGCCTTCGTGGCCTGTTCCTAAGAAATGGTCTGTGGGGTCCCACGTGGCCAACACTTTTGAAACAGCATCATCTTTGTAAGCCAGAATTAATGGGCCCAGCCGTCTTCCTCGAGCAGGTGGCACTGCCCCTTGGTGCAGGCTGGCATGCCCGGAGTGGAGGCTGCAGCCATCTGGACCGCTGTCAGGAAATCCCATGGATGCTGAGCTTGGACCAGAGGGCAATTAGCAGGGCTCTGCACAGCAGCTTTGTAAAGGCTGGAGTCCTCCTCATCAGTTCCTTCCTCATGCCTGACATGACAGTCTCCGCTTGGCTCCGGTATGCTGTAGGGAGGCCATTAACCAGGGCCACCTGGTCTGTTGCTAAAAATAACAAGGTTTCTGCATAGATAACTGCCCCAGGCAGATGTAAAAAGGGAAGTGCCCGAGAAAGTGCCTATTTGAATGTATTTTCCAACTTGCACATTTTTAACAATAGGGGGCATTAGGTCTCTATGTTGTCGGTGGTTTTTAGTTTGATGGCTCAAACTCCATCCCTTTCCTGGTTTCACCTGGCAGTTCCATAAGCCAAATTTGCATACGGGTGCTGTTACCAGTACCTTTTACAGTCCTTGAGTGAGTTAAATAAGGGCAACTCTGGCTGAAAAAAAATCACAGGAGATTGCATGGATATTGCAGTTCCCACAGCATCGTGAGAGCAAGAGCAGGCTGGATCCCCATTTATCTTTCAATAAAGATCCTGAAAGAGGCTATAACAGCAGAAGGAAATGCCTTTCCCCGAAGCATTTCACAGCTCCTTCCTGACTTCATTCCTTTCGGAAACGAAGAAAATCTGCGTGGCAGTGGGAGGAGGGGGTTTCATTGGGAAGTTGATCTAACCCAACTTTCCACCGTGGCCTTTCTTCCCAGACACACTTGTCCAGAGGGACTTCCTGCTCTTTATGTTCCAAGTACAACATTTGCAGCATCAGATACTTAAATAATATTGATCTCACATCTACTTGGGGAAAAAGAAAAAAGAATTCTGGACAGTGGAGACATGTATTCCACTGGATAAGAAAAGTAGAGTGGAATACAGTTAGTCCAATCCCAGAGGCATTTTGACTGTTACTTGAAGACTGAACTCAGAAAATCGTCAGGGAACATGTGAGAAGGCATAAGAGGTCCATCTTAAAGAAAGTTCTGTATGTGTGACATCATTTATTTATTTTTATTCTTAATTTTTACAGAGGAAGGGAGAGGGATAGAGAGCTAGAAACATCAATGAGAGAGAAAAATGGATCAGCTGCCTCTTGCACATCCCCTACTGGGGATGTGCCTGCAGCCAAGGTACATGCCCTTCACGGGAATCGAACCTGGGACCTTTCAGTCCTCAGGCCAACAACGCTCAATCCACTGAGCCAAACTGGTTTCAGCGAGACATCATTTATTTAATAGCTCAGCAGCTCATGGGGACGGTGGCCTTGGGGAAAGATACACAACAGGCACAACATCATCGCCCACCTCTTTTTCACACTGGTATGTAAATGACTGTTCATTTTTTAAAGAATCAAGAATTTAATACTGTGGAATCACGCCCTCATAACGGACCCATTAAGGGAGGGGGCAGTACGTGGTTCCTGTTTCAAAATAATTTAAACCAAAGTCTTTTGTAAAAGACAGTTTTGCCTCAAGACTACTTAGCCACCAAGAGGAAAAGTAGAGCTACTCTTCTGAAGATGCACTGTTTTCATTCCCCTCTGCCATCTTCAAAATCCAACTCCAGTCTTTCCCCCCAGATTTCAGCTGGAGGGAAAGAGACCCCAGAGGTGGCATGACAAGTCTGAGCAGCTTTCTGGCACTCCTCGGCGGGGGTCAGGGCAGTCTGCACACCCCCTACCTAGACACTGAGGAGGAGGTGATGCCCAAAGCTCCTCTCTTGGGGTAACTTCCATAGAGTCTTATCCCCCCCAACTGGAGCACCCCAACCTGTGGGCCTGTGCACAGGACCAAAGAAACAGCTGCCGGCAACAGCTCTTGACTTGTCCCTACCCACACAATTTTTTTGACAAAAAGCTTATATTCAAGTGTTTTTACTTAATATTTTCTTGGCATTTTCTCTCAGGGCACTCTTTCAAGTGGCCTAGTCCTGATTAAAATGTTTATCTCAGTAATTTCTTTTTCTTTCTTTCTTTCTTTGCATCATTGTAGGCAGTTTGTAGTGACTGACTTGTCTTTTATTATATCCTTTAAATGTTATGTATTTGCGATGAGCCTCACAAATTACAGTCTAATTTAAATTTCTTACACACAGCCACCTGGAATAATCAACAACAATTTTCTGCCTGCAGAACAGGAAGTGAAATCATTATTAAAAAATCATATGAAGAAAAGGGGAGAGGCTGCTGGAGATGTCCAAGATGTCCCCCAAGCATCCTCTCTGGAACAAGTTATGGCAGCGCAGGCCATGGTGGTCCATTTTGGTGCTTTTTCTCTAAGTATATATATTTTTCATGGTCTTTTTTTTTTATCATAACGGAATGCCTTTTCAGAAATGGCCCTTTGTCAACCAGGGAGCACTTGCCTCCCCATCTCTGCTAATGGAGGATCTTGCCATCAGCTTGGGAGCCAAGCACGCAGTGATTTGTGGAGGGCAGGGCAGATGTTCCTCACCCCCATCCCTTCCCCGCCTCTGATGGGGCTGGTGAAAGGTACCTGCCATTGTGGGGTTTTTTTTGTGTGTTGTTGTTGTTTTGTCATTTGCAAGCTTCTCTTTATTGGAAAATAGAGAGCTGGTGAGATTTGTATTAGGGGTGATTCTTCTTCCTTGAGAGGATGATAGCATGCCTAAAATTATGGAAGCATAAAAGCTGCAGGTTTTCTGTAATAGGCACAGCTCAGTGTTATTAATAACTGTGCACGAGGCACTTTTATGTTGGCAAGTGGCTTCAATCATTTTTATCACGCACTAGCCGCGGAGTTCAGTGAGCTCTCCCATCTCTTCTCAAGATTGGGTCACAGCAACATGCAGAGTTTTAGGGCCGGAGCGAAATTTGCAAGGCGCACTCAAGAAATAGTATTGAATTATTAATTCAAGAAGTATTTATACACATAAACACACACACACACATGTGCACGAGCACAGGCATGCAGTAGCTTCTATTAGTAGGGGTATTTCTGCGAGATAAACACAGCCCCCTCATTATCTCATTTAATCCTTACAAAATCCCTCTAAGAAAAATGTTGTAATTATGTCCTCTGGACAGAGGAAGGAAATGAGGTTTAGAGAAGTTAAGGAATATATCATGGAGATAGTAAATGGCGGAGCCTGGATCAAATCTGTGTCTGATTTCAAACCTCAGGTCAAAATGCTAGGTCTGTCGGATAAGAGAGCAAGTACAATGGGCAAAGGGATGACCTTGACCTCCCACAAAGCCCTTCCCCACTGTGGTCCTTGATGTAGAGGCCCAGCGTCTATACCGGGTGGAAGCCAAGACCGGTTCCTGCAAACATCTGTTATATCCGAGGACCCAGATCCCCTCTCCAGTTTTCTCCCCACACCAGGCAAACTGTACATTACAGAAAATAAAAATCACAACAAGAGAGAAAACAAAGTATTTAGTCAAAACATTAGGAAACCAAAAGAAGAAAAATCCAGTACCAGTTCAAGAGCTAGTTTTGGGGAAACACTAATAAACACATGAATCGCTGACATGGTTTAAGAAGAAAAAAAATTATTGGAAGAGAGAAATGAGATGTAGTTGTGGATTCGGAAGGGGTGAAGTAGCTAATTGTATTTAAAAAGCTATGTAAAGCTCACTAATACATTTTAACAATCTCACAGAAATGTTTGCTATTGGGGATGAGTCAAATTCAATACAAAGAGAGCCAGGAGGAACCAAGATGGCAGCATAGGTAAACACCTGTCTTGCGGCCCCACACAGCAATTTCAAAACTACAACTTAGCGACAGAACAAACATCATCCAGAATCATTAGAAAGCTGGCTGAGTGAAAATTCCACAAATAAAAGTAAAGATAGGACACTGTGACTCAGAGGAGTGGTAGAGGGCAGCGTTGCTGCAAACCCGGCTGGTTTTCTCGAATGGGGAGGGAGACAAAGGTGTCCCACTGCACTGATTCCTCAGATCCTGGTGAGGTCCGGGGAACCCACACTCATACGGGCAGAAACAGGACAGTAAGGAAGCACACTGAAACTTGGGCGCTGCAGAGGTCTGTGAGCTTGTGGAGAGGGTGCACAAACTTGGGAACAGAGAAGTGCACAAACATGCAGAGAGGACTCTTGATTTGCTCTCTCATTTGGGAAACCACCAGACTGCATTGTTTTACAACCATGGTTGAGACTTTGGGTGTGCAGACTCATTTGGGGAGAGACTGACTTGTCCAGCAGCAGGTAGAGCTCTGAAGCAGCTTTCTTTCAGAGGTGCTTGCAGCCATTACCACCCGGCACAGAGACCCAGGTGCTGCATAGGGCGGAGCTGATGAAAATCAAGGCTTCCTGCTCAGCCCGGAGATTCTGCCCATCCAACCTGAGCACAGCTGATCCTCACAGCCAATTGGCCTGGAGGTCAAACCCTCCTAGTGCTGACAACAATAATCTAGGCTTAACTTCAACAAGACTGTGCAACCCATAAAGGGCTGCAGCAAGAGTATCCACCTCTGGTAACTGGGGAGGCTGAGCCACTGTCCCTTAGAGGACATCTTCCACACAAAGCTAGTGGACCAACTCAGGAAAGCAGCCACAATGCAGAGACATGGGAAGAAATCAGATGTGAAAGAAATAGAGGGAAAAAAATGACTGGACATAGAGTTCAAAACCACAGTTACAAGGTTTTTCAAGAGGCTCCTAGAAAAGGTAGGTGAACTTAATGAGACCTTCAAGGATATGAAGGAGACCTTCGAGGATATGAAAAAGAATCAACTAGAAATTCAGCATACACTGACTGAAATAAAAAATATTATACAAAGACCTAAAAGCAATCTAGAGGACTGCAAGAACCAAGTCAAAGATTTGAAATACAAAGAGGCAAAATCCACTCAGCCGGAAAAGCAAGAAGCCAAAAGAATCCAAAAAATTGAAGATAGTGTAAGGGGCCTCTGGGAAAACCTCAAGCATACCAACATCCAAATTATAAAGATTCCAGAAAAAGAGAGAGAGCAAGATTATGAAAACCTATTTAAAGAAATAGTGACCGAAAACTTCCCCCACCTGGTGAAAGAAATTGACTTAAAAGTCCAAGAAGTGCACCAAACCCCAAACTATAGGAATACAAAGAGGACTACACCAAGACACATCATAATTAAAATGCCAAGAGCAAAAGACAAAGAGAATATTAAAAGCAGCAAGAGAAAAACAGTTAGTTACCTATAAGGGAGCACCCGTACGACTGTCAGCGGATTTCTCAACAGAAACCATGCAGGCCAGATGGGAGTGGCAAAATATATTCAAAGTAATGAAGAGCAAGAATCTACAACCAAGATTACTCTATCCAGCAAAACTATCATTCAGAATTGAGGGTCAGATAAAGTGCTTCGCAGATAAGAAAAAGCTAAAGGAGTTCATCACCGCCAAACCAATACTATATGAAATGCTGAAAGATATTCTTTAAGAAGAGGAAGAAGAAAAAGGTAAAATTAAAAATTATGAACAACAAATATACATCTATCAACAAATTAATCTAAAAATCAAGTGAATTAAAAATCTGATGAACAGGATAAACTGGTGACTATAACAGAATCATGGGCATAGAGAGGGAATGGACTGACAATTCTTGGGGAGAAAAGGGGTGTGGGAGGTGCAGCAAGAGACTGGACAAAAATCATGCAACTATGGGAGAGGACAGTGGGGGGGAGGTGAAGGCAGAGGGTGGAATGGGTACCAGGTGGAGGGGAGCTATAGGGGGAAACAAAGGGGAACAATGTAATTAATAAACAGAACAATAAAGATTAAAATATTTAAAAAATGAAAAATTGAAAAAAAAAGAGAGAGCCTTTGCAAGAAACACATGGAAAAAGAGAGCAAAAAGTTCCCAAGAATTAAGGGTTTAAGAGGCATTATGTTGTCACTACCTTACTCGCTAATTTTACTAAAACTTGAAAATAGAATATCTTCTTAATATTTGTGGGTTTGTTTGTCTTTTGAGTATATGTTTACACAGTATTTCCACAAAGCTTGGTCAGTACTTGGTATGAACTATTATATTTAATATTCACACTCTTATGATGGAGGCACGATTGCTATCCCTTTTCTTACAGATGGGGAACATCCGTGAATAATGAAACCTGGTTTCTAATCCACATCTCTCAGACTTGAGAACCTCAATTCTTTCTTTATTAAGACTGATATATAACTGATATATGATTGTATCAATTTTAGGTAGGCATTACTCTGATTTGTGATTTGATTTATCTATACATAGTGAAATTATTACCAACATAAGTTTAGCTAATGTCCATCATAGTTAAAATATTTTCTTGTGATGAAAAAATTAATATTTCATCAACATGCACATATACAATAGAGTAGTGTTAACTGTAGTCATCATGCTGTATAGAAGAACATCCACAGGAATTTTTATTGTATAACTGTACATTTTTACCTTTTGACCCCCTTGAACTGTTTCATCCATCCTGCAGCCCCTCCCTCTGGCAACCACCAGTCAGTTCTCTGTATCTATGAGTTCAGGAATCTTTTTTTGTTTTGTTTTGCTTCTTTTTTTATTTTTTTTTATATTTTAGATTCAACACATAGTTGAGATCAAAGAGTATTTGTCTTTCTCTGTCTGACTTATTTCCCTTATCATCATGCCCTCAAATTTTATTCATATTGCTGCAGATGATAAGCTTACCTTGTTTTTATAGTTGAGTAATCTACTTTTTGTGTGTGTTTTACATTTTCTTTACCATTCCTCTGTTCATGTCTTGTTTCCACGCCTTGGCTATTATAAATAGTGCTAGTGTAAATAACACAGAGGCGCAGATATATTTCAAGGTAGTGGATTCCTTTCCTTCAGATAAAAATACTCAGTGGAATTACTGGATCCTATTGTAGTTCTGTTTTTAATTTTTTAGGAACCTCCATACTGTCTTCCATAGTGGCTGCACCAATTTACATTCCCATCCACAATGCATTAGGATTCCCTTTTCTCCACATTCTCACCAACACCTGCTATTTCTTGTCTTTTTGATAAAACCCATTCTAACATCTGTGAAGTTATATTTCATGGTGGTGGTTTGTTTTCATTTGAATTTTTTCTACCTGTTGTATAGGATATATATGATATTAACCCTTTTAGCAGATATATGATTTGTAATTTTTTCCCTATTAAATTGGTTGTCTTTTCATTTTGTTGATGGTTTCCTTTGCTGTGAAGAAATGTTTTAATTTGATGTAGTCCTCTTGTTTATTTTGCTTTTGTTGTCTTTGTTTCTGGTGCCAAATTAAAAAAAAATCCTCATCTAGACCAATATCAAAAAGCTTATATCTAAGTTTTCTTCCTGGCATTTTATGATTTTAGACCTTATGTAAATATCTTTAATCCATTTTGAGTTTATTTTGTGTGCAGTATAAGATAGAGGTGCAGTTTTATTATTTTGCATGTAACTGTTAAGTTTCCCCAACACCATTTATCGGAGAGACCGTCCTTTTCTCATTTTATGTTCTTGGCTTCTTTTTTGTAAGTGAATTGACCATATATGTGTGGGTTTATTTCTGGGCTTTCTATTCTGTTTCATTAGTTTTGTGTCTGTTTTTATGACAAAACCATACAGTTTTGATTTGTGGGAACCTTGGTTCTTAACCACAACCCTAAGTGGCTTTCAGACAAAAACTGCAACAAAGTACAGACGTTTATAAAATAAGCATAATATCGAAGCAATAACCTTGCAAATAATGACCCCTAAGAAAATATTTGGGCCATTCTCATTTTCAAACATTGAAACAAACATCTTAAAGATAAAATATTGGCATATGAATTATAACAACATGAATAATACACCCAAATCAAGTATATATATTTTAGTAATAGTAGGAAATATATTTAATTAATAAAGGAGAAAAAATTTGGAATAATATCAATTAATGTTAGAATAGATATTTATATAATTTAACTTCAATTCTGATTTAAAAAAATTAACCAACTCTCAGTGGTAAAATATTAAAGAGGTAAATAAAAAAAGAATGTATATTCTCTTCTTCATAATTTGTATTGTTGTAGAAGTCAAATGAAATAAGAAAAAGATATTTTGATATTTGGAAGTTGAAATGGAATTGCTGTAATTACTTGTAGATTTACCATGGGAAAATTTAAGAGAATTGAAGTAACAGTAATAAGAAATGTAGAGAACAGTTTGATAAGTAGGCTGAGTAAAAAGGTCTATTAAAACAAGTCAATACCTCTCTGGGTTTATTACCCAAATTTATATTGAGGTCATTTTGTAATAGATTTGGTGATACTCTTTGAATATAAACTTTAGGTTTACAAGCCTCTTAAAAATTTGATGCTGTTTTGTTTTGCCATTCTTTAAGAACTTTGGTTTATTCCCCCCTTTGTTTTGTGTTCTGATTAAATTATCCTGAACTAGTCTAAATGGGTTTTGGCTAAGTAACCATGTGCCCACCGCCAGTTCCTCTTCTGAGCCTCTGGAAGACACCATTCATAAGTCATGACCTCTCTTTCCAGCCTCAGATATGGTCTCCAAGTCTTTCTCTATAGAGCTTCTACTAACTGATTGGCATAGGTATAGATAGAAAGTATAAATATTTTTTCCTCCCCAGTGAGGTAAATTCGCATCAGTCCACCCAGTGGATTTCCAGCTGAGCAAGGGCAACCTCCCAGCATTTTACTTAATCTCTGTCTTGCTACCAGTTCAACTTTATTGCGTTTTCTCAGGAAGATCAAGGGATGTAAATGTAACTTGTTAGAAGGTAAGCCTTTTTGGAAATGGGATTATCAGAGAGAGGTTGTCACCAATTGATTCAAAGGGAACATCAAACTTCACTACTGAATTTTCTGTAATTGATATCATTAGAAAAGAGTGCTTGACAGGTTCTTTCTGGCTGTACTGTCAAAGCAGGTTTGCACCAGGTGTCTGTAGTTCATAGTCATGTCTAACTGGCAATAATACCAAGTGCTCCAGTCAGTCTCTTGGAAAGTTCCAAATTTGATTGAAACAATTAGAGAAATACCAGTCAGGGGTGGGGGGGAGAGGCAGAATTTTACACATATTTTTCAATGGTATAATGATACAAGAAAATAATATAGTTATGATGACGAAGCATACATGTTTCAGGTGATAGATACAGTATTTCACTCTATGTCAGGACATAAGCATTAAATAACTGGTGTCCTCAAGGAATTGTATTAGACACTGTGGAACTGAAAATAAAGATAAAATAGGTATGCCTAGGTGTGTCAATCTCCAGTGTTACCTTCTAGAAGAATAATCAAACAACTGGAATTGGATCATAGCAATCACTGGTGAAACCTTGTGAGAGACTTCCATTTGCACTTTAAGGAGAAGTGAACTCTTTAATACTATAGAATATTGAGTAATCTAGCCCTGCCTTCTTTCTACACAGATGTCACTCTTCCACTCCATTCATTTACTCAGGACACCATTGCAGATCCCTGTGGGACTTCATTTACATAGACAGTTGCACAGTTCATACCCCATCCTTGAGTGGCCTTCTTTTACGTCTTGGAAGACAATCATTCTCAGCTTCCATAACTTTGCTTATGCTTTTCCTTCTGCTTAGGATATTGTACCTCCACATTCCCATTCTTTGTGTGGCTAACTTCTTTTCATCTCAGTGTCTCGGTTGACATTTTACTTTCTTACCAAGGCTGACTCTGAATAATCTCAACTGCAAACCCCGATATGTATCTTTCTTTATTGTCTCGTACTCCATGCTTTCACTTCACAGCATTAGTTAAAATGTGTTATTATATATTTGAGTATTCTTTTTCTTTTTTAAATATATTTTATTGATTTTTCACAGAGAGGAAGGGAAAGGACAGAGAGTTAGAAACATGGACGAGAGAGAAACACCAATCAGCTGCCTCCTGCACCCCCCCCCCCCCCCCGCCCCTCGGATGTGCCCGCAACCAAGGTACACACCCTTGACCAGGAATCAAACCTGGAACCTATCAGTCTGCAGGCCGACGCTTTATCCACTGAGCCAAACTGGTTTAGGCTATTTTGAGTTTTCTTAATGTTTGTTTTCACAACTAAGTTATATGTTTTTTTGAAAGAAAGGATCATCATGTTTATTTTGTTTAATAGATCGGATGTCTAGCAAACACCTTGTCATTTAGTGGCCCAAACTTAATAAAATATTGAATCGATAAATAAGGAATGAAGGCATGTTACCTAAATACATTAAGAAGTAACACAGTTAATGATGTGGTAGAGACAGAGAGTAAGATTGAACTCAAAGAGTGAGAAATCACATCTAACTGGGATGTGGGAAAGGATTTTATGAATTTGGTGGTAATGGAGATTTAAGTAAAAGAAATATTTGCACCATGACATGTACTTAAGTTGGAAGAACAAGAACTCTGAAGTTCATCAGAACTCTAAATTTAAGTAAGTTGTGTGCATTTAAGCCACGTAAGCCCACCATGGTTGTTTCATGTGTGAAATAGAGGCTGTGATGATTTAAAGTAAATGAGATAACATTTGGGAACACTTACTCAGTTCCTGCCATAAAGTAGATAATTGATCTGTGATAGCCATTGTCATTATGTAGATGAGATAGGACTTTCTAAACCAACTAGACGGAATAAATCAAGGAATGAGGTGGAACAATGAAGCCAAAAAAATAGGGGGCTTCTTTGGACTGGACTGGAATTGGAATTACTTGAAAGGAAGGAAAAACAAGTGTGATTTGAAAAAATAGGATTCAGTTATTTACTTGGGGTTGGTGGGGGGGCTCATGAAAGGCTTAAGGTTGCGAGGGTGAAATGATCAGAGTTAGATTTCAGGAGTGTTTGATTTGGCCTCAGGGTTGGGAGAGCTAGGGGAAGGGGAAAAGTCTTTTGGTTGCTATGGTAATCATGGAGGAAATACTCTACCAGTGGCATGAACTTGTGGGAATTTACAGGAGAGAGAGGCAGTTGGACACAGTCTTCTGGAATGCTGCTGTTCACTGTGTGAATTTTAGAAACTTAAATGGGCCTGAGACTTTGAGGACCCAGAGGCAAGTGGGATCTTCCTTCAGAGGCAAGTCATACTTTAGCAGCCTGAGATGATCAATCAATACTTATATTAACAACATTTCTGTTGATGTCTCTCTTTTGTGAAATTTGTGCAAAAGTGATGTTTATATTAGACAACATACTGTGATATCCAGATATTGACATATCTCTTAGATAAATAGGAAGGGCATGCTTACCTTGGAAAACAGGAGTTGGGATGAAAGGGAACTGTGAGACATCAGTACATCCATCCTAATGCTGCTGACAGAATTACATCTGTATTTCTATATATCTGTATGTAATTGCAAGTGTATCTAAATTTTATTGACATTTTTATACACTTTTGCAGTTGCTATTGAAGTTTAGTTACTCACATCTGCAGCACAAATTGGGACAATACTTTCAGAAAGCAATTTATCTATACATATGTAACAGATTCTTCAAAATCTTTCTCTAATATAGGACCCATGGCTGAAGCAGTAGATGCCAGCCTTGGGACCACACTCAGTCAGATCCCCAGATAAAAGAGAGTATCTATTAAACAGATAAAAAATCAATTGGGAGAAGCTTTGAGCCTTTAATTCTTGTGCATGAGTAGTTCAAACTATGCAGAAGAAAACTTTAGAATTTCAAAAAAATGTAGGAGACTTTTTAATACTAGTTTAAAGAATCATCACTTGGTAAAAGTATAAGGAGTTGCCATAAATTAATAGTTAGGTAAATTATGTCAGGTAAGATGAAAACAATACAGGGTAGGGTAAAAGTAGGTCCGCAGTGGTTCGTATGAAAAATAATCTATATATATAAAAGCCTAAACAACCGAACGACCAAATGACCAATTCACTAGTTGCTGTGATGCACACTGACCACCAGGGGAAGACACTCAAGATAGAAGCTGCCCCCTGGTGGTCAGTGTGTTCCCACAGTGGGAACGCTGCTCAGCTGATCATTGGGTGTCTGATACCAGGCTGTTGGCTGGCGAGTGCAGCTACAGTGGCGTGAGCCTCTCCCACCTCCATGGCAGTGCTAACCCTAACCCTCGGCCCCCTGCCACTTCTGGCAGCACTACATCCCTCTGGGGATGTTGGACTGGCCTGCGGGATCAGGCCTAAACCAGCAGCCCAACCTCCCCCAAGGGGTTCCAGATTGCAAGAGGGTGCAGGCCAGGCTGAGGGACCCCAGGGATGCACGAACCCGTGCACCAGGCCTCTGGTATAATAACAAATAATAATATAAGATAAATAATACTAATACAAGAATACACTCTGTGTTTTGCATACTTACAACTATAAACCTACTTTGGCACCATGCGGTATAATATTTTATAAATAACAAAAGAGTTTGTAATAACTTGTTAAATTTTTATGTGAGAAAGCTACATACAATATTTTACATGAAGAGTGAGTGAAAGTAAAATGTGATAATAAAAAGTGATAGACAAAATGTGGAAAGTAACCCATCTCATGTCAACAATTTGTTTTGGGGGTGAGATAAGTCTTAAGTATAATTGTTATCTTTTATATATTCAATTTTCTAAAACTCCAGCATAACCATGAATTCCTTTGTTATAACAGAAAGCATAGCTTATTTTAGAATCCAAAATCAACAAAAACAACACATTTCTCAAATTTAAATTAACACAAAGAAAGGGCTTGGTATTGAGTCACTATTATAACTTCTGGGGGATGTTCACATCAACGTTTTAGTGTCTTGTGAGAGGAGCTGTCCTTGGTAAAAAGTACTGAGAAGTGCTGGGGTAACTAAAGTTTGAGAGCATTCTGTAGTGCAGTACTTTTTCAGAGCATTCAATATGCTCGTGTCTATTTTGCATACTAATTTGACTGTTACCTCTCTAGAAAACATTCCCAAATCTTTCTCATCATAGTGAACTTCCTTGTATGTAATAACTGTAATCCAGACCAATGATTGAATCCTTACAACACTCTCTAACAGCATAAGAATATTTACATGCATAATCACATTTTATGCTTGCACCAATCTCTTAGTCGGGCACAATGATCATTCCCATTATATAAATGAGGAACCTGAGGTTACAAATTTTCCTAAATCCACATAGCAAGTAGCAGAGACAGATTCTGAATCCAGATATTCTGTTTTTGCACAGTACCAGACCCTGCTTTCCATGTTACAGGAAAATTATCCTGCTGTATTCAAAATACATAATTCAAATATTTTAGCAATTGCTTACTCAAAATGAAGATTCCAAAGCTGTTTTTTCCCTTTCTCTGGGCCCTTACTGCTACAATCTCCAAAAGAACAGAATTCACATGTCTTTCACGCCCAGGAGAGCCAGGTCATATCTTTAATCTTCAAAACAAATGTTTAAGCCAAAGAGTATTTCTGACATTTTAATTTATTATCTGTGTTTGAGATGGAAAAGAGATTTGAGTAGTGTTGGAGATAATTTGATTTTTGCTTTGGATAGCACAGGCAGTATCAATCATTTAAACATTTTCCCATAGCTCTTTTCCAGATATTTGTTGCCAGGATGGGATGAATAAACAAAAGTACAATTTAAATATAACAGCTCTTATTCCACGATGGAAGACATATGGTCTTATGTGGGAGGAAAAAAAAGACATAGATTACCTTCAAAGCAGCTGAGAGGAAACTGCCAACTCTAAACATTTGTCATTTCTATGACATTTCACTTACAGTGTGTATGTCCTTAATCATAACCTGCTATAGTTGAGCAAGGTATCATGGCAAATTAAAAAAAAGCACTTTCACTTAAATGAAGATTCATTTTGGCTCCCATAAACAGTGTGTGTGGAATATACAGGGCAGTGCAAAAGCAGGTTTACAGTGCGAGTACACAAAACACAGAGCTTATTATTGTATTACTATGTATTAATTATTACATTCTTTTCCATATAAACAGCTGTAAACCTATTTTTGCCCCCTCCATATACAGGATTATAAAGAACAAGGCACAGTTTGAACCTTCAGACTTTTAGTGAAAGGCATTTATTCTAGGACCTCATCTTTTCAGGGTTCCATGGACTAGCAATAAAAATTCAAAAGATTAAAGAATGACGTAAAGTATTTGACTAATGAGAGTTTGGATATTTGTTTACATAAAGAAATGTGGGTATCAAATTGCTCATATGTTTAGATTCTGTTAGATGAATCAAGTTTCCTTTAAAATATCAGTTGTCATGCAAATTAAGTATTTTACAATTATTTAGATTTATAATACAAAATTTTATGTTATCTCTAAATATGTAACTATTTTTAAGGATAAGAAAGCACAGAGTTTGCAGATCATGGATACTAATTCCTCACCAACACAGTTAGAAAATGAAAACTAGTTTTGGTGGATAGCCATCACTGTTATTAATTGATGTGTATTAATATATCATATTATGTTTATTAACAATATAAATGCTGAGATAATTAAGACCTGATGCAAAATTTTTCAGTCCCAAATAGATGAGTAGTTATTTTTAGTCGTGGTACCTCAAGTATGATATGCAATATCAGAAATGTAAAATTAAAAAGCATCTCAAAAAAGTTCGGCAAGAAATGTTGTACATTCAAAAGATTCAAAGTGGTCATTCTGGCTTGGTGCTCCACTGAAAACAGGGGAGCAATCAAATACATGGTTTCAAGCTCCACATTAATGATTTGATGTTTTTTCCCATCAGAATGATTCTCAAACTTATACTAATAACAACCCAAAAAACAATGAATCATGGGTAATGGACTAATTCTCCTTTCACTGAAAAAAAAAAAGCCTAATCCTTCAAACAACAGCTTGGGAGGTGGAGGGTGATATTAGTCACTCACCATTTGTCATCACCTCTTCCCAGAAGTAGATTTCTGTTTCTCCACATCTCAAAGATGGACACATTCCAAGCAGGAAAAATGACAAACACAAGTCATACAGAGGTGAAACTACATAAGAATATTCACATACATCATCACATAAAGAGGAAGGAGGAAAAAGATTTCCAACTATTACCAGTAGTTAAACTGAAGGGACAAATCTTGAACAATTCATTAGAGGAAACGTTCTAATTTTTCTCCATATACCCGGGAATCTTTTATCATAAATTACTCATGAATTGTGTGAGAAAAATAATATGGGAGAGGGGCTTATTGTCCAAATTTCCTGTAAGGTGATTCCACTTCTTTCTTCATTTGATTCAGTGGCACCATTGCTTACATTGCTGTGCTGATTTATGCTTTAGAAAGCTTTTCATTTATCTTTTCTCAGTGGATCTATACCACACTCTTATAGACACATGTTAATATCCCTACTTTACATGACAAAAAAGCAGAGGACCAGAGCAACATTGATTTTCCCAAGGACATATAGCTAGCAAGTTATCAACCTAGTCTGTCATGATCAAATTCAGACATTTTCTCTCTAACAGAATAGAGTATCCACCTTCTAAATGGAAAAGAGTCAAACTCATAAAAACAAAGTTCAATGGTGGTTTTCAGGGGCTGAGGGAGTTGGAGTTGGGGAGATGTTTAAGAGTATGCATTTGCAACTAGTAGATGAATAAGTTCTAGAGATCCAATACCTAGCATAGTAATTATGATCAACAATGATGTATTACAAACATCAGCGTTGCCAAGAGACTAGATCTTAATTGTTTTTACCATAAAAATGAAGTGCTAATAAATTGACGTGAGAGAGGTGTTAGCGAACACTACAGTGGTCACCATATTGCCATATATAAATGCATCAAACCAACACATTGTATAACTTAAAATTACATTGTTATATGTCATTTATACCTCAATACATTTTTTTAAACATGAAAAATAAAACGGGAAAACAGAGCTATTGCCCAAGGTCGCACTTTCTTCCCAAGGTTTTCCAATCTATTTTTTAGTCTCTCATACTCTGGTTCAATTTTCAAGAGTGTCAATCACGTTAAGGCATCAGGGAAAGCAAAGCGAGATTTCATCTGTAAAGAGATTTTAACAACTAGAGCAATACTATTAAGGATGACTTCAGCCTTTTTTCAGGCTTTCAAAAGGCACTTGGAAGTTTGCTGTGAAGTGAGTAAGTTAGAATAAAACAAGCAAAGTCTTTAGGAAACTAGTTTGTCTGGTACCTTGTTTTAAAAAATAACAGTATTCAGCAATAGCCTGGACACCTTTCCTGCTGTTTTTAGTGAGGTCACTACCGGAAATATTCAATGAGTTATTCATAGTTGCAAGAAAATGGTCATACCTTCTGGTTGGTATTTTAACACAATGACAGGTTCTAGAGTGTTTGTTACAACTGAGCATGTCAGCTACGGGTAGAAGAGCAGCAATGCCTCCAGTTCTCTGTCCTCTCAATGTCTACGAAGAAAGCATGTCCTTTTGTCAGGGGAACATTTCTAACCCCCAATACAAGTCATGATCATCTTCAGAGACTTGAGGGATCATTAAAAGGGAGGCTAATGACTGCTTTCTGTCTTCAGGCTGTGTGGTTCTCAGCTCAGTGCCAAGGGCTTCCTAGTGAGCCCCTACCGTCTGCAGCAGGCGGCTTAGTGAAACAATTTCTGCAGTGGAGTTAGAAAGTGCTTGAAGCTGCTGTTTACTTTTCATGGGATTTTAAACATAGCCTCGGGTTGTCCCAGTTTTCTCACCTAAAATATGAGGAATAATACTAGTACCAACATCGTGGCGTTAGTTTATGGAATCAGAAGAAAATGCATGTAAAGTGTTTTCTATAATGCTAGCAACTAGGATGTTTTCAATAATTGGTTCTTTCTTCCCCAATGCGTAAGGCAGAGAAACTGAGCCACGTGGAGGAGCTTGAGGTTAGATGGTGGTGTAAACCATGGAAATCCCAGCAGGCTCTGTGTGATCCTGGAAAGAGCAAAGCACAATGAATTCATTGCACACTCGGGGTCTGTTCCAACATCATCACCCGTCCAATGTAGAGGTTCTCAGCTGTGTTCCATCCTGGTGAGACCCGAGCCTAAGACATGATCTGAGTTTTGGTTACTATGGAAGGTAGCAGTGGTTTTCAAATTTGGGGGGTATCTAAACCTCCGTTATGCCGGAGGCTCCACTGGCATATCTCTGTTCACTCAAGTATTTATGGACTTCTTAACACCAACCAATATGTCTCTAAGTGGGTGGAGTGAGATTGAGCATGAGTATGGTGCAGCTGGTACAGAATCAGTCATCTGAAAACCTGTTGTTTAATGGGCCTAAAGATATTCATTTGGGATACAGGTTATCTTATTTAATATTCTCTACAATATTTAAGATAGATGCTATGTCCTCTTTTATACAGAAAGGCGAAATAACTTGATTCGGTCACAACAAAAATAAATTAGCCTTGAATCCAAACCCAGGTCTGGGTCACGAATCCACATTATTTTCACTCTTCCAACACATTATCACTCTAGCTAAGAGATGATTAATATTCAAAACTCTGAAAATACATGGGTATTATTCTGTACCTGTAGGAGAGTTTATGCAAAAATATTTGCAGAGAGCATCTTCAGTTATTACCCAAAATAGAGACTAGAAAATAATCATATGTATTAATATTTTGGTGACCACTTATTTCTACTATTTAATAATTGTCAGTGTCAATTAGTAAGGTTAATTGAGACATACTTAACTTCAAGGGAGGCTTATCAGTATAAAGAATGGGGGGTATATAAGAAGAAAGAATAGGTATTTTCAGATCATTTTGATAGTTTTGTAATTTTCAGAAATATTTTCAAAGACCCATTTAATCCTAATACTTTGCATTTCTTTTAGGGAACTCTGATTGAATCTAGGCTGTTTTTTTGCCCAGATGTTTGAACAAAAGGATCATTATGTTCCTTTCTTGTACGTCACAATTTCCACATAGTGACTACTTTATTTTGAATGAATTGATAAGGTAGCTTTCACAGAAATATCACTAATCTACTTAAAAGCACCTTTAACAGCATCAGAACAATGCCTCCACTTCAGTTCGTCATCCCCACCCCTCTGCACCCCACCTGCTTCAGTTTCCGCTGTTATGATTCCTGGCGGTAGTTTTCGTGAACACTGATTGTGAACTTCAGGGAAGGGAAATTTATGTCAGGCTGTTCTGCTGACACAGTGCAGGCCCAGAAGGTGTGCAGTCTGCAAGGAGTGCATGAAGCTAAACGAGAGCAGGGCTGCTGACATTCTCAGAGCTTCTGAAGCCGAGTTGCAACTTCATGAACTCACTTTACTAAGTTATGTCTCTCTTCTTCCTCCCAGATGTCACACCAATTCAGCCAGCTCCTAACATGTGCTCAAGAACAATTCTTGTATATTCCAAGTTCACAGCCCAAGTCATCATCAGTGTGTGTGAAGATGACTTCAGAATTGCAGGAGCTGAAATGGTGGCCTTATAATAGATTGTTTGGGGGATCTTGAAAGTAGGGAGGCTTCAGTGGTGGACTTCTTAACACCAACCAATATGTCTCTAAGTGGGTGGAGTGAGATTGAGCATGAGTATGGTGCAGCTGGTACAGAATCAGTCATCTGAAAACCTGTTGTTTAATGGGCCTAAAGATATTCATTTGGGATACAGGTTATCTTATTTAATATTCTCCACAATATTTAAGATAGATGCTATGTCCTCTATCTTTGCGACCTGGTATCCTACGCCCAAATTAATTTTACTTATTAGTTACAGGAACATTTTTGTAGATTCTTTAAGATTTTCTACAGAAACAGTCAGACTGTCTTTAAGTACAAATGGTGTTATTTCTGCCCTTCTACTCTGTATTTCTTTTTCTTTCCTACTGCACTGATTAGATCTTCCTGTTTGATATTAACAGTAATGCTCTGAGAAGATATCGTAAAGCGCATTAAGAACATTAAAGCCTTAATGGGGGAACAGGTGGGAGAATTACCATTGCACACTAACTAATCAATGAGGCCAGAGTTTTCTTTAATGTCTTCAAACCAAAGACACAACTACAAACAATCCTAGACATATACTTAAAACCTTTAAGTATATGTTTAGATTTGAGAGAACCTTTAAAATAATTATCCATTATAGAACTTTGACTTGAACAATTAGAAAGCTAATCTATTTTATCGAGATCACAATAAAACATAAACATTGCTTTTGTACCTGGACATTAAAATTTTTTAAAAAATTAATTAAATTTTATTGATTAAGGTATTACCTATGTGTCCTTATCTCCCCATGTACTTGGACATTTTGAAGACATTGTTATTCTTGAAGATAAGGATGGACAGAAAAGTCCTGAAAGAGAAGAGCAATTTGGGAAATAGCCCTACCAAATTACAATGCCTCTATAATTAAAACAGTATCGTATTTGGCTCAGGAATGGACATACAGACTCACTGAACAAAAAGTAAGGCTCTGAATTATATACAAAGGCATAGAGAATCTTAACATATGATAAAGATAGCATCTCAAGTTAGCAGGGAATGAATCGACATTTTAATGAATGGTATTGGAAAATTGGATAGCTATCTGTAAAAAACTAAATTTTTGTACAGCATACCATAGCCAAAATAAATTACAAATATTTGAGATATCTAAAAGTTTTTAAAAAGACTATAAGAGTACTAGAAAAGAATGAATGGAAAAATGAAGGGATGGTAAGATTCTCTTATGATTCAAAATTCAGAAGCAACAAAAGAAAATCCTAGTGATTTCAGTTAAATTACAAAGCATTTACAACTGAGAGTACAGACAAAGCTTCCCAAAAGTAAAATATTGGGAAAATCTATATGGGATTCTATAACAAAAAAGTTGAAAATCTCTCATATATAAATAACTTTTAAAAATTAAGAAGAGGAAGACTAAAAGAAAAATGGGCAAAAAAAACCCTCAATTAAATGGTTAACAGAAAATTAATTTAATATGATCTTTAACTTTATGAAATGACAATCAGTCTAACTGGAGAGAAATGCAGGCTTTAATGTTCTTAATGCGCTTTACGATATCTTCTCAGAGCATTACTGTTAATATCAAACAGGGAGATCTAATCAGTGCAGTAGGAAAGAAAAAGAAATACAGAGTAAAAGGGCAGAAATAACACCATTTGTACTTAAAGACAGTCTGACTGTTTCTGTAGAAAATCTTAAAGAATCTACAAAAATGTTCCTGTAACTAATAAGTAAGATTAATTTGGGTGTAGGATACCAGGTCGCAAAATAAAAATAAATTATCCTGTGTGCCAGTAATATGAACTGGAACTTGAAATTATAAAAAGAACAATAGTGGTCACAATAACATGAAAATAATGAAGCATTTAAATGCAAACATATCAAAACATATCCAGAAATTGTATGTTGCAAACAGTGATAAAAATAAACCAAAGATCTAAATAAATAGAAATATCATAGTCATAAATTGAATAGTCAATATTGGTAAGAAGCCAGCTCCCTCTAATTTGATCTATAGATTCAACAAAGTCTCAATGAAAATTTTAGCAATTTTTTTTGTAGTTACAAGCTGACCTAAAAGTTACATGGTAAGGCAAAGGATCCAGAATGGTTAAAGCCATTCTGAAAAAGAAAAATAATGTTGGTGAAATCAGATGACCTGATTTTAAGACTTATTATCAACTACAGTAATCAAGACAATGTCATACTCGTGAGAGCAGGCACATTGATGAAAGAACTGAAGAGAAAGCCACAAAATGTCTCCACAAAATATAATCAACTGAATTTTTGACATAGGATTTCAAAGGCAATTTAATAGAGAAAGGACAATTAAAAATAATGCTGATGTCATTGGATGTCCATATACAAAAAAACCTCAAACCTTTACATTTAAATTGCATCTCATTCAAAGATGAACAGTGAATCACAGACTTAACAATGAAACATAAAATTATAAAACTTCCTTGCTGAAACCAGTTTGGCTCAGTGGATAGAGTGTCGGCCTGCGGACTGAAGGTTCCCGGGTTCCGTTCCAGTCAAGGGCATGTACCTTGGTTGCAGGCACATCCCCAGTGGGGGGTGTGCAGGAGGCAGCTGATACATGTTTCTGGCTTTCTGTCCCTCTTCCTTCCTCTCTGTAAAAAATCAATAAAATGTATTTTATAAAACTTCCAGAAAAAAGGGGGCAAATCTGTGTGACTTTGGATTTGATAATGAATTTTTAGATATAACATCAAAGGCATGATCTATAAAAAAAATGATAAATTATACTTTTTCAAAATGAAAAAAAAATGGACTTTTCAAATGACACTGTAAAGAGAATGAAAAGAAAGACTGGGAAAATAATCTGCAAGTCACACATCCTATAAATAACTTGTATCAAGACTGCATAAAGAAGTCTTATAACCCAATAAAAGGAAAACAAACTATCCAATTGGAAAAATGGGAAGAATATCTGAACTGCCACTTCATCACCGTGTGAGCAAAAAAACCAGGAAAACCATTTTTAAGAGGTTTAGCTATTCAAGGAGATTGACTCTGATCTATTGAGCCAGATGCCATGTCATATCCAAAATTGACTCTGGTTTCTTTTGAAGATTGAGCATTGTTGTTGCATCAGATATCTCTGTAGTTTCAATAGTTTTGTTTTTGTTTAACTTAGCTAGAGTTGATTTTTGTGTGTGTGTTCTCTTTAGGCTATTGAAACCATCTAATTAAAAATTCAAATGTTGGAAAGAGTATGCCATGAAAATTTAGTTTTCTTTATATGCTTTTAAGCTCCTGCCCCAAACCCTAACCCTAACCGTAGCTGTATCCTAATCTCCCAGTTTCTTGTGCATTGTGTAGTCTTTTAGTAAATCCAAGCAGAATGATAACACACACAGAGTATTTAATACAATATGCTATTTTGATGAACCATAATTTCTTTTATAGCCCTCATTTGTGAATATCTTTAAGGTTTACACTTGATGCTACAAATGATACTGCAATTTAAATTCTTGTATCTTTTAATATATTTATAGGTATACATTTTACTCAGAAATATATATGTTAGATTTTATGTTCCTTGGTATTTTGAAAACAACTCATGAACATACAGACTCCAGGATTAAATATGTTGCTAGAGATGGTTTTTGAACAGTCCAAAATATTTTAACTAAATTTTGTTTTATATCTATTCAGCTTCCTCCTATTTACTCAACAGTGAGTTCACTTCAATAAACTAAACATGTGATGGGTCCCTCCATGTGCCAAACACTTTACTATATACTCTAAGCCAGTGTTCAGCAAACTTATTAGTCAACAGAATGGCAAACTGTGGCTCGCGAGCCGCAGTTTGCCGACTACTGCTCTAAGCAACACCATGTAGAAATAGACACAAACCCTAGAATCAGCTATCCTGGAATCTAAGAAGAGTGAACATATTAATAAATATAATGTAGATAAAATATCTCTATAGAATTTATAATTTCATTAATGTCTTGAGAAGTTCCTTTGAAGGTGATGAGGAGGCTATGCTATATTTGAACAATGTTGAGACATCCAAATGGTGATTACTAGATGCAATTGATTAGAAGGAATGGCAAAAGATCAAAAGATTGTCATTAGACATCCTGTTTGAGAAATTAGAGCTTTTTCAGTCAATTAGAGTACAGGAGAAGACAAAAGTAGGTTTACAGGTGTTTCATGTGGAAAGTAATACACTAATTAATAAATATAAGAATAAACTCTGTAACTGTAAATCTACTTTTTCCCAACCCTGTATAGTCAGAGAAAAGCAGAGGGTAATGATGTGGTTTAGAGTTCTGTAATTAAACTGATAGACTGAAAACCCAGGAGAAATAGCAGTTGTAAGAAGAGAATCCAGGAGATAAAAAGTCATGGAAAATAACGACTCTCCATGTTACCACCAACAGGTTCTTCTCGGAACCAATCCCCTGTGCCAGATAATGAGGGCAGCAGCCAGGGAATGAAGCCTACTCCAGGCAGGTGCCCTGATGCTGTTGGTTCACTGTGCAGCCCCAACTGCTTCTGGTACTTAGCATCGTGCCTGTTCACATGACAAGCACTGAATACGTGTGAGTTGTGTTTCCTCACCATTTCTTTCCTCCCTAGTTCTTCCTCTTCCTCCCACTTTCCTGGGCTGGATCTCAGGTATCAACCCCTCTTCAGTCTCACCATCTATTTCGCTAACAAATTTAGACTTCCATCTCAAAACTGTCCGACTTCTACACTTGGACTTGCTGCCCCATCCATAATTTCAATGTCCACTGCAGGTTGACCTGAGGTATTTCCTCAGTTAGGCCCTGCAGGTGGCACCTCGGAAACTGCAATAACCCTGTCGCTTCCCAAGCCAAGGACCAAGGGTCCAACTGCAGCAGTTGAGACCAAAAACAATGGGAGGAGATAAGTTGGACATGAATAATTAGGGCAGGAAAATAACCTCATGTCCCTTTCTCAGCCTCCTTTTGATTTTTAATACCTTGGCTTTTATGAGGACATTTTCCTTGCAACTTAATTCAACCATTGAATCTTATCAAAGATCATTTATTGTTTCTATATAATATTTAGGCACAAATTAATTTCATATTTTAACATCCTATGTTAAATTTAGATATTTACTCTAAATAAAGGGCAATATTTGAAGAAAAAACTTTACTCTGAAATGTCATTCATTCTCTTCCCATTCAGCCCTAAGCCCATATGAACTGGCCCATTCTGCAGATTTGCAAACCAATGATCAGATATCTGAAATGTTTGAAAAGGCTTGCTGGTAATGTTTCCAACTCTAAATCACAGTTGCTTTAAAAGTTTCACGTAGGTGATAATTTTCTGTGCAGAGCGTCAAACACTGCTTTATAATAGCAACTCCCACAAAACCTCTTCAGTTGTATGGGTCTGTTAGCATTTTCTTTTAAAGATCATTTTGACAGGTGTATTATGTAGTTATTACATTTTTCTATGCATAGAACATTCTTGACATTCACTTCACTTGCAGTTTTCTATTAGAAAAAGTTCAGAAAAGAAGACGGTCCTCTTGACTGAATGAAAAATGAAAGTCAAGTCCCCTTTAAGATGACTTTTTGTTTCATTGACCTGAAGTTAAAAGAATCCCAAAACTCATCGAGATGACTTTCATTCATCTGGGCACTCACAAGCTCATTTATTTATTATTTGTGTGTATTATTATTTTTGCTGTTGTTGTTTTTACTATGCACAGGACCTTGTGCTAAGCATCAGGAATCTAAGGATAAAGACCTCATTTGTAACTGTACCAAATTCATTTTATGTGGGAAGCAGTGAGGCAGACAAGTAGTGACCACAGAGCCGCTGTAAGATATGCTAGAAAGAGACATGGCATAAAAATGGAGGTGGAGTTTCCTGTGTAAACCTGGAAAAGCCAGGTGTTTTTTCTCAGAAGGGTCATAGTGAAGCATCCATCTTATATAAAACTGCTGTTTGAAATTTCAACCCTGTTATTTGGCTTCTGTAAATGCTTGCTTGCTTGTTTAAATAATAAGGAAAATAAGGCTACTCCCACTTCAGAGAGGCCATTAAACCTTCCCTGGATGAAATTATCAGTGCTGGCATCAGGCCAAGCCTTTGGTTGAGGTCTCAAGGCCCCAGCACATAAGGGCTCTTTAAGAACTTGCAAAGGAGGCTGGAAACACCCCATATTTGGGAAACAAAGAAGGTAAAAACATATAAATAGGGAAAATTCCTCTGTGCTGGAGCCCAGAATTGGAGAGACATTTTCCTCTGGACCCGAGTGTAAATTAATAAAGTGTAACTCCAAGCTCTCCGAGCATTGCTTGATTATTCTGGTTTTCTGTAACAATAGTTCACCAGGTCACTGTGGAGAAAAGCATTTGAGCCTGAGGATATTGCTTATGCAAAGACAGAAAGCAAGAAAGAACCCAGGGAGCTATGTGCATGCGCGCTCGGTACCACTGCAGGAAAGAGTACGCTCTGAGCCGGGGGTTGGTAGTGAGTGCTGTGTATATCATCAGAGAGGGTGGGTGCCCTGTGAAGCAATTCAGGCTTCAGGGCGGCAGAAGGGGGAAGATGTTAGCAGAGTGATATCTTTCCACAGTATTTACAGCACTGTGTCTCTGATCTCTAAGGTCTTGCCTTCCAGCTCCCCTTTCCTTCCCTCACTTTAGCCACAAAGGCCTATGCTGTTCTTAGAGGCCACACAGATTCACCACGCCCCCTTCCCAAGGCTTTTGCACCAACTTTTTTCTCTGTTGGATTTGTTTTTCCCCCATCCATGTCTTCTACCCTCATTTTACTCAAATCTCTGCTCCAAAGTACCTCCTCAGAGAGTTTTGCCTGACTATTCTGTGTAAGCAGTCCTCTGAATTGTATTAGATATTACTTATTTGCTTATTGTCTGTATCCCTTACTAAAACGTAAGCCACATAGGGCAGAGACTGTGTTTTCAGCACAAGTAGCTAAAAAAAAGTAGCTAGAAGAGCCCCTGGTACTTTGGTGTTGGTCAATGAATATTTGCTGAGAGATGAATACATTAAAGAGATCTGTTTCCGCATGCGTGGACACACATACAGTTGTCATAACACCCACCAGAAACATACTGACTCTATATGGAATGCAAAAGTTGATGAAAGTTGTC